>OX451735.1:1100934098-1101412103 GCA_948472305.1 Vicia faba
AAAGAAAACGTGGATACTCAGAAACAAACAAAACGCGCGCCAGCCATTCAAACCAGCTGATGGTTATCAGCCACGTATCTTCTTCTTCCCCTGTCCGTCGTTTTAGGTTTGCAACTTTTACCTACGGACACCTTCCATGGCTATAACCCTGTAATTTTCAAAAATTCACAACAAGCATGATAAATCAATTGTGAGTACATAGATAAATCCGTCTTAATCTCACGAGCATCATAGTACCCTTTTCATGGGCCAATTTAACCTCTAGAGAAAAACCCTAAAACAGCCATGAAAACCCTAATAATGGAAAACACGTATACAGGCATCAAAACGCAAAATTACTTAAACCAAAACATTCCAAATGTCAGTACAAACACAATGCTATGCTTGAAAGTGATTAATTATGCATAAATTATCAAACTCAGATTCAAAATATGTACCAAACCGTGAGACTCGTATGTCCTGTTTTTGGGCTTGGGAAGGCTTGAAATTGATCGTGTTAGCTTCTGGGAAGGTCCAGGAAACGATTGGTAGCTTTGAAATGCTTTGAATTGCCCTCTAAACTTGAAATCGATCCACCACTTTTTGTCAGTTTTGAGTTTTTGTTTGATGCTTTCACGACCTGCAAACCTTGTTTTCTTGGCTTGGTTATGTTCTGTATTTGTACTAGAACGAATTAGGGCAACAAAAACAGCTTAAATCTTTTTTATTCATGGAGATTTGATTTAGTTTTGCCTTGCATAATATCTTTCCAAAACAACCCTAATCATGCTATTTTTGCTTCAATTTCCCTTGATCTGATTTGGATATGATATGCTAGCTTGATTGGATTTGATTCCTACAAAATTAGATCAACACCAATATTTTTATATTTTTTGCAATTTATTTGATTTAATCTAAATTTTAATAAATTAAAATCAAAATAAAATAAGTAATTAAGCAAATAATATGTGGAGGCTGATTTTGGGCGTGGACCATGTCACAAGCAAAATGCAAGCATGAAAAGTTAGGCCCATTTGACAAATATGCACTTTTGAGCATATTTGACTTTTTGGCAATTTTGCAAAAATGGTCAACTTTGACAATGCATATCTCCTCCAATTTTAACCATAGAGAGGTGTTCTTGGACTTTTTATAAAGCTTAGGATGTTCCCTAAACAACCCTTTTAGTTTCATCTCAATTGGGTCTTCCATGTTCATGTAAGAAGCTTTGACCCAAAAGGTGTTTTTGTTGACTTTTCAAAAGGACCTATAATGTAGAAATTCATATATTTTGATGAGTGCATATTTTGAACTTGAGGGATGAAGATGAATTTTAGGGAGTTGCATCCTCTTCAAAATGAGCCTTGGATGGAAAATATCTGATAAAGCATGAAGAAGTTATGCCTGGTCAAAGTTTGGTTGACTTTTCTTGAGAAACCCTAATTTAGAAACTTTTGGGTTTTGATGAATTTGGGGCTTTCCTTGAGGAATCATGATCAACCCTTGATCAAATGATGGATATTTGACCTATTAAAGTTGATTTTCAGGCATCTGGGCAATTGACTGAGCAAACTTCTTGTGCAAGGCATGAAACTCGACATGGATGATCTTGAGAACATATTAGGACCGTGGAAGGCATTTGGGACCTTTGGAGTTCACACATCTTGATGAAAATGGAAACCCTAGTTTGAGGTACATTTCCTTAGGAGAGAGTTTGTCTTGTCAACTCTTGGGCATCCTTGAGAAAGTTGAGGACCTCAATGGGCATGTGTTGAGTAAAATGAGAGGGAAAATTTTGGGGTACAACATCTGCCCCTGTTCAATCTTCTTAAACCTGAGGATGTAGAGTGGATGTCTGCCTTTCATAATCTGAAGGTGGAAGATGATTGAACACTAAAGTGCCCAGAAATTTGCACACGTCTGAGATGGTGCTGGACTGTGTAGGTAGTATAGGGAATGGGATTATAGATGCCATTTGGAGGAGATGACGGAAGGTCACCAGAGATGGGCTTAAATATGCCATCCGGAAGATATGACGGAGAATCTTCGGAGATGGGCTTAAAGATGCCATCTAGAGGATGTTGATTTCCCGAGATATTCCTTTGATGAGAATTCATGTTCCTGTCGTTGAGGAGGAATCTGTTAAGGAATGTTGGTCTCTGTCTTGGGAGAAATGGAATTTTAGGAACTTCAGTTGTCTGTTACTCTACTTGGGAATCATATCTTTGTCGAGGAGATGAAAATGAACTGCTATCTGGTCGTGCTCCAGGCCTTACACTGATTTGCTAAGGATAATAAGATTGATTGCTATCTGGTCGTGCTCCAAGTTTTACAATGACTTACTAGGGAGATGAGATTAAACTTGATATCTGGTCGTGCTCCAGGATTTTCAATCTCAAACACCATTATCTGGTCGTGCTCCAGGCTTCAGAAGGAATTAAGTGGTTATTAGGTCGCATCCGGGTTTCAACTTGAATTTAAGGCATACTAACATTAGGTCATTTACAGGCTTCATAGTAATTGGCCGAGTAAACTGTTATCTGGTCGAATTCCAAGCTTCGCAGTACCTCATACTGTTATCTTGTCGTGCTCTAGGTTTCATAGTGTCTCTTTCTGCTATCTGGTCGTGTCCCAGGCTTCAGTAATATGGAGAAATTAAGATATTATTCGATCGATTTCCGGGCTTCATATCTTGAATTTGAGATATATCACTATCTAGTAGATTCCAGGCTTCATAGTATTTTGTAGAAATTAAGATATTATCCGGTAGATTTCTGGGCTTCATAGCTTGAATTAACTGGAATAGAAATCTTAGTATCGATTTGACTGAACCAAGGAAAGGTCTCGAGTTGTCTTCAACTGGGAGAGAAATCTTAGTATAGATTTGACTGAACCCGGGAGAGGTCTCGGATTAACTTTGACTGGCATAGAAATCAGGGGAATCTTAGCGGCGATTCGGCTAACCCATGCGAAAGTCTTAGAACATCTTTAACTAGAATAGAAACTTTAGTGTCGGTTTGATTGAACCAAAAAAAATCTTGAAAAGTGTTGGAATATCTTCAACTGGAATAGAAACCTTGGTGTCGGTTTGACTGAACCAGAGAGAACTTGTGAGAACTTGATTACATCTTTCCCTGAAAGTTAAAGAGTTAGTTGTATGTAATGTCATGATGTATGAAATGAATTGAGTAATGATGTTCTCAAAATAAATGAGATTGTGTTGTATAATATGTATGCACATGCCATGATGTATGGATAAGAAATGTTATTGTGATATTCTTTAGCTGGGGAAAATAAATCATGGGCTGCTACAGGAGAGTATAAAGAGTTGAGTTCTTCGTTTCCGCTGGGGATAGTGACCGAAGATGATTAGCTGGGGATTTACATCCATTCTGCTTGAGAACATTCTGTTGTAAGAGACTCTGTCTGAGAATAATCCTTCGGGGGAATGACTCTGTGGGGAAGAGAGATACTCTGTTGAAAGATCTGCTGATTTGGAGAAATAAAACAGTTGAGGATGAACTTCCATTGCTGGAGAGAAGAACTTTGTTGGAGATTGAGATTTTGCTTACAGAGAAATAAACTCTGCTCGGGAGATGGCTTTATAAACTGCTCAGGGTTATAAAACTCGGTTGGGGAATGCAGATATCAACTTTCTAAAAGAACCTGCTGGGGAAGGAATTCCTGCTTGGGAATACGGAGGTCAGACCTTTGTTGTCTCGGCTCTGTGGGGAATATAGGTATCACTGGCTTGTATGTGATAGTGACTTTGCTTCCAACTGTCTCTGCCCCTTGCACCATGCTGGAAAAAGTACATGCGAAGATTTTGTGGATGGATCTATGTCATGATTGTACTTGAACATGTATTTAATGAGTGTCGGGATGACATCCGTCTCTGGATCGTATCTGAACTGTACTTGAAACATGTGTTGAATGAGTGTCAGAATGACATCCGTCTGTGGATCATATCTGAATTGTATCTGAAAGTTGAATCTGAATGAGTATCAGAATGGCATCCGTATCTGGAGCATATCTGAACTGTATTTGAAAGCTGAATCTGAATGAGTATCAAAATGGAATCCGTATTTGGAGTGTATCTGAACTGTATCGGAAAGCTGAACCTGAATGAATATCAGAATGGCATCTTTATCTGGAGCGTATCTGAACTGTATCTGAAAGCTGGATCGGAATTAGTATCAAAATGGGATCCGTATCTGGAGCGTATCTGAACTGTATGTGAAAGATGAATCTGAATGAGTATCAAAATGGCATCTGTATCTGGAGCATATCTGAAATCTTTCTCGATTCTAGTGGTCTTGATGAATGTTGATCGAGGCATAAGTCTTCCACTGATAGACAGGTGACGGGACATAGTCGTACGTTTTAAATCCCTACCTTTTGCCTGGACCCTCCTTTTGGGTTTTCAGTCCACCGGGATACCTTTTTTGCCCAAGCCGCCCTTTCAGGTTTTCGACTTGCTGAGTGTTTAGATTTTTTGTATTTTTTTATCCCTAATTTTTCCCGAACCCTTTTAGTTCGCCGGGATTCCTTATTTTTTCCTAGGTGTGTCAACCTAGCGGGTCTTTTTTCATGCGTAGTATTTTCCGACTATGTCCACGCTTTTAGGGTGTAGAGAGTTTTCACTGTCCATAGTGTTGTGTTGTAGTACTGTCAAAAATGCTTTCTTGATGGCACATGATTCGTTGTTGGAATGCGTGCATAATGCCCCAGGTGATTCAGATGGAGATCTGCCCCTAGTTATTTGGCACTTTTGGAGAGACTGCCCCAGGTGTGTTTAGACATCATGTCATGCCTCTTGCTTATGGAAGACCCGTTATTGGAAGTGTCTTTCCCGCTGAGGTGATTCTGTCCATTGAGAGGATGTCAATTCATTGAATATCCATTGTGCGGATTTCTCTACTGTCAAATAATTAGTCATATGCAAACAATGTCATTTAAAGAATGCAAAACTCATGTCTGTCTTGAAAAAAAAATTGAAAATGTGTTTTGTGTATTAAAATGAAATTTGCAAGAATATGATATCAACTCAGGATTCGTAACAAAGCCTACAGGAGTCAGGATACCTTTGTAACAGTATGCTTTCAAACTAACCCATGCTTCAGCTAGGACATTTAAGGGTTATAACGTGGTCTGGTTCACGGTTCAAGAAACAAAGGATAAAGGCTCAAATTTTATTTATACCCAACCCGTTATTCGTGATGTTATTCAGTCCTATGCTCAGTTAATTGTGTGTTTAGATCCCGATTGAGTCTGGAATCTTTGCTCTGATAGTTGGTGATGATTCACAAATTTAACATTTGTTTTGAAAAGGCAGTCATTTTTGTAATCTTATTTTTGTCGAGGATTTGTAGTAACCTCTTCTTTTTTTGGTTTTCGTTATCCCTTCTTTTGCCTGAACTGTTTCTTTTGTAATTACAGTCAGCGGGATGCCCCAATTTTCTCTTAAGTCTTCTTCATAGGTTTTGACTTAATGGGATTTTATTTCGAGATATAATGACAGCCTATCTTGACGATTATACAGAACTATCACCGTCTTTTGTTTTGGAAGGACGTCTTCGATGCCATTAATCGTGTACGAAGTGGCAGATTGTGACTGAATGCGCCTCTGAATTAACTGAGAAAACTACCCTGCCCCAGGTTTGATTAAGGGTTTTAATTTGTGTGAAAAGAAAAACTCCTACTTCTTTGGCTCGAAGGGGTTGACTAGGGATTATCTTCCTTATAACTCCATTGTTTAGGATTTGAAACAAATGCATGTACATCGTCAGCGAGGACTGTTCAAAAGCATACTGTAGAGATTATGGTATCATTTTTGTCATCCTCCCTCTGAGGCTTATAGTTTTTAATCGAGAGTTGAATATCACAAAAGGAAATAAGAACTCATTTTTGAAATAGTGAATATGAATGAATTGATTCAAGACAAACATGTGCAATGCATTGATGAAATAACGAGGTTTGATATGAATAAATGTTCAAACAAATCAAAAGAAAATTACACATTGAAAATTCTAATGAACTAAAAGTCTTCTTGTTAGAACTTGTCACTTCAGATAGTATGCCTTGGACGGATGGCATAAGAACTCAGTCTGACCGTCTTGTGCGAATTCTAGTGCTCCTTTATCAATCAGGTCTTGAATTTTATTTCTCAACGCCCAATAGCTGTTGGTGTCATGTCCAGGATTGTTGGAGTGGTACGCACATCTAGCATTTGGATTGTACCTTGGGGAGGCTATGTTGGGATTTTGAGGAGGGTCCCTTAACATAACCAACTTGTTCTTCAACAGGAATTGCAATGCTTGAGCCAATGACATGTTGATCTCGGTGAAGCGTCTTTCGGATGTATTCTTCTTATGCCAATTTCCCCGTTGTCGTTGGCGAGGTTGTGGTTGGGCTTGTGATGTAGTAGCAATCTGGAAAGTTCTGTTCCTGACCAAACCAACTTCTTCTCTCACTGGGGGATGATTAATGCCTTGATCCACAATTTTAACTATTTGTTTCATGGATCTGCATCCATCTTGGTGAAGCTTGTTGAGGAAGGTTCTTAGCCCTTCTTGTCCTCGAGCTAAGTTTTGGATAAGAGCCATCTGCCTCAGCATCTGGATTCTCATTTCTTCTACCTCGGCTCGTAGTTGTTCCAATTGTTCATCCTTGTTGTTTTCATGACGTTCCTTGGTCAGATTCCCGGCGAAGAGTGTTTTCAGGTCTTCTTGCCCCTTGGATAGATTCAGGAGAAATTCCTTGAACTGGGCATCTTGAGCTTGGAGATCTTTGTTGTCTTGTTGGAGAGCCATTGCTGAAATAAACAGCGAGAACATGAGAGACATGCTTTGAAACCTTCTTATGCAATGATATGTATTATATATGTATGTGATGTTTTCAAGGATCTCGCTGGATAAACAAGAAAATGTCAGAAGTTGAATTTTGTAGCTTTGATTGAAGAATTTTGTATCATTGAGAGTCCTTCTAAAAGAGTCAAGCTCACCATATCAAGTGCGTCATAGCCCTTGGCTCAAGTTGTTGAGTTTTAATCTTCTGACGACATTGGCTAGAGGAAAATAAATCCCATTGCCCCTTGCTAGACGTCTGATTTATCATAACCTGCATCACAGGCCCTCGAGATCCTTGAAATGGTTAAGGAAATGTTAAGGAATGATGTTATGATTTGTATGTTATGCTTTTAAGCAAAAGGTGCAAAGTGATGTAAGCAAGTAAACCCTGCAAGAAATCCAAGTTATTGGATAATAACTGTAAACAAAATCTGCAAGGAACTCATGTTGTCAGGTAATAAAACTCTGCAAGTAGTTCAAGTTGAAAGCACACAAGTCATGCAAACAACCTTAGGTTTAGGCTTGCATGGGTTTTAAGGTCATACCCTCTTGAAGTTGGATTAGTTCAACCTGTCCTATAAATATGTAACTGGATTCTAAAAGGATCTCAATATCACCGATCTTTCCCCCAAGCCTTGTTAATTCGATGATTGACTCGTAATCAAACAAAACTCAGAAGTCAAACCTCAATGAGTGTAGCATCGAGTATCTGTCGACCTTAGGCATACACCAAAGTCGGCCATCTCGCTACGTCCTACTGGCCAAGTTGTGAAATTAAAGATTCTAAGGTCAGTTGATGCTTTATGACACCACGCGGCGGCTCCGTACATCTACCTGATTGACTCAAGGGTTACGGGTACCAACCAAAGTGCCACATCAATGTAGCTACTACTTGAACCGTGTCGGTATACCCCAGCACAGCTCCCTCACAGTTTATTGCTTCTTACCTAAAGGGTGTTTCCCGATCCGGGTGTAGGATCAAATAACCCAAACAGTTCCCATAAATATAAAGCAAGCAAGACAATCAAGAGAAAGCAATTAAATATGACCTAGATCCTAAGGTTTACCCCCACTTTATATTTAATTCCCCAGTAGAGTCGCCAGTTCTGTGATACGGTGGTAGAACCGACTGTTAATACTGGTTTGCATTTTTTTGTTTGCAAATGTCGCGGTAAGCAAGAGTCGCCACCAACTTTTATTTTATCCAATCAGGAAAAGGAAAAAGAACGGAAAAACCTTTTTCGAGATGTTTCTGAGTACGGGGGGTAGATTATAGAAAGAGAAGGTGTTAGCACCCTTTCTATCAGTGGTTTTCCACGGGATCTTAGGTACTTGCTCATTTTGAAAACTGCTTGTGTGTGCTTGCTTTGAAAAGTTTTGTTTTACTTTGTTTTAACCCTTGTTTCTGTCCTCAAGAGTGTTATGAAGTTGTTTTTGAAAACTTTGTTTGGGAAAGTGTTGGTGTGAAAAAAAGTTTTTGTTTGCTTGAGCAAGTATCTAGGAACTAATCTACCGACTCAAAAAAAGGTCTGTTCGTTTTCCTTTTAGACAATGCTATCCCATTATTGAGAAATAGGTAGCATCGTCGTTGGAGTTTTTTAGGGACATTCGAAGGGACAAATAGGATCATAAAATAAATGTTAGGAAATGTCAGTAATCATCCTAAAGCCTTAAAGATCTTTTTCCGAGGCAACATCCTAATGGGTCATTTTAGATCTTTCGGGGCTAGAGGACAACCACTAACAAACCCTATACTTCATGATCGTTTACCGAAGGCAACCGGAGTGAAGTAAACCCTAGGAGTGAGCATGTACGAGTGTAATTTTTAGTTAATTTATCTTTGCACATTTAGGGTTTTCTACCGTATTAATTTTCAGTTTATCTTTCCATACAATCCTATTAACATACATCTAAGCAGTTTATGTTAAAACGCGGGAAAGTTAAAGTCCTAGCTATTACATGGCTTTTACAGATACATAATTATTTTGGACTGAAAGTAAAGATGTGGACTTGAAACCCTAATAACTATTACAAACTCGGAGCAGTTACAATAATAATAAAAAGGAAATTAAAACATGCGCGCGGTGAATTAAATGCGAGAATAATTAGCAAACCTAAAAAATCTAATTGAAAAAAAATTTAGGTTATTTTTGGGGAAAAATTAGGTTATGTACAAATTAAATCCTAATTTCTAATTGTTTTTATATTTATGAAGAAAAAGAATTAAATTTCCCTAAACAATTAATCTAATTAATTAAGGAAATAAAATATTTTATGAAAAAATAATTTTGATGTTTTTTTATGATTTTTTGATTAAATAAAGAAAAAGACTTTTTGGGTTATTTTAGTAAAGAAAATAATTAGTGAATAATTAAAATAAAAAAAACAAAATAAAAGAAAGAAATTGAAATTGGGCATGTGTTATAAGCTGAAAGAGGGGTGTATGTTGAATTTTTCAGGCCCAAATTCCCGGTCATCCCAATCCTTGCGTGGGATCCAATGTAGCCACACTTGGAGGGTGCATCATGGACCTCCCTTTGATTGAGCGTTGGATCTGGAGTATGAACGATCCATTGGCTGGATTCTGGATTGCATGGTAGGCGCCTGGAAGTGTGTATGCATGGGACCTGTTGTCAAACATTAAGAAAATAAAGAAAACGTTGGGACCTGGGATCGAACCCAGGTCCTCCCACTCAACATACGCGCGCTTAACCAACTGGGCTACAGTGTTCAATTGTTAATATGATAATAATAATAAATAATATATAAAGAAAACATGGATACTCTGAAACAAACAAAACGCGTGCCAACCATTCAAAATGGCCAATGGTTATAAGCCACCTATCTTCTTTTTCCCCTGTCCGTCATTTTAGGTTTGTAACTTTTACCTACGGACACCTTCCAGGGCTATAACCCTGTAATTTTCAAAAATTCACAACAAGCATGATAAATCAATTGTGAGTACATAGATCAATCCGTCTTGATCTCACGAGCATCAAAGTACCCTTTTCATGGGCCAATTTAACCTGTAGAGAAAAACCCTAAAACGACCATGAAAACCCTAACAATGGCAAACACGTATACACACATCAAAATGCAAAATTAATTAAACCAAAACATTCCAAATGTCAGTACATACACAATGTTATGCTTGAAAGTGATTAATTATGCGTAAATTATCAAACTCATATTCAAAAGATGAACTAAACCGTGAGACTCGTATGTCCTGTTTCTGGGCTTGGGAAAGCTTGAAACTGATCGTGTTAGCTTCTGGGAAGGTCCGGGAAACAATTCGTAGCTTTGAAATGCTTTGAATTGCCCTCTAAGCTTGAAATTGATCCACCACTTTTTGTCAATTTTTAAGTTTTTGTTTGATGCTTTCACGACCTGCAAACCTTGTTTTCTTGGCTTGGTTATGTTCTGTATTTGTACTAGAACGAATTAGGGCAACAAAAACAGCTTAAATATTTTTTATTCATGGAGATTTGATTTAGTTTTGCCTTGCATAATATCTTTCCAAAACAACCATAATCATGCTATTTTTGCTTCCATTTCCCTTTATCTGATTTTGATATGATATGCTAGCTTGATTGGAATTGATTCCTACGAAAATCAGATCAACACCAATCTTTTTATATTTTTTGCAATTTATTTGATGTAATATAACTTTTAATAAATAAAAATCAAAATAAAATAAATAATTAAGCTAATAATATGTGGAGGCTGATTTGGGGCGTGGACCATGTCACAAGAAAGATGCAAGCATGAAAAGTTAGGCCCATTTGACAAAAAAATGCACTTTTAAGCATATTTGACTTTTAGGCAATTTTGCAAAAATGGTCAACTTTGACAATGCATATCTCCTCCAATTTTAACCCTAGAGAAGTGTTCTTGGACTTTTTAGAAAGCTTAGGATGTCCCCTAAACAACCCTTTTATTTTCATATCAATTGGGTCTTCCATGTTCATGTAAGAATCTTTGACCCAAAAGGTGTTTTTTTTTACTTTTCAAAATGACCTATGATGTAGAAATTCATATCTTTTGATGAGTGCATATTTTGAACTTGAGCGCTGAAGATTAACTGTAGGGAATTACATCATCTTCAAAATGAGCCTTGGATGGAAAATTTGTGATAAAGTATGAAGAAGTTATGCCTAATCAAAGTTTGGTTGACTTTTCCTGAGAAACCCTAATTTAGCAACTTTTGGGTTTTGATGGATTTGGGGCATTCCTTGAGGAATCATGATCAACCCTGGATCAAATGATGGATATCACTTCAAAATGTTGATGTTGACCAAAAATCTTAAAGTTTGACTGTATGTGGGCCACAATTGACTTTTGACCTAGTATAGTTGATTTTCAGGCATCTGGGTCGTTGACTGAGCAAACTTCTTGTGCAAGGCATGAATCTTGACATTGATGATCTTGAGAACATATTAGGACCATGGAAGGAATTTGGGACCTTTGGAGTTCACACATATTGATTAAAATGGAAACCCTAGTTTGAGGTACATTGCCTTAGGAGAGAGTTTGTTTGGTCAACTCTTGGGCATCCTTGAGCAAGTTAAGGACCTCAATGGGCATGTGTTCAGTAAAATGAGAGGGAAAATTTTGATGTACAACAGTGTGCATGATATGATAATATTGTAGCATGTTCTAAAAGTGTTAAAAATGTGTTTTACACATGTATCATGATTTCAGGTCAATACAAAATGCTTTGCATCGACACATACTTAAGTTAAAATCACAAAAACAATTGTGCTTCAGTATGAGTCAACTCATTCGCACTTTTTATCGATACATGTCAAGTTCATGCTTCTGGAAAACATTTTAAAAACCTTTATGCATTGACACATGCACTTATGCATCGATACATATCACTTCTTATTTTTGGAAATCATAACCAACTCAGTATGAATCGACACATTCACATTTTGTATCGACTCATACAAAATTAAAGGTTTTGGATTCTGTACGGATAATAGTTTGTATGGATACATAATGGTTTGCATCGACTCATTTCTTGGTTGCATCGACACATTCGTGTTTTGCATCGACTCATACACATTTTGTCTATCTGTAATATGTCTTGATAACAGTTTGTATTGATACATAATGCATCGTATCGACTCATCCCATGTTTTGTAACTAACATGAGCAGACTCATATAAGATATGCATCGACTCATACTGCAGTTTTACTTCTAACATTTTTCTGTTAAATATATAAGTCAATTTTGCAGTTAAAATAAAAATAAAAGGTGTCACAAATTCAGTTGGTGAGCATCTACTTTTCTGAGCATTAGAAACCAGAAAGAGACTTGCATCTTCATCATCTTCCCAATCATCTTGGTTCAATAACATCAATACATAATCATCTTTGTTCATTGTATCAAGGGATCATAGAGATAATGATCAGCGGTACGATCAGTGATCTTAGCTGAGTTGAAGATTCAGAAGGGGGTTTCGAGGAAAACTAGAGGGTTTTTCCTTCAAGAACAAGCGTGTTATTACGGGTTTGTCAGTCACGATTGCAAAAGTCATATTCAGCCATTGCATAGGTGTTGTACCCCAAAATTATCCCTCCCATTTTACTCAACATATGTCCATTAAGATACTCAACTTGCTCAAGGATACCCAAGAGTTGACCAGGAAAACTCTCTCCTAAAGCAATGAACCTCCAACTAGGGTTTCCATTTTAATCAAGAAGGGTGAGTTCTAAGGGCCTCATATGCTCTCCATAGTCCTAATATGTTCTCAAGACCATTCATGCAAAGTTTCATGCCTTGCACAAGAAGTTTGCCCAATCAACTGCTCAGATGCTTGAAAATCAACTATATCAGGTCAAAAGTCAACTGGGACACACATACAATCAAACTTCAAGATTTTTGGTAAAAATCAACATTTTGAAGTAATACCCATCATTTGATCAAGGGTTGATCATGATTCCCCAAGGAATGCCCCTATTTCATCAAAACTCAAAAGTTGCTAAATTAGGGTTTCCTAGGAAAAAGTCAACCAAACTTTGACCAAGCATAACTTTCTCATACTTTATCAGAAATTCCTCATCCAAGACTCATTTTAAAGAGAATTCAATTCCATACAACTCATCTTCAGTCCTCAAGTTCAAGAAATGCACTCATGGAAAGATATGAATTCAGACATTATAGGTCATTCCAAAAAGTCAACAAAAACATCTTTTGGGTCAAAGCTCCTTACATGAACATGGAAGATCCAATTGTGATGAAACTAAAGAGGTTCCTTAGGGGACAAACTAAGCTTTCTGAAAAGGCCAAGAACACCCTCTTAGGGTCAAAATTGAGAGAGATGTGCATTGTCAAAGTTGGTCATTTTTCAAAATTTGTACAAAGTCAACCATGCCAAAAAATGCATTTTTCTTCAAATGGGCCTAACTTTTTATGCTTCCATCTTGCTCCTAGCCTGGTCCACGACCCATAAACCTCTCCATGCATTATTTGCTTATTTATTTGATTTATTTTGATCTTAATCATTTAAAAATCAAATTAAATTAAATAAAATAATGAAGATTTGTTTTGATTTGATTTTTGCATTGAATCACAATCCATACAGGCTGTATAATAGCAAGAAATTCGTGCAAGACCAAATAGGCACAAAATATCCACATTTGGTAACTTTTCAAGATTTGATTTCTTCATTAAGGCCATGCCATTATTCTTTGGATTCTTGCCAAAAATATTTCCCTAAAGGGATTCACTACATATACAAAGTCTTTCCAACCCTAGAGAACAAGAACACACGCGCAGCCTGCCTCCCTAGAGCAAAAACAAAACTCATTTTTTTGTCAAAAAAGTAGAGGTTAGATTTTTGTCCATAAGGAGATTCAAAGCATCCTGAGACTTGCAATTGATTGCTGGAGGTACTCTGAAGCCAATTGGATCATTCCCACGTGTTAAAGCACCCAGAACGCCCCCTACAGAACCACTGTTTACCTTTGGTTTTTTTAATTTTATTTTGAACATATGTGCATGATAAATGAATTCTAACTGCACATTCATGTTTGTTTAGTCATTTAGAACATATTGGAATAATTAATTATTTGTTTTGGTACATATATGAGTAACTGCCATTATTAGGGTTCAGAGCTTTGTTTTAGGGTTTCTTGTTACAGGTTAAACTAGGCCCAATCAATGGTCAATTCGTGTTCAGGAAATCTCGAGCGATCGATCCATGGCCTTATCTGAGATTTATATTGCCTGTACTGAATTTTTGAAAACACAGGGGTTATAGTTACAGAAGTTGTCCGTAGGTAAAAGCCTTGTACCTCAAACGACGGTTCTGTGAAGAAGACGACTAGGTGGCAGCCTATCACAGTCGAGTTTGAATCTGGCGCGCATTTTTTATTTCTAAATATTAATCTTATTTTTTTTACATATAATATTATTGTGTTGTCATTTATACAACTAAGCTTGGTAGCGCAAATGGCAAAGGCGTGCGTACGTGAAGCCAAAGACCTGGGTTTGATCCCAGGCGTGCACATTTTGTTATTTTCTTAACTTTCAATGTAGGATTTAGCGTATCTCATGCTTAGTGGTCAACCATGCGCCCTCAGATCTCACCCTTGGGATCTGTCTCCAGCCAGATCCAAGGCCCCTCGTTGGCAAGATCTATGGTGCACCCTCAGAATATTATCTCACCAGATCAGACGCTAGACTCTTGGCCATTATCCTAGGCCCAATATAAATTTGGCCGCACACCCCCAAATTGCTTCTCACAATCACGCCCAAATCCCATTCTTTTTTATTTCTTTTATTTTATTATTTGTCTTAATTATTTTTTTACAAAATCATTTTTTTTATTATAAAATCATAAAATCAGAAAATTAGAAAAAATATTAGGTTTAGTTTTTTATCATAAAATATTTATTTGCATTTAATTAATTAGTTTAATTAGGTTAACTTAAATACTTTTTCTTTCCATAATTAAAATTAAATAGAATTAATTTTTTTTATAATTAAAATTAATTTTTTAAAATTAATTATTTCAATTATTTCAATATTGATTATTTTGTTAAATAAGATTAATTAGTAAATTAGGTTTAACTTGCAAATTGCAACTATTTTTCTCAATAAAAAATGAAAAAAATATTTTTTAATTAATTAGATTTCTTAGGCTTCTAATTTGTTCTCGTCTTAACTTTCGCGCATTGTTTTTTCCTTAATTTTATTAATTATTGTAACTGTTCCAAGTTTGTAATAGTTAATTAGGTTTACTATTTCGCATTTATCATTTCTCCCTGATTTTTGGTTATGTAATCCCATCCTCAAGGCCTTGTAATAGCTAGGGTTTTAATTTCTCACACTTTACTTCCCGCAACTATAAATTGCTAGATGTATGGATAATAGGATTGAATGGCAAGATAAATTAATTTAAAACGGTAGATAACCCTAATTGTGCAAAGATGATTAACTGGAAAAAAAAACACACTTGCACATGCTCACTCCTAGGGTTTTCCCTGACTTGGTTGCCTCAAATAATGGTTGTGTCCCTCGAACGTATGGATACCTTAGCAATGACCCGCGATTCAAAATCGTCATAAAGATCATAATCCCTATTTGTCCCTCAACTTGCCTACGAACTGATCTTATGATGATAGTCCCTTTGAAATGCTAAGGTATCTTTACTTGTTGCCTTCAGAGACAATTTCGTCTCTTCGAACGTCCCTTTAAAAATCCAACGACGGAGCTACTTACTCATTAATAGTAGGATAGCACTGTCTAAAGGGAACGTAAACGAACAGACTTTTTTCGAGTAGGTAGAAATCTTAATTACTTGCTCAAAATAAAAAAATTTCACTCAAACACTTTTCAAAACAGTTTTGAAAACAACTTCGTCACACTCTTGAGGACCGATACGAGGGTATCACGAAGTAAACAAAACTTTTCAAAACAAGCACAAACAAGCAATTTAAAAAATGAGCAAGCACCTAAGAGCCCATGGAAAACCCCGGATAGAAAGGGTGCAACATTTGCGAACAAAGAACGCAAACCAGTATTAACAGTCGGTTTTGCCACCGTATCACAGAACTGGCGACTCTGTTGGGGAAAATAAAAGTGGGGTTTACCTTAGGATCTAGGTCTTTTTTTAAAAATGGCTTTTTTGTTTGCTTTGCCTGCTTTATCTTTAAGGGTTTTGCTTGGGTATTATTGAAGATCCTACACCCGGATCTGGGGACACTCTTTAGGTAAACAGCAATAGATCGTCGAGACTGTATGGCGTAGACCGATATGGCTTAAGCGATGGCTGTGTTAGTGTGACACTTTTGTTGGTACCGATATCCTTCGTGTGGAAATGAGGAGAATACGGGGCCACCGTGTGGTGTCGTAAAGCACTAACGGACTTTAGAACCTTAGTTGAACAAAATTGGCCATTAGAAAGTAGTGAGATAGCCGGCCTCGGTATAAAGCTGAGGATTGGTCGTTACTCGATGCTACACTCATAGAGGTCAGACTTTCGGGATATTTAGGCCATAAGAAAAGATTTCCTAAGCTGAAACAACGCCCGATAAAGGATGACCAGTGATATTGAGAATCTTTAGAACCTGGTTACTTTTCTAAGACAGGTTTGAAACCGACTAAACTTTAAGAGGGTACCTACCTTTAACGTCATGTAAGCCTTTAAACCTAAGTTATATTGTGTGCTTTTCTTGTGTGTGATTTACTCTATTTGAACATAACATCATGCATCATAACATAGTTTTGATTCTCATTACACTAACCATTTCAAGGACCAAGGGAATTTATCTTTGTTCTATTTTGCAGATCTTGGCTTCCGCTCATAGAAACACTATTCGAATCAACTTTGTGAGAATACCTTCCCAACTCAAAGAACTAATATCAAGGGTTCCTGAAAATTTTGCATTCACTAAGAGACATGGTCGACTTCTCAACCTGGTTACTTCAAGCTTTGATGGAAAGTTGACGGGTGTACTCTTTCAGTTCTTTGATCCAAAGCACCACTGCTTCACCTTTCCAGACTATCAGTTAGTGCCTACCATGGAAGAGTTCTCTCAGTTATTGAATCTACCCATTCTTAACCAAGTGCCTTTCACAGGTTTAGAAGAGGTTCCGAAGCTAGAAGTCATTACCTCAGCTTTGCATCTGAAATGGGCCGACATGGTATCCAATTTGGAAACAAGAAGCGGAGTCAAGGGTTTTCTAGCCAAGTTCTTAATAGATAAAGCCCAGTTGTTTTGGGAGGATTTGGACTTTCAGGCTTTTGAGGAGGTCTTGGCCCTTCTAATCTATGGGTTAGTACAGTTCCCTAATCTATACTTACTCATAGATGTGAATGCTATCAAGATCTTCCTCTCTCGCAACCCTATGCCTACCTTGCTCGGAGATATCTTGCACGCTCTCCATACTCGTACCATAAAGAGAAGATGGGTTCTTATGTGCTGCATGCCATTTTTGTCGAGGTGGTTTATTTCTCACCTCCCTAAGTCAGTGTTGACGAATGAAGAAGGTTTGGGTTGGTCGTAAAGGATAATGTCACTTTCACACGCAGATATTCTCTGGTATTACCGAGTTATGAGAGATATTGCTATTATTGACCGCTGTGGGGAGTTCCCTAATGTCCCACTACTTGGAATTATGGGAGGCATAACTTACAATCCTTGTTTGGCTCTACGACAATTTGGTTACGCTCGAAGGGATGGTCCTTATGAGTTACTTATCCAAGGCATTGTATTTAACTATGAGGATGATGTTCAAAGGTATCGCCAGAGATTTATACGAGCTTAGGGCATGGTAAACAGATCTGAAGCCAAGACTTTGGGGCCGAAGAATTCCATCCCTATGGAACCTTATCTCCAATGGGTACAAGCTCGCGCTCAGAAACTTATGATGCCCTACATAGTCGTCTTACCAGTGATTGTGGAGCCCATTACTGAAGGGGATATTCCCTACACGGTTCTTCATCCTGATATGCCCATTGATCTTGAAGAACTACAGAGGTCTTGGATCCAGTTGAAAAAGGAGTGTTATACTTATAGGGACAAGTTCTATGCCCAGGAGAAGAAGTTTTTAGAGCTCACAAAGCAGCTTCATGAGGAAAGAAGCCCCAATGTCTATCTCGGCACGAAGAGGAAGCATCCATGGGAAACTTGATTTTTTTTTAGTGTTTAAGAATTTTTAATTGTAACGCCTAAAAGGAAATTGAATTTTGAATTCTACTAATAAAATATTTATTTCATTTTGGTTCACAAATTTAAATTTCCCAAAGTCCTTGAAACCATTGCATACGCATCCCATCCATAGCATTGCATATACAGGTACCATTACAGGCTTCTCATCTTCTTCGTTGTTTATTTCAGCAAAGATGTCTTCTGAACAAAGCATTAAAGATATTCAGGCACAAAATGCCCAATTTCAACAGATGTTCATAACTCTGGCAAAAGGGCAAGAGGATCTGAAAGCTCTCATCCTGAAGGAGAAGAAGAAAAAGAAGAAGGTCTCTGGTATTCTGAATATAGGCAGAAGGTTCAGGGGGCCGTTAAAACAACCAGACGATCTGACCTCCTCATCCAAGGAAGGGGAGAACCAAGAAAGGGAGACAAGGGAGAAGGACCTTAGTCCTGAAGTTTCTAACAATGATACAGACTACAATGATGAGGAGTATCCTCCTACTGAGGATAGATACAAGCAGTTGGAAGATCGTTTGAGTGTTGTGGAAGTCCAGAGAATACCTGGGTTAGATTTTGGAGAACTGGGATTGGTGTCGGGAGTGGTCATCCTACAGAAATTTAAGGCTCCAGTTTTTGCAAAGTATGACGGAGTATCTTGCCCAAAACTCCATCTCTGTTCCTATGTAAGGAAGATCCAGCCCCACACCGCTGATAGAAACTTATGGATTCACTTATTTCAAGACAGTCGGTCAGGGACTCAGCTTGAATGGTTCTACCAACTAGAGGGAACTAATGTCCGAAACTGGGAAGATTTGGTTGCTGCTTTTTATAAGCAGTATCAATACAATGCAGACCTTGCCCCTACTCATACTCAACTCCAGAGTATGTCCATGGGTGCAGGTGAAGGCTTTAAGGACTATGCGTAGAAGTGGAGAGACTTGGCTGGGAGAGTCCAACCCCCTTTATCTGATAAGGAGTTGGTTGACATGTTTCTTGGGACGTTGTCTAGTCCATTCTTTAATCATTTGATTGGCAGCTCGTCAGCTGGTTTCACTGAGCTGATATTAACTTGAGAGAGGGTAGAAGCTGGGATCCAGATCGGTAAAATATAGAAAGACACCTCTTCGAGTTCAATAAAGAAGCACTTCACTGGTAAGAAGGAAGCCAGTGCTATCTATAGCCCAAGAGGTCAGAGCAGAGCTGAACACTATCCGACAGTAAGTGTTGTAATGATACCTAGGCCTGCGGCTGCTCCACAACGCTATAATCAGCAAAGGGTAGAAAGACCACAAAGGCAGTTTACCCGGATTAATATGACATTGACAGAGGTTCTACCCCATCTGCTGAGATCCAACTTGGCAACCTTGAAAGAGGCCCCCAAGAAGCCTAATACCACGTCTCCTCGGTACAATCCAAACGCTCGGTGTGCCTACCATTTTGAGAGTCCTGGCCACGATACAAATGATTGTTGGGCTCTGAGAAATAAGGTACAAGATATGATTGAGTCCAAGGAGATTGAGTTTGATGATATGGAGAAACCCAATGTCATAACTGCTCCCATGCCTAAGCACAACCGAGAAGTCAATGTCATTGATACCGATTTGTTTATGACCTCAGTTGATGAAGTTTCTACTCCCCTTATGACTGTTAAAAAGAATTTGTTACTGGCCAATTTATTTTCGGGTTATGGTGAAGGTTGCCACATGTGTTCATGTCTGCCTTCTGGTTGCTATTTGCTGAAAACAGGTGTCCAGCGCCTGATAGACAGCAGAGAAATTTTGTTTGAGAAAACTTTGATTCCAACTATTTCGTTCGAATATGTCTCTATTATAACCATTTCCGCCAATCCTTCCAAGGTCTCCTCGAGAAGACCTGTTAGGATTACACCCGCTCTGAGAGTTGCTCCGTTAATAATCACCTTTCCTGGTCCTGTCACGTACGCCTCGAACAGAGCTGTCCCTTGGCATTATGGCGCTGATGTTTACTATCATGGCGTTAAACAAGATCTGAAGAATGAAGAAGTTTATCTCGATGTCAGTAATATTGTCGGGACCAGTAAGATTACTAGAAGTGGAAGGGTTTTCTCTCCTGAGATTTCCCTAAAGACTGTCAATAAGCCTGTTGTTATTTCACCTGCTATTCTTATTGGTACTTCAACTACTAATCATGTTCTTACTCCTAATGTTACTCCTGTCGTCGAGTCATCTGGGACCCGAGGCAAAGAAGCTATAGGTGAGCCTGCCCGGACGGAGGCACCTAGAAAGATTGTCGTAGAAGCCTCTAAGCAAGAGATACAGGAAATATTAAAAATAATTAAAAAGAGCGACTACAATATGGTCGAGCAGTTGGGGCAGACCCCCTCGAAGATATCCATGTCTCTGTTGTTGTGTTATGAGGCCCATGCGAAGGCTTTGATTGTATTCCTCAGGATTGCACATGTGCCGCAAGAGACCTCGGCTGATCAATTCAAAGACTATGTAGCCAGCTTGACTGCTGATAATGGGCTGGGTTTTTCAGATGCCGACTTGACACCGAAAGGGAGGAAGCATAATGATGCTCTGCATGTCTCGATTGAATGCAAGGGCACCACTATGGCTCATGTGCTGGTGGATATTGGGTCTTTGTTGAATGTTCTACCTAAGAAGGCTCTTGATCGGTTGGATTGTGAAGGCTTGACCTTAAAGCCTAGTAACATTATGGTAAGGGCTTTTGACGGGTCGAAGAGATTGGTGCATGGGGAGGTGGATATCCCTGTCAAGGTAGGCTCTCAAACCTTTGAGTCCACCTTCTGTGTGATGGACATCAGGCTATCATATTCTTGTTTGTTGGGTCGTCCTTGGATCCATGAAGCTGGGGCTGTTACTTCTACACTACACCAAATGCTGAAGTATCCGGTGAAGGGGAAGATTGTCACTGTGCATGGCGAAGAGGAGTATATGGTGAGCCACTTGAACTCCTTCAGGTATGTGGAGATGGACGGGGAATTCATAAAGACTCCTTGTCAAAACTTTGAAGAGGTTCCCCAGATTTAGGCGTCGACTGAGACTACTATCGGAACCAAACTTCCTCTGAAGATGGCTTCTCTCAAAGACGCCAGAGCAGTGGTTGAAGAAGGTGGGTATACCAACTAGGGACAACTCCCTGATTTTACTTCAGTAGCGCAAAGGGTTGTTCGACGCGCTTGACCTGGAGGACCTCCCTTACGCATAAGAAATCGGGGAATTAATGCCAATTAAGACAGTGAGGAAGACTCTGACATTGACAGCTGGATATACCCGACTACCAACGGTGGATCGAGTAACTGGACGGCTAGGGATTTTATACCAGTTTCTTTGATTCCGCAGTAATTGTCTTACTTGTTTTCTAAATTTTGTAATAAACAATTTATACTTTACGGCCTTGTGTCTTACCCGAGGCACAATTGGTTCTATCTGTGAGGGTTATTATGTCATTTCATATATCATCAATAAAACATTGGACGTTCCTTGCATACAAATTTTGCATTCTCTATTTTCCTTTTCTGCAATTACTTCATCAATACAGCTATGCTCTTACACACACTCACATATCAAACTGTAGATCTATATCCACTCTGGATCCCATTGATAACAATATTGCTACTGCCAGTTATGACTTTGAAAATCCGATCAACCAAGCCGGGGACGAAGATGAGGACGATTGTGAGGTACCTGGAGAACTTGCTAGACTGTTACAGCAGGAAGAAAGGGCTATACAGCCTCATGAAGAGCCAGTTGAGACGATAAACTTGGGCACAGAGGTGGACAGAAAAGAAGTTAAGATCGGTGCAAAACTGGAGACTAAGATCAAACAGCAGTTGATATAGATCTTGCAAAACTACGTTGAGATCTTTGCCTGGTCATATGAAGACATGCCTTGTTTAGACACTGATATTGTGGTACATCGTCTGCCGACTAAAGAAGATTGCCCTCTGGTTAAATAGAAGGTTCGTCGTATACGCTTTGAAATGTCAGAGAAGATCAAGGTAGAGGTCATGAAGCAGTTTGACGCAGGTTTCTTAGTTGTCACCTCCTATCCGCAGTTGGTTGCTAACGTCGTTCTGGTACCTAAGAAGGACGGCAAGGTACAGATGTGTGTAGATTACAGAGACCTGAACAGGGTGAGCCCCAAGGATGACTTCCCGCTTCCTCACATTGATGTTCTGGTTTACAACACAGCGCAACATAAAATCTTCTCCTTCATGGATGGTTTCTCTGGCCACAACCAGATCAAGATGGCTCCTGAAGACATGGAGAAGACAACCTTCGTCACACAGTGAGGCACCTTTTGTTACAAGGTGATGCCTTTTGGGTTGAAGAATGTTGGGGAAACCTATCAGCGAGCCATGGTCACTTTGTTCCACGATATGATTCACCATGAGATCCAGGTTTATGTTGATAACATGATAGCCTGGTCTTAAAATGAAAAGGAACACCTTGATCATCTACAAAAGTTGTTCGACAGATTGAAGACATACAAGTTGAGGTTGAACCCTCACAAGTGCACCTTTGGGGTAAGGTCTGGTAAATTTCTAGGGTTCATCATCGGTGACAAAGGTATTCAGGTAAACCCTGCAAAGGTAAAGGCCAGACAAGAGATGTCGGCTCCTCGTACTGGGAAGGAAATCATAGGTTTCTTGGGACGCCTAAATTATATTGCCAGGTTCATTTCACATCTGACTGCTACTTGTGAGCCCATCTTCAAGCTTCTGCAGAAAGATCAGGTGGTAAATTAGAATGACAAGTGCCAAATGACTTTCGAAAGGATCAAATAATATCTCCAAGAACCGCCAATTCTGATGCCTCCGGTTGAAGGAACACCTTTGATATTATACTTAACAGTGCTAGACAGTTCAATGGGGTGTGTGTTGGGGCAGTATGACAAGTCTGGTCGAAAAGAGCACGCAATATACTACCTTAGCAAAAAGTTTACCGACTGTGAGACACGATACTCACTGCTCGAGAAAACTTGTTGCGCTTTGGCATGGGCTGCTCGCCGACTAAGACAGTATATGCTGACCCACACTACTTTGTTGATATCTAAGATGGACCCAATTAAATACATCTTTGAGAAGCCCGCTCTCTCCGGAAGAATAGCAAAATGGAAGATGATCTTAACTGAATATGATATACAATATACAACCCAGAAAGCAATCAAGGGAAGTGTATTAGCTGATCATTTGGCCCATCAGGCCGTGGATGACTACCAGTCCATGAATTTTGAATTCCCGGACGAGAACATTACGCTGGTGACTGACTACGAAGAACCTGGACCGAATGAAGGACCTGAAGAAGGATCCTGATGGACTATGGTTTTTGATGGAGCTTCGGACACACTTGGTAATGGCATCGGAGTTATAATCATATCTCATGAGAGTTGTCATATTCCTTTCACTGCCCGACTATGTTTCAACTGCACTAACAACATGGCAGAGTATAAGGTCTGCATCATGGGTCTCAAAGCCGCTATTGACCTCAGGATCAAGTTCTTAAATGTCTTCGGGGATTCAGCCTTAGTGATAAGTCAGATCAAAGGCGAATGAGATACGAAGCATCTGAATCTCATCTCATACAAAGAGCATGTGTTGACATTTCTCCCACACTTTGAGGAGGTAACCTTTGAACATTTCCCACGAGAGGAGAATCGGTTAGCAGGCGCGTTAGCTACCATGTCTTCTATGTTCAAAGTCAGGTGGGACAACGAAGCTCCCCGAATCACCATTGAAAGGTTGGATGAACTAGCGCCATGTTGTGAGATTGATACCGAAGAGGTGGCAGACAAACCCTGGTTTCATGAAGTGAAGAAGTACCTCGAGACTCAAGAATATCTTGAAGGGGAATTTGTCAATAATAAGAAATTTCTAAGAAGGTTCACCGTGAAATTCTTCCTCAATAATGGAATCCTCTACAAGCGCAATTATGACTCTACCTTACTGCGGTGTGTAGACAAGAGCGAAGTAGAGAGGATTATGACAGATCTACATGAAGGTACCTTCTTAACACATTCCAGTGGACATACCATGGCTAATAAGATCCTACGGGAAGTATACTACTGGTCCACTATGGAAGCAGATTGTTATCAGCATTCCCGAACCTGTCATAAGTGCCAAATTTATGCTGATAAGGTGTATGTGCCTCCGGTTCCTTTGAATGTGTTGACAAATCCGTGGCCCTTTGCAATGTGGGGCATTGACATGATCGAAGAAATTAGGCCTACCGCTTTTAATGGACATCGCTTCATCCTGGTGGCCATTGATTACTTCACGAAATGGGTTGAGGCGACCCCTTTTGCTATTGTGACCAAGAACGTTGTGGCGCGGTTCATCAGGCATAACCTAATTTGTTGGTATGGTGTTCCAGAGAGAATTATCACTGAAAATGGAACAAATCACAATAACACGATTATCAACGAGCTATGTAAGAAATTCAAGATACAACATCATAACTCTTCTCCCTACCGGCCAAAGATGAATGGCGCTGTTGAAGCGGCTAAAAATAACATCAAGAAGATTATACAGAAGATGACGGTGACATACAAATACTGGCATGAGATGTTACCATTCGCTGTTCATGGGTACCGTACCTCAGCACGGACATCGACAGGGGCAACACCCTACTCTCGAGTATATGGCATCGAAGCAGTCCTACCCATTAAGGTCCAGATTCCTTCTTTTTGGATTATGAAAGATGCGGGTTTGAACGAAGACGACTGGATCCAGACCCAACTTGATCAACTAAATTTGATCGACGAGAAGAGGCTTGTCGCTGTCTGTCATGTTCAGACGTATCAAAAACAAATGGTCAAGGCTTTCAACAAAAAAGTCAGACGACAAGAATATCAAGTCGGGGATCTAGTAATCAAGTGCATCATACTGCCGCAAGGTGATCCCAGGGGCTAATGGACTCCCACATACTAAGGGCCATTTGTGGTTAAAAACATTTTCTCGGGTGGAGCTATGATTCTAACCACCATGGACGGTGACGACCTTCCTTACCCTGTCAATTCAGACATAGTGAAAAGATACTACGCCTGATCACAGACCCGCTAGGTTGACTGGCCTAGGCAAAAATAAGGGCTTCCCGGTGAACCAAAAGGATTCGGGCAAAAATAAGGGATGAAAATGAAAATTTTGTACACCCGGCAAGCCGAAAACCTGAAAAGGTGGCTTGGGGAAAAAGGGTATCCCGGTGGACTGAAAACCTGAAAGGGAAGTTCAGGAAAAAGTTAGGGATGTAAAGTGTATCACTATATCCCATTGGATCACCTTGCGATCAGACCTCAGTATCAACTGTCAAGCTCGAACGACACCGATCAATCTAATCAGCTTCGGACAAGTAGCAAAGTGATGAGACGCTCGAAGACATAACGGCAATAGTAGAATTGAAACTTAAATGGGACTATTGCACATAGATGTTTTATTTGTGTTGTACACAATATTGTATAGCCTTCTTTTCACGGAGGTGTTCTCTTATTAGAGCGTCAGCTTCTTTGTACAAAAAACGCCTTTTATAGGCCAACTTCAAGAAATTAATTCAAAAAACCCCTTTCTTTTCCCGTTTTGTTTTGCAAGAACGTCCAATGATTTATTCTTGACATATGCATTTGAATATAATTGCTGCTCATAAATATTTACATAAGAAACGAAAAGACAATTGCTCGTAACTTAAGAAACAGGGGCAAAAATAAGAAATGTCAAACCCGACAATTACTCTGTCCAGTAGGTACCGAGGCATAAACAACTTTGAAATATAATCATCAGTGCATACGACTTCATAGCATCTATACTCCCCATAGAATAAAAGCAATCAAGGCATTTGATATCAGCTTTCCCAAAGCAGGAAGTAATCTCCCTAGCCAGGGTCTCTAAGAAACCTGACATCTATATCCCCCAGCCGAATTTCATAATCGCAAACAGGTCATAAAATTTGTCTCTCAAGCAGAGTTTATTTCTCTGCATACAAAAGCTCAATCCCCAACAGAGCTTATTACTTCAGCCACGGAAATTCACCTTCCAACCGAGCTTTTCCCCCCGCATAGCTATTCTCGAACAGAGTCTCTCCCTGGTGGAATAGTCACAAACAACAAGGAGTAATTTTCCAGCAATAATCATTTCGTTCACCATCCCCAACAGAAGTAGAATAACTACGGTCCTCTACAACAGTCAGGAATGCTATACTCTCCAGCAGCAGTCAGGGATTTATTTTCCCATACTCGAACATGTCCTAATAAGCATTTCATGTTCATACATCATGACAGGAGCATACATATCAAATACAGCATAATCTCATTTATTTTTGAGAACATCACCCCACCATGCATTTCATGCATCGCATATAATTAACCCTGTTATCTTTTCTGTAAAGACAATTATCATCAACGATCCCATCAGTTATACATGTCATATCTGCAGACAGCTAATCTACATGACCAAACAAAGTAACCCTACTATCCATGTTCCTTCTCATAGGCCTACTATCCACGCTTTCATCTCGAAGTAACCCTACTATCCAGGTCCCTTCTCATAGCCCTACTATCCACGCTTTCATCTCAAAGTAATCCTATTATCCAGGTTCCTTCTCATAGCCCTATTATCTAGGCTTTCATATTGAAGTAACCCTACTATCCAGGTCCCTTCTCATAGCCCTACTATCTAGGCTTTCATCTTGAAGTAACCCTACTATCCAGGTCCCTACTCATAGCCCTACTATCCAGGCTTTCATCTCGAAGTAACCCTACTATCCAAGTTCCTTCTCATAGCCCTACTATCCAGGCTTTAATCTCGAAGTAACCATACTATCCAGGTTCCTTCTCATAGCCCTACTATCCAGGCTCTCATCCCGAAGTAACCCTACTATCCAGGTTCCTTCTCATAGCCCTACTATCTAGGCTTTCATCTCGAAGTAACCCTACTATCCAGGTTCCTTCTCATAGCCCTACTATTCAGGCTTTCATCTCGAAGTAACCCTACTATCTAGGTTCCTTCTCATAGCCTTACTATCTAGGCTTTCATCTCGAAGTAACCCTACTATCCGGGTTCTTTCTCATAGCCCTACTATTCAGGCTCTCATCCTGAAGTAACCCTATTATCTAGGTTCCTTCTCATAGCCCTACTATCCAGGCTTTCATCTCAAAGTAACCCTATTATCCAGGTTCCTTCTCATAGCCCTACTATCCAGGCTTTCATCTCGAAGTAACCCTACTATCCAGGTTCCTTCTCATAGCCCTACTATTCAGGCTTTCATCTCGAAGTAACCCTACTATCCAGGTTCCTTCTTATATCCCTACTATCCAGGCCCTCATCCCAAAGTAACCCTACTATCCAGGTTCCTTCTCATAGCCCTACTATCCAGGCTCCAATTTCGAAGTAACCCCACTATCCAGGTTCCTTCTCTTTTATATCCAGACAACATTTTACAACACTGTAAGACCTGGACCCGACCAGATACGGTCAATTTCATAATTCCTCAGAAAGTCGCTGTGCAGCCTGGACCTTGACCAGATATGCAGTTCACTTTCGCCTCCTCAAGATTTCATTCCCCAGTAGAGTAATGGACAACTGAAGCTCCTAGAATCTACTTCCCAAGACATAAATAAACATTCTCCGGCGAAGTCCCCCTTAACAGCAGGTACAGAAATTCTCGCAAAGAAATCCCATGCGACTGATATCTTTTCTGGATGGAATCTTTAAGCCCATCTCTGATGGCTCTCTGTCGACTCCCAAATGAAATCTGTAAGCCCATTCTCGATATCACTGATCAGTGTTACTTCATGCGAGTGCAAATTTCTGGGCACTCTAGTGTTCAATCATTTTCCACCTTCAGATCACGAAAGGCAGACCACCCAATCTACATCCTCAGGCTTAAGAATATTTAACAGGGGCAGCTGTTGTACCCCAAAATTTGCCTTCCCATTTTACTAAACATATGTTCATTAAGATACTCAACTTGCTCAAGGATGCCCAAGAGTTGACCAGGCAAACTCTCTCCTAAAGCAATGAACCTACAACTAGGGTTTCCATTTTCATCAAGAAGGGTGAGTCCCAAGGGCCTCATATGCTCTCCATAGTCCTAATATTTTCTCAAGACCATTCATGCCAAGTTTCATGCCTTGCACAAGAAGTTTGCCCAGTCAATTGCTCAGATGCTTAAAAATCAACTATATCAGGTCAAAAGTCAACTGGGGCCCACATACAGTCAAACTTCAAGATTTTTGGTAAAAATAAACATTTTGAAGTAATACCCGTTATTTGATCAATGGTTGATCATGATTCCCTAAGGAATGCCCCTAATTCATCAAAACTCAAAAGTTGCTAAATTAGGGTTTCCTAGGAAAAAGTCAACTAAACTTTGACCAAGAATAACTTTCTCATACTTTATCATAAATTTATGATCTAAGGCTCATTTTGAAGAGAATTTAATTCCCTACAACTTAACTTCAGTCCTCAAGCTCAAGAAATGCACTCATGGAAAGATATGAATTCAGACATTATAGGTCATTCCAAAAAGTCAACAAAAACACCTTTTGGGTCAAAGATCCTTACATGAACATGGAAGATCCAATTGAGATGAAACCAAAGAGGTTGCTTATGGGACATCCTAAGCTTTCTAAAAGTCCAAGAACACCCTCTTAGGTTAAAAGTTGAGAGAGATATGCATTGACAAAGTTGTCCATTTTTGGAAATTTGCACAAAGTCAACTATGCCCAAAAATGCATTTTCTTCAAATGGGCCTAACTTTTTATGCTTGCATCTTACTCCTAGCCTGGTCCACGACCCATAAACCTCTCCATGCATTATTTTCTTATTTATTTGATTTATTTTGATCTTAATCATTTAAAAATCAAATTATATTAAATAAAATAATAAAGATTTGTTTTGATTTGATTTTTGCATTGAATCACAATCCATACAGGCTGTATAATAGCAAGAAATTCGTGCAAGACCAAATAGGCACAAAATATCCACATTTGGTAACTTTTCAAGATTTGATTTCATCATTAAGGCCATGACATTATTCTTTGGATTCTTGCCAAAAATATTGCCCTAAAGGGATTCACTACATATACAAAGTCTTTCCAACCCTAGAGAACAAGAACACACGTGCAGCCTGCCTCCCTAGAGCAAAAACAAAACTCAATTTTTTGTCAAAAATGTAGAGGTCGGATTTTTGTCCATAAGGAGATTCAAAGCATCTTGAGACTTGCAATCGATTGCTAGAGGTACTCTGATGCCAATTGGATCATTCCCACGTGTTAAAGCACCCAGAAACGCCCCCTATAGAACCACATTTTGCCTTTGGTTTTTTTAATTTGATTTTGAACATATGCGCATGATAAATGAATTCTAACTGCACATTCATGTTTGTTTAGTCATTTAGAACATATTGGCATAATTAATTGTTTGTTTTGGTACATATACGAGTAACTGCCATTATTAGGGTTCAGAGCTTCGTTTTAGGGTTCTTGTTACAGGGTAAATTAGGCACAATCAAGGGTCAATTCGTGTTCAGGAAATCTCGAGCGATCGATCCATGGCCTTATCTGAGATTTATATTTCCTGTACTGAATTTTTGAAAACACAAGGGTCATATCTATAGAAGTTGTCCGTAGGTAAAAGCCTTGTACCTAAAACGACAGCTCTGTGAAGAAGACGACTAGGTGTCAGCCTATCACTGGCCAGTTTGAATCTGGCGCGCGTTTTTTATTTCCAAATATTAATCTTATTTTTTTTACATATAATATTATTGTGTTGTCATTTATACAACTAAGCTTGGTAGCACAGATGGCAAATGCGTGCGTACGTGAAGCCAAAGACCTGGGTTCGATCCCAGGCGTGCACATTTTGTTATTTTCTTAACTTTCAATGTAGGATTCAGCGTATCTCATGCTTAGTGGTCAACCATGCGCCCTCAGATCTCACCCTTGGGATCTGTCTCCAGCCAGATCCAAGGTCCCTCGCTGGCAAGATCTATGGTGCACCCTCAGAAGATGATCTCACCAGATCATACGCTAGACTCTGGGCCATTATCCTTGGCCCAGTATAAATTTGGCAGCACACCCCCAAATTGCTTCTCACAATCAGGCCCAAATCCCAATCTTTTTTATTTTATTATTTGTCTTAATTATTTTTTTACAAAATCATTTTTTTTATTATTAAATCAGAAAATCAGAAAATTAGAAAAAAATATTAGGTTTAGTTTTTTTCATAAAATACTTATTTGCATTTAATTAATTAGTTTAATTAGGTTAACTTAAACACTTTTTTTTAATTAAAATTTAATAGAAATTAGGTTAACTTAAATACTTTTTCTTTCCATAATTAAAATTAAATAGAATCAATTTTTTTATAATTAAAATTAATTTTTGAAAATTAATTATTTTAATTATTTCAATATTGATTATTTTGTTAAATTAGAATAATTAGTAAATTAGGTTTAACTTGCAAATTGCAACTATTTTTCTCAATAAAAAATGAAAAAATATTTTTTAATTAATTAGATTTCTTAGGCTTCTAATTTGTTCCTGTCTTAACTTTCGCGCATTGTTTTTTCCTTATTTTTATTAATTATTGTAATTGTTACAAGTTTATAATAGTTAATTAGGTTTACTATTTCGCATTTATCATTTTTCCCCGATTTTTGGTTATGTAATCCCCTCCCCAAGGCCTTGTAATAACTAGGGTTTTAATTTATCTGACTTTACTTCCCACAACTATAAACTGCTAGATGTATGGATAATAGGATTAAATGGCAAGATAAATCAATTTAAAACGGTAGATAGCCCTAATTGTGCAAAGATGATTAACTGGAAAAAAACACACTTGCACATGCTCACTCCTAGGGTTTTCCCCCACTTGGTTTCCTTGGAAATAATGGTCGTGTCCCTCAAACATAGGGATACCTTAGCAATGACCCGCGATTCAAAATCGTCATAAATATCATAGTCCCTATTTGTCCCTCGAGTTTCCTATGAACTGATCTTATGACGATAGTCCCTTCGAAATGCTAAGGTATCTTTACTTGTTGCCTTCAGAGACCATTTCGTCCCTTCGAACGTCCCTTTAAAAATCTAACGACGGAGCTACCTACTCCTTAATAGTAGGATAGCACTGTCTAAAGGGAATGAAAACGAACAAACTTTTTCGAGTAGGTAGAAATCTTAAGTACTTGCTCAAAATAAAAACTTTTCACACAATCACTTTCAAAACAGTTTTCAAAACAACTTCGTCACACTCTTGAGGACCGGTACGAGGGTTATCACGAAGTAAACAAAACTTTTCAAAACAAGCACACACAAGCAATTTAAAAAATGAGCAAGTACCTAAGATCCCGTGGAAAACCACTAATAGAAAGGGTGTTAACACCTTCCCTTTCTATAATCTACCCCCGTACTCAAAAATATCTCGAAAAAAGGTTTTTTTCTGTTCTTTTTCCTTTTCCTTTGTTGTATGAAATAAAAGTTGGTGGAGACTCTTGCATACCACAACATTTGCAAACAAAAAATGAAAACCAGTATTAACAGTCAGTTCTGCCACCGTATCACAGTAGGGTTTAGAAATCGGGCAATTTCACAAACAGGTCATGGAGCGGAGGATTGATTGTGGATCTTGCAGGTGATATATTGATCAGCTCATATCAAGTGAAGCTTCACACAAAAAGAAGAAGATCTTAGTGATTAGGTTCTATCTTTGTATTGTAACCTTGTAAACAACATTCATCACATTGAAATAACAAGTCCCAATTTCAGTTTGGAATTGAGAGGGAGACGTACCCACACGCGAGGACGACAATGGGAAACTTCCTTACCAAACTGCCAGTGTAATGTTTTCTTTCACTATTTCTCTTTACGTTTTCTATACATTTGTGATTCAATTGGTCTACTGGTTTTTCTGTTCAATGATACAATAGTGGTACACACTCTTTTGCTAAACCACTATTATTGTTGATCATCGAACAAGCATACACCAACTGTTCGACAAAAGTGCTTGCAAGCTTTTATTCATTGGAAATAGCGTTCTTGTGCGCATTGAAACGTACATTGATTTGTGTTAAATTTCATCTATTTCATCTGAATAAAAATCCAGCAAGTTTATCGTATGTCTGGTTTTCTAGTAGCCGGTTCAGAATAGATGGAAGTCGATTTGGGACTGTGTTTATCCATTGTTTTTATTCAACTTTGAAAAAATATTTCAAATCCTTGAATAATAAGGAGGTGATCTACTCACCCCCCCCCCCCCCCCCCCACTCTCTATCACTTGCCACACCGTCTAACATCTTTGTTTATCTGTGTATGTCCTATTATTTGTTGTATATATGTTTTTCTGGATTTTCCAGGTTTTCAGGGTGCTTGTGATTTCTCATAAGTCCTCTACCCGGTGTTGTTCAAACTTAAGATAGGACGGGCAGTATAGTCATGTTAACTTTGAGGGAGTAATACCAAAAAAGGATACATGAGACCCCCCACTCAATGGAGGCCCCTTTGACTGTAGTGTCGTTTATCGAGTAATCGGGAAGACGTGCTGCTTTCGACCTGGGAGTCTGCTGAAACCTAGGACCGTAGAACCTTTAACCCATCTTGGCCTTTTAGGTGTAGTGCATAAACTATTACAGAGTAATCCGGAAATGGTTGTCACGTGATACTACACTCAATCGAGTTTTTCCTGAGAATATTACTAATTACCGAGTCAATCGGGATATTGGTAATATCCGAAGGAATGATGTAAACTTTGGGAACCTTTTAGAACCTTGTTTGGAAGGTCATAAACTATTAGACCATACCTTGTGGGTAGCACCGTTGACCTCATGCTTGTAACGTCGAACCTATGAACCCCCCCATGTTTGTGATCTTGTGTGTGATTGTTGCATCATGCATTCATGCACCCATGAGCATCCTCTAAAACATGTGTTTCTAGGGACTTAAAGTTAACTTTTTGCGAATATCTTAGGTAATTTTTTACCATGGTTTCTAGAAAAATAAAGACTTAGAAGTACAGTTTCAAGGATCCTAAGATAGATAATTTATTGAGTCTGATTCCCGAGATCGAGAGTTCTGCTGATTTTCAAAAGAAATATGGATCCATCATGTCTCTTATGAAGCTCATGATGGAATTATTGTTTTTGTTTGTTTCCCATGCAACTAGACAAGGGTATTATCTTTTATAAGAAGTGTTGAAACAATTGTAAACTTTTTGGGTTTTCTCCCATCAAGCGTTGGGTTTGATTTAAAGTCCCTATAATTTTGATTTCTTGTTGTATTTTTGACTTCTTGAATCTCCAAGTAAAGCTGAGATAATGTCTCTCTCTGAAAGTTGTTATCCCCATGTGGTTTCATGATTTCTCCTCAGGGAAGTTTGTGTAATCATCGCTCTTGGTATTGAAGAATGTATTTTAGGCTCCTCTCGACAATGTGATGTTGTCCTCCCCAATGAGTCAGCACGAGATCCCCAGTTGATATATCAACGATGTGATTTCTATCTGCCCTATTGAAATCAGTATTACAATTCCTAGTGGAATTCTAGATGTTGAAGCTTTGTTTTCCCCATTAAAATCTGTGTGATATTCCCCGGTGAAGCCTAGAGGAGGATGTTATATCCCTGTATCTATGTTGATTTACTGTTTTGACTTGATTATTTTCAACCATGTTTCTTCCTAGTGAAGTTAAGCTGTGGAGTAGGAATTTGTTTCCTTAGTTGGTGCTTACTTTCTTATGAAAATTTTCATCCTGGACGTGATTTAGCCAAGTATTAACGTTACTCAAGCTTGTTTTGTCTAGTTATTCCCAGTGATGTATGTTTTTTGTCAGCATATACATAATAACATTCATACATTCATACATACATCATGCCTAGTTGAATTCAAAATCCATTTCTCATCTACGTTCATTAATATTTTGTTGGCTTATTACCCTATTTTGCATAGTTATGTTACCCTCTCTCCAATAGAGTTTCCACCTTAAGCAGAAAGTGTATATCCTTTCAATTGACCTACTAAGTTTTCCACGTGGAATAATTTTACTTTAAGCCTTCCTATTCAGTTCATTTCCCGTTTAGATATGTGTTTCCCTTTTAAGATTATTTCTCATCAGGTGCTATCTCATTTGACTGTTCCACTCTGGTTGGTTTCTGGTTTGAATTTGTGGTTCCCGACAATATTATTATTATGTTTTATGCAGGATGTAAAGCCTTGGATTGAGAATGTGCATTTAATTTACACGAGAAAACTTTATCTCCTCAGCATGAATATATTGACACTTCCTCACAGAAGCTGAGATTCATTTCCCAACAGCATTGTTGCACTTCCTTCTCATAACAGCAAGTGGAAGGTCTCTTTATTTGAGTAATCTTTACTTCCCCAGTAAGTCTGTTAGTTCCCCGAGAAGATTTGTTACTCCAATGGATGGTAGTCTCGTCATTATGTGAGATAGTTCATTGTTCAGATTTGTTACTCCAATGGATGGTAGTCTCTTCATTAGGGGAGATAGTTCATTGTTGAGATTTTGTTACTCCAATGGATGGTAGTCTCATCATTATGGGAGATAGTTCATTGTTGAGATTTGTTACTCCAATGGATGGTAGTCTCGTCATAATTGGAGATAGTTTGTTGTTGAGATCTCGTTACTCCAATGGATGGTATTCTCATCACTATGGGAGATAGTTCATTATTGAGATTTGTTACTCCAATGGATGGTAGTCTCGTCATTATGGGAGATAGTTCTATGTTGAGATTTTTTTACTCCAATGGATGGTAGTCTCGTCATTATGTGAGATAGTTCGTTGTTGAGATTTTGTTACTCCAATGGATGGTAGTCTCGTCATTATGGGAGATAGTCCGTTATTGAGATTTGTTACTCCAATGGATGGTAGTCTCGTCATAATTGGAGATAGTTTGTTGTTGAGATCTTGTTACTCTAATGGATGGTAGTCTCATCATTATGGGAGATATTTCATTGTTGAGATTTGTTACTCCAATGGATGGTAGTCTCTTCATTATGGAAGATAGTTCTATGTTGATATTTTTTTACTCCAATGGATGGTAGTCTCGTCATTATGGGAGATAGTTCGTTGTTGAGATTTTGTTACTTCAATGGATGGTAGTCTCGTCATTATGGGAGATAATCCGTTGTTGAGATTTGTTACTCCAATGGATGGTAGTCTCGCCATTATGGGACTATCTTATGATTATCTTGTACTTCCTTGGAGATCTTTGCATGTTGCTCTTCCCAATATAGTTTTTCAGCCCTCTTTTTTGTGTTGAGTCTCATTTGTATAAGGAAATTATTTTGAAGATCTTCCAACTCACGACAAGCTTTCTCATATTCATCAGTCTTTTGGGCGAGAAGTCTTTTTATCCTCATCCTCTTGAGACGTTCTCCTACATCTGATTCTTGTCTATATTGGAGTCTCATAGTAAGATACTGCATATGCGCTTCTTGATCTAAAGATACTTGTGCCAAACTTTGAATTTTAGCCCTCAAATTTTCTTCCATATCCTTTTTGTCTTGCATCGCCTTTTCGTACCTCCTGCTTAGTCTCTTGATTTCACTAGCATCATCCTCCAAACATTGGTTGTGGGAATCCAAATTGAAGGTAGCACTCAACAACCCTTTGGTCGAACATTTCCTCTTAAGACTCTCATTTTCAAATGCTTCATGGTCTTTCTGAATATGTTGATCTTTAGACTCAAGCTCGCGTTGCATCTGTCTTTTCTCCTTATCTAAGTTATAGAAGTTAAGTTCCAATTATTCTTTCTACTTTTGAGCATGATTAAAGGCTTTCTTCAAGTTGTCTATTTCATATAAGGACATAGTCAGAGGATCTGGGACATCTTGCTTGTACTCACGATCAACTTTGAATGGTATTTTAACAACTTGCACCCTATCCAAAACCCATTGAGTGTAAGGTTGTTTCACCACAGCATTCTTCCTTTCGGCCTTTCTTTTATTAACCTGATTCTAAGCTTAGATAATCTTGTTGAGAAACTCTCTGTCATATTTTCCCATGTCTTGAATGATTAGTTGTTTAAGTTGTTCATAGGAGGGTTTATCCTCCAAAGGGTATCCAAGTTGTTGCAAAGCCAAAGTAGGGTTGTAATTACTGCAACCACGTGATCCAATCAACGGAACATTCGGAAAAACTCGGCAAATGTAAATGATATCTCTAATGTTTAGCTTCCTCGCTTACCAGAAACATAAATGGAAGTAAGAGACCTTAATTTTTGAGGTCACTCGTATCGTGCCAAAGGTTTAATCATATAGTCCTCCTTATATAGGTGAGTCATAAACCAAGAATATAGAAGCGGGTTACAATAGTTTAGTGTACCCCTCCACTTTTTGTAAAGACTATGAAGAGCATAGTAAATATCAGCAAGCAGAGTAGGAGTTGGGTCTGCATTCAAAGCTTTTGCGCCCCAAAATACACTAATAGCTGCAGGGTCAATATAGTCTAAAGTTTGTGGAAACAGAATTACACCAAAGATCAGTAGTCCCAAACAATCAACACAAGACTCTCATTCTTTGTTATTGGAAAAAGAAAGGGCTTTAGCCTCCAAATATTTTATTTTAATCCTTCGTACATCACCTTCTTTTTTGTAATTAAGTGAGAACTCATGATAAGAGATCCCTAAACCATTTTCTAACTCCTTAACATCAATTGTTTGTCCAATTCCTACATAAGCTTTTTCTTTAGAAAAAATCAAGAGACTATCAAATTCTTCCAAAGTCGGTGCAAGTTAAAAGTCTTGGAAGGTAAAACACCTTAACGGAGGATCATAGAACTGAACCAAGGTAGAGATAGCATCTAACTGTACATCCACTTTTGTCAACTCAAGGGTATCCCCATAGCGACGAACAAACATCTTCAAGGCTTTCTTAGAAAGTTTTCCTTTCATAGTCTTGATCTTCGTCATATCTGGCTTGACGACACTAACATGGACAAGTTGTTTTCCTCTGGCATTCATTTTTAAGATACTCACCAAAAAATTTAATTATTTTTAATCCTATGAATAAGACAAACAAAAAAAGAATGGAGAATAATGAATATGTGATATGCAAAATGTATGAATGCATGATGATAGTAACGGGATTTTTTGAAAGGTATCCTTAGTCGGTAGGTTCCAAGTTTTGGCCTATGCATATTCTACCCTCCCCATAAGGTGGTTTCCTTAAGGGTATCATGGATTACACTATAGGGAAAGGTACAAGGACCTCCCTTAAGCGGAGCCTAATTGTAGACCAAAATTTTCGTCTCTAAGGTCGTAAAAGGTCTCACCTTGAGATTTTGGTTTAAGGGTTATACAAAAGGTCATAGGTTTCGTTCCAAAGTCCTACCCCTAAGAGGATATCTCTTGAGACATATTTATTTTTTGGAATTCCACCGACTCTAGGCGAAGTTGTCACAAAAACTCATAGGGATGATGTATCACCTTGGCCAATAGACGAACCTTCTTTCTAAGATTTTTGAAAACATAATTTTTTTAAAAACAAATCCCGCCAACAAATAAACAACAATGGTAATAATATAAGAATAGGTAAATAGACAAAAATAAATAAAATAAATAAATAAATAAAATATTGAAAACACCAAAAACCCAAACATAACCCTAAACCTAAGAGGAATGCTTCTAAACCCTAGGGTTGATTCCCTAGCAGAGTCGCTGGCTGTAATAACCAGCTGAAAACTATAGAGTCGCCACCATTAATTTTTATCTAAAGACGGGAATATAACGGCATAACCCTAATTGATGATAAATAGATTCTAAGTTATTGACTCACTTTAGACGAAGGGAAGGTGTTATGCACCCTTTATCCACCTTGTTCACAAGGATACTAGGGTTTAAGTTTAGGAATAGGGTTTTAATTTTTTAGTTAGGGGAACTCTCCATGGTTTTTAAGTCATATGCCTATGTATCCTCTTATGAGGAATCATAGTCCTAATTCGTAGTTCATAGTTGTTGGTTTGTGTTTTTTATGAATTATGGAAATATCTCGAGTTCTCCTTGAACCAAGTATGGGTGTGTGAATAGCGGAATTTGTAGACGTAGTTCTCAATCAATAAGAAATATCTTCATATTCATTTTTTTAAAATAAAATATAAAATTTTAATTATGTTAGTAGAAAATGTTAGTGTTTGATTGGTTAGATGTTTTCGAGTATGTGATGCAATATGAGAAAAAAATATATTTATATGTATGAGAAAAGAATTTAATGCAATTTGAGTATTTAAAAAAAGGAGGTTAGTATCTTAAAAGAATTTTGATTAATAATTTATTAAAATATATGAGTGTTGTACCCCAAAATTTGCCCTCTCTTTTCCACAAGAAATCACAGCTTCGGGCTTTTCCTGATTTTCAGATTGGCTTAAGAATCGGTCAAACAGACTTTTCTCATCAGTCAGACAAAATTAGGGTTTCCATTGATTTAGAATCAGTTCAAGCAGATTGTTAGGGTTTGGTTGAGTTTGGCTCAGGGTTTGATCAGGCGGACGTTTCTTTGACAATAAATCAAGAATTAGGGTTTGTGCGCGCATTCTCAGAAGGAATTGATTCTGCAGTTCTTTTCAATTGACTCTGGGATATGGGTTGAGGCTTCTGATTGAGAGTTTGAAGTGTTGGTTTAATCAGTGAAATGAAAGACGTATGGACATTTGTTTTGTTTGACTGTGTAATACATATGGTTATTTGGAATGTCGGGCGTATTGTTGGTTAATGCGAAGTTGCAAGACTACAGAGTTTATTGATTATTTATAATTTCTAAAGTTAAGATTATTGGGATAACTTCCAATTATTATGACTTAAGAAATTTAAATAATTAAATAAGCAATTGCAGAAGAATTAAAAGAAATATCTGACAAAAAGGATTTTTATTCATTTTCAATTGTTTGTTACAAATATTATTTGAATACTGTAAATTTATTTACAGTGTTTACAATAATGTTATTACAATGATTAAAAATAAATTAAATCTATATCCCAAATTTCTTGAAGTCTTCATCTTCTACGGTTGCATCCTTTGCTCAATTGATATTTACCTGAAAAGACAAAAAGGAAGAAGTCAATACAGTTAAAATTAAAAGGGCATTCTCAGACAGATAAATAAAAACTCATCATTAAAGGTTTTGGCCAGAATCAGTTTGTTCGTCCTCTCTGCAAATCACAAGAAGATGTCTCTTCTTGGTTCACAAAGAGGGAAGTAAAATGTTTGCAAGCATATGAATTATTTTGCAAAATGCACAAAGCTGCATAAATTTAAATTGCAAAGTGCAAACTGAAATGCCAAACAAGCTGCATAAATCCAAACTGAATTGCATTATCAAACTAGGCAAACCAAATTGTCAAAGGGGAAAACTAAGTCACAAGTACAAAGTTGTCAACAAAAAATGTCAACCAAGTTGTAACTGTCAAAAGCGGTCAACAAGTACACAAAAGCAAGGCAGAAAATCTGGAGGTAAGAAGATATGCAGAGGAAAGACAAATGCAAGCAAGCTTGTGAAAAGTACATTTTTATTCATCATTTTTCAGGACAAAATCTTTTCAGAAAAAAAAAGATATTCTAAGCAAAGATGTGCTCTCTGTGGAGAGAGAAAGAGAGGGAAAAGTAGCAGGCTTACAGTTTTCCAGGAAGGCTTAGAGATAAATATAACAAAATCAGAACACTGTCAGAGGGGGGCAGAATACACATAGAAAAAGATATCACAAAAAATTGTAAACCTCAAGCCTTGCAGCCTGCATAAACTCAAAACCCAAACTTGCTCAAGCATAGCATTCAAACCAAAGCTTGCTTCAAAAACAAGCCTTGAGGCCTGTATCAAAAAACCTGCCTGCATAATACCAGTTACAGAAGCCAAAAGCAAAGGTCAAAAACTTAAAAACCTGCATTTAGCCCTGTAAAAAGGACACAAAACAGAAAACCTATTTCAAGCCACAAACCTTGAAGCCTGTTCAAGAAGCCTGTCAAAACACATAACAGGAGCAAGCCTAAAAGCTTGATCATCCTCAAGCCTGTCAAATGGCTAATTACAAACAAACAAGCTTGCAATCCCACAAACCTAATAAACCTGTACCAAACTCAAAGCAAAACCAAAAGCCCTCAGAATAAGATTCATCACAGGGTCAAACACATCCAAATATCCAAACATCAATAAACATTCTCAGAACTGGTTCATCCTTGAAAATCATCAAAGAAAACCAAAAAGAGAGGAAGAAAGTCAGTAGCCAACAAAACTCTCAGAACAAAAGTTTATCATTGAGAAATCAAGTCCAAAGAGAGGAAGATTGTGAAAGCATCTCAGAGCCAAGCATCACAGAGGCAAGCAATCAGAAGAGGAAAAGAAGCTATGCTAGGGTTTTCAGATTGCAACACTCATCACTAAACCACTCAAAGAAGAAAGATACGAGGGTACCAGACAAACCAGAACAAAGCTAGCATCACAGCCTCCCTGCCGGTCACCGGAGAACGCCGCCGTCCACTCCTCCGTCTCCCCAACAACAACAAGAACAAAGGTATAATTTCTCCTTCCCTTTGCTTTTTTACACCTCTCCAAACATAAACAACACAGAAGATCAGAACATATAAAGGATAAACATGCAAGAGTAAGAATCTGAAACCCTTAAAACATGAAAACAGAAACCGATACCTTTCCTTGTCACCGCCTTGCTTAACCATGGAGGGAAGAGGAGTTGGAGGTGGCGCTTAGTGGCCATAGGTGGAGAGGGAGTTTCGTTCAGAAGCTTTGCTTAAGAAGGATGAAGAGGATGAAGAAAAAAGAAGGGAACGGCGCCGCTCATCAAAACTGTGTAACCTTGTTCTGAGCCAAACGATTTGGAACCCTAAACAAAAACTTGTCGAATACATTTTGGGCTTGTCCCTTGCGCAAACGGTTAAGCCCAACGAAACTGGCGCACCCCCCCCCCCTTTCTTTGATTCTGTTGTTTTTTGTTTGGGCCAAACATACCCCTAAGCCCATTTAACTCTTTTGTTTATATTCACAAATCAATCTTTTTTATTTTATCATATTATTTCCCTTTCTTTTATATAATTTATTTTGATAATAAAAATAATATATTATTTTTGTACAAAAACTTTTTTTAATGTTTATTACATTTTACAAGAATATGTAAATATTAGGTTAATAGATTTTTGTCTTAAAACTCTTTTTTAATAAATCTTTTTTTTATACATAAAAACATTAACTAAAATACATAAACATTAGTTTTCTTTAACTTAAACATTTTTTATTTTCTTTTCTTTAAAACTTTAGTTTGTATAGTTAACAAAAACACAAAAATAAAATACTTAATACATTAGGTTAACATTTTTACTCATTTGTAAATAATCATGTGCATTATACTTTACTTTTGATTCTCTATTCTTATACTTTGCTACATTTTACATGGAGAATGCAATGATTCGATTTGGTTATAAATAACATTTGGACACTACTATCCTGATGAGACTCATCCCCATTTGTAAACATTTGTACCCCCATCCCCGGATACTTATTTGTAATAGCTTAGACTTTAAATTCCCGCAATTTATCGCTTTTCATATACTGTATAGTAACTAGGGTTTGTATGCGAAGATTCAAAATCAACCGCTAGATAACCTAATACAAAGATAAATGCATGAAAATCAATACACAATTCACACTTGCACCCTTAGGGTTACTCCACTTGTTGCCTTCCAAAATAGGCCATGCTTGCATGTTGAGTTTCTTTGGCAAAACAAAAACAAATCCAATGATCATAGTCCCTCGATGACGCTATCAAGTTGCCTAAAATATGATCAAGTCCCTCAAGAAAAATGCCAAAGACACTTGACACTATTGCATTCATGGTCTAAACGATGACCCACGCCCGTCCCGTTAACATCCTAACACAAGGTTGTTCACCAAATACAATGGTGAAACAACACTGTTAAAAGGGTTAAAACATGAGAAAGATCTTTGAGTAAATTTAGGGGTAGACAACTCTTAGTTACTTATCAAACTTGCAAAATACACTTGCCTACTTTCAAAACACACTCCACAACACAACTTTCAAAACAACTTTCAAAAACATTGAAACATCTTTTCAAAAAGACAAACACCTTTGTAAAACATTCGAGTAAAGAATTATTACAATGGTTGCCTAGACAAGGCATCTTTTTCAAAACATTTTCAAAAACCACACACACAAAGCACCATTTCAATCAAATGAAAATCAAGGCAAGTGATCTAAAACAAGTAACTAAGAGCCCATGGATAACCATGGATGAAAAGGGTGCTAGCACCTTCCCTTTTCATAATCTACCCCCCGAACCCACGAAAACATCTCAAAGGTTTTTCCTGTGCTTTTTAACCTTTCCTTTAGGATAAAATAAAAAGTCGGTGGCGACTCTTGCTAAACTGAACAAGTGCGAATACAAACGCAAAACCTCAAGTCAGTTCTCCCACCGTATCACAGAACTGGCGACTCTGCTGGGGAAATTTCTAAAAGTGGGGTTACCTTAGGGTTTTAGATCACCTTTACATGCTTACTTTGTTTGCTTTGATTGCTTTACTTTTTGGGTTCTTTGTTTGGGTTTGTAAATCCTACACCCGGATTTGGGGGCACCTTTTTAGGTAAATAGCAATAAACTGTGAGGGAACTATGCGGGGTATACCGACATGGTTGAAGCAGTAGCTATGTTAGTGTGACATATTTGTGAGTACCGGTAGCCCTTGAGTAGTCAAGGAGAATACGGGGCCGCTGAGCGATGTCATGAAGCACTAACTAACTCTTAGAACCTTACTTGACCATCTTGGCCTTTTTAGGGGTAGTGAGATGACCGACTTTGGTGCAGTCCGGAGTTGGTAGATACTCGATACTACACTCATTGAGGGTTGTTTTCTTGGAATATTTTGGTCGCCAGTTAAGTGGCTAAACCAAAACAATGAACACAGAAAATAATCCAGTGATATTGAGCTCCTTAGAACCCGGTTTCTATTTTAGGACAGGATGAGCCAACTAACTTCAAGAGGGTACTTACCTACAAACCCCATGCAAGCCTAAACCTAAGGACTTGTTTGCTTTGTGTGAATATGATTACCTGTATATATATACTTGCTTACTTTTGCATACATGTACATAACATCATAACATCATACCATAGCATTTATAATAACCATTTCAAGGATCTCGAGGGTCTTTTGATGCAGGGTCACGTTGAACCAGACGTCTACCCAAGGGCAAGAGGTTTCTCCTCTAAACAAACGCCTACAAAGATCAAGTACAACAACTTGAATCAGGGGCTATGACCCACTTGACATGGTGAGCTTGATTCTCGTGGAAAGACATCCACCGATGCAAAGTTCTCCAATCAAAGATCGAAGTTCAACCTCTAACATTATCTTGTGTTTACCCCAAGAGATCCTTGAAAACATTGCATACATATATCATACATATCATTGCATAACAGGTTTCTCCCATACAGGTCTCCTTATCTTCCTACTGTTTATTTCAGTAAGATGGATATGGAACAAACGGTGAAAGATCTCCAAACTCAAAACACTCAGTTCCAACAAATGCTTCTGGCTATGGGTAAAGGGCAAGAGGATCTGAAAGCTCTCCTTCTCAAAGACAAGAAGAAGAAATCCAAGAAGGCAACGGGCATCCTGAAGAGAAGACCTAAAACCCTAGACCTTTCTACTCCACCCAGCATAGGGGCCAGTCTTGAAGAAGACCACAATTTGGAGATTGATGAAGCTGACTACTCCGAAGAAAAATATCATCCCGCTGATGACAAGTACAAACAGTTGGAGGATCGCCTCAATGCTATGGAGGTTCAACAAATACCTGGCTTGGATTTAGGAGACATGGGTTTGGTTTCTGGATTGGTCATCCCTCCAAAGTTCAAAGTCCCTACCTTGGCCCTGTACGATGGAGTCTCTTGCCCTAAGATACACTTAAAATCTTATGTCCGCAAGATTAAGCCATTCACAACTGATCCAAAGCTTTGGATCCATTTCTTCCAAGAAAGCCTGGTAGGGACTCAACTCGAGTGGTTCTATCAATTGGAGAGTTCTCGCATCCACACCTGGGAGGACTTAGCTGTTGCTTTTTATAAGCAGTATCAGTACAATGCTGATCTTGCACCAACTCGTGTGCAATTGCAGAACATGACCATGGGTTCCAACGAGACATTCAAAGGATATGCCTAAAAGTGGAGAGATCTGGTTGGTAGGGTGCAACCCCCTTTAACTGACAGAGAGCTGATTGACATCTTCATGGGAACTTTGACATGGCCTCTCTTCAGTCACTTAATTGGAAGCTCCTCAGTCGGGTTCACCGAGCTAATAATAACCGGCGAAAGGGTCGAAGCTGGCATCAAAAGTGGGAAGATTCAAGAAGCTACACCCTCTGATGCACAGAAAATCCCCCACAATGGGAAGAAAGATTCCAATGTTTTGTATGGTCAAAAGAGCCGTCATGACCAACACGTAGGAGCAACCTTGATCTCTAATCCTGCGCCTGCTCAACAAAGGCAGAGGCATCAGTGTAGGGAGGTCGCGCCTAAAAGACAATATACTAGGATCAACATGTCACTAGCTCAAGCACTACAACACATGTTGAAGAAAGAGCTGATTACATTAAAGGCTCCTCATCCGAACCCTAAGACTTCTTCTCCAAACTACAACCCGGATGCAAGATGTGCTTATCATTGTGGTAGCCCAGGGCATGACACAAACGACTGTTGGGCTTTGAAGAACAAGGTCCAAGACATGATTGATGCCAAAGAGATTGAGTTCGACCCTCCAGGGACTCTAGCATAATCACTGCTCCTTTGACGAATCATTGAGAGCATCTTTGTTTCATTTGAATTTTCAAGTTGTAATTTATTTTGTTATTCAAACAATTATCTTTTAATGTCAAACTCTGTTTCATTAATGCATTGCATATGTTTGTCTTGAATTCATCCATTTGTTTTCACTATTCTTAAACTATGCTTTATGCTTTCTTTATGATATTTAACTCTTGATAAAAAGCTGCAAGCCTTTAGAGGGAGGATGACGAAACAATGCCATAATCTCATACATTATGCTTTTGAACAGACCTTGCTGATGATGTACAGGCATTTCTTTCAAATCCTAAACACTGGAGTTATAAGTAAGATAATCCCTAGTCAACCCCTTCGAGCCAAAGAAGTAGGAGTTTTCTGTTCTAAACAAATTGAAACCTTTGATTAAACCTGGGGCAGGGTAGTCTCTCAGTTAATTCAAAAAAAGGTGCGCATTGAAGTCGCAAACTCTCAGTTCGTAATACAACGAACGACATCAAAAAAAAACATTCCTCTGGAATCAAAAGACAGTGATGGTTCCTTATCTCATAGGCAGTCATTATCTCTCAAAAGATAAAAGCCCACTGAGCCAAAACCTATAAAGGAGGCTTAAGAAAGTTGGGGCATCCCGCTGACTGTAATCTCGAAAACAGGAACAGTCAGGCAAAAGTTAGGGATAACAAATCAAAAGAAAGAGGTCATTACAAATCCTCAAACAACATGAAAAATGTTGCAAAAAATGATGACTGCCTTGCATAAAATTCAACTGGTGTGAACCATCACCAAAAAGTCGTTCCAAACTCGAATAGAGTTCGACGCACAATTAACTGAGTTTAGGACTGAAGGACATCACGAAGAGCGGGTGGGTACAAATATACTTTGAGCCTTTATCCTTTGCTTCTTAAACCGTGAACCAAGCCACGTTACAACCCTTCAAAAGTCCTAATTGAAGCATGAGTTAGTTCGAAAGCATACTGTTACAAAAGGTATCCTGACTCCTGTAAGGCTTTGTCCTAAATCTTGTGTTGAATTTGTCTTATAAAAATTTTTCTGCTAAAAAACGCATTTTTCAAAACTTCGAGACAAGCATAAACTTTGCATTATTTGAATATCGTTGTTTGCACATGGTTATTTGTTTGACAGCAAAGAAATTCATACAACGAATGTTCAGAGGAACGAAAGCTCTCTCAGTGAACAAAATCACTTCAATAAAGGATGACACTTCCATTGACAAATCTCCTATCAACAAGGGGGCATGACATGTCACTATCCATTTAACCTGGGGCAGTCCAGTCAAGGTTTCAATAAATCTTTCCAAGTTCAATTAACCTGGGGCAGTCCAGTCAAGATTTCAACAAATCTCTCAATTACAGATTATCCTGGGGCAAGTCTTCGGCACCATCACTTGGGGCATTTGAATGTCAATCTCAAGGTCGTTCAAAATTTCCTTCATCACCTACTGGAAATTGCGGTCATCATCAAAATTCCTTCATCACCTGCTGGAAGTTACAACCACCGACAGAATAATGGACAATTAAAGCTCCTAAAAATTTGTTTCTCTCAAGAATGAAGACTCTCATCCTTAAAACTTCAGAAGATTGGTATACTCCCAATTTCTGACCCTTAACAGAATGAAGACTCTCATCCTTAAAACCTTAGAAGATTGGTATACTCCCAATTTCTGACCCCCAACAGAATGAAGATTCTCATTCTCAAAGTGGCGTATAACCCAAGTTCCAGATTAATACCTGTAGCAAGCCAGGAAAATATCTGTGGACGACTGATTGTAGATCAATACCTGAAACCAGCCAGGAAATTATCTACATGAAGAGATTGAAGAGTAATACCTGAAACAAGCCAGGAAGCCTTTCTTTCTCAGGTCAGAGATCGACACCTGAAACCAGCCAGGACAGTATCTCCTTGACCAACCTTTTCAAGTTCCGAATTAATACCTGTAGCAAGCCAGGAAAATATCTGTGGACGACTGATTGTAGATCACTACCTGAAACCAGCCAGGAAATTATCTACATGAAGAGATTGAAGAGTAATACCTAAAACAAGCCAGGAAGCCTTTCTTTCTCAGGTCAGAGATCAATACATGAAACTAGCCAGGACAGTATCTCCTTGACCAACCTTTTCAAGTTCCAGATTAATACCTGTAGCAAGCCAGGAAAATATCTGTGGACGACTGATTGTAGATCAATACCTGAAACCAGCCAGGAAATTATCTACATGAAGAGATTAAAGAGTAATACCTGACACAAGCCAGGAAGCCTTTCTTTCTCAGGTCAGAGATCAATACCTAAAACCAGCCAGGACAGTATCTCCTTGACCAACCTTTTCAAGTTCCAAATTAATACCTGTAGCAAGCCAGGAAAATATCTATGGACGACTGATTGTAGATCAATACCTGAAACCAGCCAGGAAATTATCTACATGAAGAGATTGAAGAGAAATACCTGAAACAAGCCAGGAAGCCTTTCTTTCTCAGGTCAGAGATCAATACCTGAAACCATCCAGGACAGTATCTCATTGACCAACCTTTCTCAAGTTCCAGATTAATACCTGAAACCAGCCAGGAAAACTATCTGTGGACGACTGATTGTAGATTAACACCTGAAACCAGCCAGGACAACTATCTACTCGACCAGCTCAAACAATTCAACAATCATTTCTGGATGGCATCTTTAAGCCCATCTCCGACATCACAATACCTGAAACCATCCAGGAAAACTATCTACGTAAAGAGAGTGAAGATTAACACCTGTAACAAGCCAGGAAAACTATCTTTCTTTCTCAGGTCAGAGATTAATACCTGAAACCAGCCAGGACAACTATCTCACTGACCAACCTTTTCAAGATTCCAGACCATCCTGCAGCAATCAAAAGATTCTTGCAATCCCCTGCAGCAGTCAAAGATTCACTTTCCCCGGCAGCAGTCAAGATTCTATTATCTCCAGCTATCCAGGATTCATCTATCCTCAGCAAGACAACTACTCAGCTTACATGCGCATTCATTACATTCATATATCATAAACAAATATATTGAATTATTCATTTCATACATCATGACATTGCATACAACTAACGTTTTACCTTTTCCAGAAAAAGGTCAATCAACAGATGGCTACCATCAACCTTTTCAAGTTCCAGATCAATACCTGTAGCAAGCCAGGAAAACCATCTGTGGACGAGGGATTGAAGATCAACACCTGTAACAAGCCAGGAAAACTATCTTTCTTTCTCAGGTCAGAGATTAACACCTGAAACCAGACAGGACAAATATCTACTTGACCAACTCATGTTTATTCAACTTCAAGACTTCTGAAAACAGTTTACAGGTTCTCCAGACATGGATGTTAACCTATCGCTTGTTCAGATTCCAAGACTTCTGAAAACAGTTTACAGATTCTCCAAACACGGATGTTAATCTATCGCTTGTTCAGACTCAACTTTTGAAAATAGTTTACGGACGCTTCCCAGCATGGATGCTGATCTATTGCTTATTCTATTTCAAGACTTCTGAAAACAGTTTACGGATTCTCCAAACATGGATGTCAATCTATTGCTTATTCAGACCCCCCCAGTTCAGAGATGTTCTAAACATGGATACCTTTCTGATACTCACCCACTCAACAACGACATACAGTTCAACAAACATTCTTGGATGGCATCTACAAGCCCATCTCCAACAAGATACAATCACCTTCAGATGGCATCTATAAGCCCATCCTCCTACCAACAATTTCCAGATGGCATCTCTAAGCCCATCCCCCGACAAGATTCTGTCACATATCCAGATGGCATCTTTAAGCCCATCTCCAAATGGCATCTTTAAGCCCATTCCCTCAAACTACGCTTTGATGAGTGCAAATTTTTTGGGCACTCTAGTGTTCAATCTCTTTTTACCTTCGAGTCGCGAACGACAAACTTGCCAATCTAACTCTTCAGGTTCAAGAAGATTGAACAGGGGCAACTGTTGTACCCCAAAATTTGCCCTCTCTTTTCCACAAGAAATCACAGCTTCGGGCTTTTCCTGATTTTTCAGATTGGCTTAAGAATCGGTCAAACAGACTTTTCTCATCAGTCAGAAAAAATTAGGGTTTCCATTGATTTAGAATCAGTTCAAGCAGATTGTTAGGGTTTGGTTGAGTTTGGCTCAGGGTTTGATCAGGCGGACGTTTCTTTGACAATAAATTAAGAATTAGGGTTTGCGCGCTCATTCTCCGAAGGAATTGATTCTGCAGTTCTTTTCAATTGACTCTGGGATATGGGTTGAGGCTTCTGATTGAGAGTTTGAAGTGTTGGTTTAATCAGTGAAATGAAAGACGTATGGACATTTGTTTTGTTTGACTTTGGAATGCCGGGCGTATTGTTGGTTAATGCGAAGTTGCAAGACTACAGAGTTTATTGATTATTTATAATTTCTAAAGTTAAGATTATTGGGATAACTTCCAATTATTATGACTTAAGAAATTTAAATAATTAAATAAGCAATTGCAGAAGAATTAAAAGAAATATCTGACAAAAAGGATTTTTATTCATTTTCAATTGTTTGTTACAAATATTATTTGAATACTGTAAATTTATTTACAGTGTTTACAATAATGTTATTACAATGATTAAAAATAAATTAAAACTATATCCCAAATTTCTTGAAGTCTTCATCTTCTACGGTTGCATCCTTTGCTCAATTGATATTTACCTACAAAGACAAAAAGGAAGAAGTCAATACAGTTAAAATTAAAAGGGCATTCTCAGACAGATAAATAAAAACTCATCATTAAAGGTTTTGGTCGGAATCAGTTTGTTCGTCCTCTCTGCAAATCACAAGAAGATGTCTCTTCTTGGTTCACAAAGAGGGAAGTAAAATGTTTGCAAGCATATGAATTATTTTGCAAAATGCACAAAGCTGCATAAATTTAAATTGCAAAGTGCAAACTGAAATGTCAAACAAGTTGCATAAATCCAAACTGAATTGCATTATCAAACTAGGAAAACCAAATTGTCAAAGGGGAAAACTAAGTCACAAGTACAAAGCTGTCAACAAAAAATGTCAACCAAGTTGTAACTGTCAAAAGCGGTCAACAAGTACACAAAAGCAAGGCAGAAAATCTGGAGGTAAGAAGATATGCAGAGGAAAGACAAATGCAAGCAAGCTTGTGAAAAGTACATTTTTATTCATCATTTTCCAGGCCAAAATCTTTTCAGAAAAAAAAAGATATTCTAAGCAAAGATGTGCTCTCTGTGGAGAGAGAAAGAGAGGGAAAAGTAGCAGGCTTACAGTTTTCTAGGCAGGCTTAGAGATAAATATAACAAAATCAGAACACTGTCAGAGGGGGGCAGAATACACATAGAAAAAGATATCACAAAAAACTGTAAACCTTAAGCCTTGCAGCCTGTATAAACTCAGAACCCAAACCTGCTCAAGCATAGCATTCAAACCAAAGCCTGCTTCAAAAACAAGCCTTGAGGCCTGTATCAAAAAACATGCTTGCATAATACCAGTTACATAAGCCAAAAGCAAAGGTCAAAAACTTAAAAACCTGCCTTTAGCCCTGTAAAAAGGACACAAAACAGAAAACTTGTTTCAAGCCACAAACCTTGAAGCCTGTTCAAGAAGCCTGTTAAAACACATAACAGGAGCAAGCCTAAAAGCTTGATCATCCTCAAGCCTGTCAAACGGCTAATTACAAACAAACAAGCTTGCAAGCCCACAAACCTAATAAACCTGTACCAAACTCAAAGCAAAACCAAAAGCCCTCAGAATAAGATTCATCACAGGGTCAAACACATCCAAATATCCAAACATCAATAAACATTCTCAGAACTGATTCATCCTTGAAAATCATCAAATAAAACCAAAAAGAGAGGAAGAAAGTCAGTAGCCAACAAAACTCTCAGGACAAAAGTTCATCATTGAGAAATCAAGTCCAAAGAGAGGAAGATTGTGAAAGCATCTCAGAGCCAAGCATCACAGAGGCAAGCAATCAGAAGAGGAAAAGAAGCTATCCTAGGGTTTTCAAATTGCAACATTCATCACTAAACCACTCAAAGAAGAAAGATACGAGGGTACCAGACAAACCAGAACAAAGCTAGCATCACAGCCTCCCCGTCGGTCACCGGAAGACGCCGTCGTCCACTCCTCCGTCTCCCCAACAACAACAAGAACCAAGGTATAATTTCTCCTTCCCTTTCCTTTTTTACACCTCGCCAAACATAAACAACACAGAAGATCAGAACATATAAAGGATAAACATGCAAGAATAAGAATCTGAAACCCTTAAAACATGAAAATAGAAACCGATACCTTTTCTTGTCACCGCCTTGCTTAACCATGGAGGGAGGAGGAGTTGGAGGTGGCGCTTAGTGGCCATAGGTGGAGAGGGAGTTTCGTTCAGAATCTTTGCTTAAGAAGGATGAAGAGGATGAAGAAAAAAGAAGGGAACGGCGCCGCTCATCAAAACTGTGTAACCCTGTTCTGAGCCAAACGATTTGGAACCCTAAACAAAAACTTGTCGAATGCATTATGGGCCTGTCCCTTGCGCAAACGGTTAAGCCCAACGAAACTGGCGCACCCCCCCCCCCCCCCTTTCTTTGATTCTGTTGTTTTTTGTTTGGGCCAAACATACCCCTAAGCCCATTTAACTCTTTTGTTTATATTCACAGATCAATCTTTTTTATTTTATCATATTATTTCCCTTTCTTTTATATAATTTATTTTGATAAGAAAAATAATATATTATTTTTGTACAAAAACTTTTCTTAATGTTTATTACATTTTACAAGAATATGTAAATATTAGGTTAATAGATTTTTGTCTTAAAACTCTTTTTTAATAAATCTTTTTTTTTATACATAAAAACATTAACTAAAATACATAAACATTAGTTTTCTTTAACTTAAACATTTTTTATTTTCTTTTCTTTAAAACTTTAGTTTGTATAGTTAACAAAAACACAAAAATAAAATACTTAATACATTAGGTTAACATTTTTACTCATTTGTAAATAATCATGTGCATTATACTTTACTTTTGATTCTCTATTCTTATACTTGGCTACATTTTACATGGAGAATGCAATGATTCGATTTGGTTGTAAATAACATTTGGAAACTACTATCCTGATGAGACTCATCCCCATTTGTAAACATTTGTACCCCCATCCCCGGATACTTATTTGTAATAGCTTAGACTTTAAATTCCCGCAATTTATCGCTTTTCATATACTGTATAGTAACTAGGGTTTGTATGCGAAGATTCAAAATCAACCGCTAGATAACCTAATACAAAGATAAATGCATGAAAATCAATACACAATTCACACTTGCACCCTTAGGGTTACTCTACTTGTTGCCTTCCAAAATGGGTCATGCTTGCATGTTGAGTTTCTTTGGCAAAACAAAAACAAATCAAATGATCATAGTCCCTTGATGACGCTATCAAGTTGCCTAAAATATGATCAAGTCCCTCAAGAAAAATTCCAAAGACACTTGACACTATTGCATTCATGGTCTAAACGATGACCCAAGCCCGTCCCGTTAACATCCTAACACAAGGTTGTTCACCAAATACAATGGTGAAACAACACTGTTAAAAGGGTTAAAACATTTGAAAGATCTTTGAGTAAATTTAGGGGTAGACAACTCTTAGTTACTTGATCAAACTTGCAAAACACACTTGCCTACTTTCAAAACACACTCCACAACACAACTTTCAAAACAACTTTCAAAAACATTGAAACATCTTTTCAAAAAGACAAACACCTTTGTAAAACATTCGAGTAAAGAATTGTTACAATGGTTGCCTAGACAAGGCATCTTTTTCAAAACATTTTCAAAAACCACACACACAAAGCACCATTTCAAGCAATTGAAAACCAAGGAAAGTGATCTAAAACAAGTAACTAAGAGCCCATGGATAACCATGGATGAAAAGGGTGCTGGCACCTTCCCTTTTCATAATCTACCCCCCGAACCCACGAAAACATCTCAAAGGTTTTTCCTGTGCTTTTTAACCTTTCCTTTAGGATAAAATAAAAAGTCGGTGGCGACTCTTGCTAAACCGAACAAGTGCGAATACAAACGCAAAACCTCAAGTCAGTTCTCCCATCGTATCACAATGAGATATTTTAATATTGATTCAATATTATTTGTTAAGAATTTAAAAATTCAGAAATATAATTCAACGCAAAAAAATGATAAATATTTAATTAAAATAATAAATGAATAACTTAGTCAAAAATAAATTAATTTTTATTTAAAAAATTGGGGGGGGGGTGTAAATTTAGTTTGGACAGTAAAATGTTGGGGGTGTGAATAACAGGGCCTAAATCAAGATATTGAATTTGGCCCAAAACACGCAGGGGGTGTATTTTATGATTGAGAAGAAATATGGGAGGTATATCTAGAACTCGCCTTAGCCCAAATATTTGGCTTAAGTCCGTTGGCCAATATATGAGGAGGGTATGTGGTATTATGATGGTCGTGCAATCTAAAGCGTTTGATTGTAATCAAAGGGTCCTCAAACGTCAATCATGGGTCGTTGATTAGAAGTATTAACAACGAATGGTTGAGATCTAATTTTAACTGAGGGAACATGATACTTGAGGAACATAGGCATCAGAAGGGTTATATATTCGTTTACCCTTCATTTATTTCATTTTATCGCCTCTGTTTCTCTCTCTAACATATAACTAAACAAACCCTTTTTGTAATCTAGAGAAAGATGCTCTCGCCTCTCTCTAGAAAGGCGGCCACCAGAAATCACCCCGCTCTGGATGCCGCCGGTCGGAAATCACTTCCGGTAGTGGTTTTTCCAGGATACCACCACCTTAATTTTTCACCACTGTAGTAGACCCAGAACCACTATATCATACCCTAACCCTTTGAAGATCAAACCCTAAACACACGAACCCTAACAATGTCCACCATAAACCCTAAGACCCCTAACCTAAGCTTAAAGAATCCTAACCCTAAATCAAACCATAATCAAAACCCTGCGGAAATTCAATAAAATAGAATCAAAATTGCAATAATCTAAGTGCTTGGGTACATCTAACGTGCTTTACCGTGCTCGTTTTCCACGACTCCGATTCCTAATCCTCTTTGTCTCCTTTGGTTTTTAGGTGGTGCAAGGTGATGATGATGTGATAGAGGTGCGGCGGGTGAAGATTGAAGGGCTTGAAAGCAACGACGGACACAAATCTAGGGTTTTAGAATTCGAAACCCATATCTCATCTTCTTCTCCTTCCGTTCTTCCGTTCTCTTTGTCAAAATTTCTCCTCTCCCTCTTCTCTTAGTTTATAGGGTTTTTATAGTTTAGGAATTAGATTGAATTAGGAAATGTTTATATGATTTTGCGTTACAAATTATGATTTGCTCTGAAATTAGGAAGATTTAGATTTGATTAGGGATTTGATATATTGTAAATTAGATATTTGTTCTTGATTTAGGGATTTGAGATTTGATTCTATATAATATTTATTTTTGTTTGAATTGATTGTAATGTTTTATCCGATTGTGATTTGTTTCCGGATCTCTATAGTAATTGTTTTTGGACTCCTTGGGTCGCCGCTGAGATACAAAATTATGGAAATTAGGGTTTATTTTCCCTCTTTAACTTTTGGATCTAGATTAATATTTAAATTAAAATAAAAATCAAACTTCCTAGGGATCTAGATGAAAATCAAATTCCCTCAAGATGTAGATCTAGATCTTCGAATCATTGAATATTATCGACGAATCTTGCATGCATTTGTTTCTGGTAAAAAAAAGAGTAAGATAATTAATATCAATAATCAAAAATATTTTTGGGTACAAATAAAAATTTAATAAAACAAACCTTAATCCCAAATGATTTTCTGCTCTTGCAATCCATCGTAGAGAACTTTTCCAAGCGTCCTTAGGTTTGAAGTGCTTCATATGTTTCATTTAGGTTAAATTTCCAATATCATAAGAGAACTTATATAATGGATGTCCCTTAGGTTTCATGCGGATCACTAATTGCATATTCTTAAGCATTGATAACCTTTAAATGGACGACAAATATTTGTTTAAGGCCATTGAAAAAAGTGAGAAATAACACATACCTATCCTCTCAGTTTTGGAAAAAAACTGAGGGATTAGATTATTTTTTTTATTTACAAAAATGGTATATTATTTACACAGAATATTAAAAATTTATTGTATGCAATGCTTTTTTGTAGAATATTAAAAATACAACATATCTAGGTCTCACACAAGATGCTAGAGAACTGTTTCGCTGATATCCATCTTCTAAAAAGTTAAGCTCCCTTATTTGTTTAAACTTTCAAAGGTTGATCTCCCTTATTTGTGTAAGTTGAATAAAGAATGATATTCTGCACTTGCAAACTATTAAATGAGCAAAAATATAACAATATTATTTCTCCAAAAAAAATACAACACCATTTTGTGAGTATAGGATAGAAAAATGTTTTGTTCTAGATAGAAGAACATTGAAGATTTTTTTGTCTTGCAATCTATCCTGAATAATTATGCGAGTTTGGGCGGTTTCATATGAACACAGATTAGGGTAAATCTAACAATTGCTTTTATAGTAACATCTGACTACTATACCCCTCAGTTTAACGTTTAAAATCGACATAATAATAATAATAATAATAATAATTTATTATTTTTAGAAATATCACCTTGGTTAATTTTAAAAATGAGGTGATAGTTTTTTTTAATAGTACAATGTTTACACATAATATTAAAATAAATTGTTTATAAAAAATCTCTTCAATGGTTTTTCAGCACTTGTAATCCAACATATATGTGTTGATGCTTAAATGTCAGAACTTTGCATCTAACATTGATTGTTGATGCTATCATTATCACTGTCCTCACTAGCATATACAATGTGCATGTGTTGAATGCATCCAACTTCTAATAAGGTGTTTCTCCAAAAAATTGGAAAATGTTTTTTCTATACTTGCAATCCATCAATAAAGATTTTAAGAATAACAACAATAATAAATTTTAGGAATAACAAAAACAACGACAACAACAACAACACCATTGTCTGAGATGGATTGCAAAAGCTAAATAAATGTTTTGTTCAAGGTAGAAGAACATTTTTTTCAGACTTTGCAATCCATCCCAAAAAAATGATGCATTTGATGGTGGGGCGGCTAAATATAAGATATCATTAGGGTGAAATATGTTCAAAGAGTGTTTTTATAATAAAACCTGATTAATTTATCCATCGGGTTATAAAAAAATCTGAAGGATTAGATAATTTATTTTACACTTGTAAACAAATAAAAACATAAAGTGTAGTAGCTGGGATTTGAAGCATGTCTGGAATAGTATTACACCTGGGTTTTTAAAATAATCGAGGGAACAAGTTGTTTATTTAACAAAATAAAATAAAACATGGAGCACCTTGGAATAAAACCTCAATTTTTTTTTCTGGATGACGTGAAAGCTTCGTCATGAAAAGCGTTATTTATTGTAGTGTTTCTTCACACTTGTCACAAGTTTCCTTGAAGGAAACATCCAGATATTCATAGAGAACATTTTCATCACAAGATTCTACCTCATCTGCCCATCTTTCACCAAGAGTAGTCACAAGCTTGACATTTTCTGAGTTCAGATCATCTTCTGACTCATTATCATCAGACTAAGATGTAGAAAGTCTACTTTTCTATTTCATTAGATAAGTTGGACATTCTGGCCTAATGTGACCAAATCCTTCACACTTAAAACATTGAATCCCTTTGCTTTGACTAGGCTTCTCCTCAGTTCTAGTATTTTTCTGAAAATCATCATCATTTATGATGTTAGATGAGCTGACATTTAGTCTTCCTCTTTTGTCCATTATTTTCAGAATTCTATTGAATTGATTCCCGAGTAATACAATGGTATTTGATAACCCTTCCTCACTGTCCAAATCTAACTGACTCTCTTTATCTTCAAAATTGGATACAAAAGCTATGCTTTTGTTCTTTTTATCATATTTGTCACTAATAGCCAATTCAAAAGTTTGAAGTGACCCAACAAGTTCATCAACCCTCAGGTTGTTGATGTTATGAGCTTCTTTAATGGTTGTTACCTTCATGTTAAATCTCTCAGGAAGAGACCTGAGAATCTTTCTAACCGGCTTTTTTCTGACATCTTCTCTCCCAAGGTGTCAGATTAATTTTCTATTTCAAGATCATTCATGTGAAAGTCTTGAATTCTTTCATCATCATTCATCTTTAGGTTCTCAAATCTGGTAGTAAGAAGTTAAAGTTTGAACATCTTCACTTTGGATGTACCTTCATGATTTGTATTGAGGATTTCTTAAGCACCTTTAGATACAATACATGAATTTATTAACTTGAAAATATTCTTGTCCACTTTATTGAATAGAGCATTCAAGGCTTTGGAATTTCCAGGAGATAATTCATATTCCTCCTTAGACAAATCTTCTTCTAGCTTCAAGGACTCATTCTTATATGTGTCCTCCATAACAGGATGATTCCATTGTTTCAACACAGCCTTCCAATATTTGATATCCATGGATTTCAAAAAGGATACCATTCTAACCTTCTAATAGTCATAATTCGCACCATCTAACAAATGTGGTATGTTGTTATACACTCCTTCCTTATTCATAGTACATAAAATTATTCTCCATGAAGCTCACTCAAAAATAGAACAGGGTGCCTGCTCTGATACCAATTGAAATTTTGGCACTATAAAAACAGATGTCAAGACTGATGTCCCAACACCAAAACATAATGTCAAGACATATCTTATGTCATCATCAGCTGAAAGAAAACACTTTTACCAAAAAAATAATTATGTAGAAGTAAATTGCATAAGGTAAAAGAGACAATTAATTGATAACCCAGCTCGATACAACTTACCTGCTCTAGGGACATCAAAGCCAGGAAGGAAACTCAGTATGATAGTATTAGTTCAAATCTAAACAATCCTATTTAAAACTTATCACCTAATCACTACCTTGTGCAACTTCTACCTAGAAACATTCTATATATGGGACTCCCTTCTCACTTTCCACAGTCACCTCAGTGACAATAAAAAAAATAAAAGAACATACTTCCAATTACAATAATCAGTTTTGCTTAAAAGCCCATGAGTGGTTGACAATGAACAATCAGTCAAACTTTATGTATCAACATGATACATGAGTGACATATACAAAAACACAGTACTCTGAAAAAGACTCACAATCCCTAAGACTCTTGTAAAATAAATTTTCCTTATTTTTCACACCTTTCATTAGGTTTAGGTTTTTCCTTTTAAAGACCGCAGCTTTCCATGGGCTTCGAATTCTCTACCCAATTTTTTATAGATCCACAAGTTGGATGATGCACCAAATATGCAGAAAAATCTCATTCAATCTTGGAACAAAACATCATAATTTTCCTAAATTGTTTCAACATCCAATTTTAGAAACTAATGTGCAACTGGAGATAAAATCAATTGTTCCAAATAAAATCTTTTTGACTTGCACAAATAAGTGAGATGTATCCAAGATAATCTCACAAAATCAAATTAAATATGTCAAGAAAGTAACAACATAGTTTGTTATATTAGTTGGCAAAGATGTCACATCATCTTTCTCAACATTGTTAAATTGTAATTCATGTGTGTCGAAACTATGTGTGTCAAAAATATGTGTGTCGAAGGGTTAGAGGTTGTCGAAGCAGGTTGCTCGATGGAAACCGTTTCCCAGTCGAAGAGCTTATGTATCGAAGAAAGTTGCACGCATATTTTATTTCGTTTTAGATTTAGATTTAGATCTAAAACAGATTAATTTATTTTAGTTCTAAAATAGGTATTTTGGGCTTTTATAGTTTTGGGATTTTTCTTAGGGAGCAAGCTAACCTAAATCTATAAATAGAGGAGTAACCCCTATTTTTGTAATTAAATCATTGTGTTCACAGAATTTGCAGTTGCAAATGAATAAAAAAAGTTTTTCACAATTTGTGGGCAGAGAGAAACTCTGCAGAAAAAACTTTATTTCTTCATCTTTTATTTTTCATTATCATATTATGGTAATAACAATCCTGTTCATTAAGATTGATAAAAATTCATCAAAAGTTTTGGTAGATTTCTAACATCTGGTATCAAGAGCTTTGATTGAGCGATCAAAGGAAGAATAAGAAAAACCAATGGCGATGAATTATGCGAATGGAAATTTTCCATCAAATCTCCTAGTTCTTAAAGGTGATAACTATGAGAATTGGTGAAAACAGATGAAGGTTATATTTTGTTTTCAAGGTCTTTGGGAACTTGTAAAATATGGATTATAACTACCTGATGATGACACTTTAGAAAATGAAGAGGTTGAATACAAAGAATTGAAGAAGAAGAATTATAAAAGCTATCTTTATAATTCATGAATGTGTCAGCCCAGACAATTTCGAAAAGGTTAGTGATGTTGAATCTGCAAAAGAAGCCTGGGAAATTCTGAATAAATCTCTTTTAGAGGCGCTAAGAAGGTGAAAGAGGTCAAGTTACAAACTAATAAAAGAACATAGAATTGTTTCATATGGAAGATATTGAAAGCATATCTAATTTCTTCACTGGGGTTACGAAACTAGTGAATCAAATCAAGACTTGTGAAGAGCCGTTAACAACAAGAGCATTTGTTTCGAACATCTTGAGATCTTTGGCTCCGAAGTTCGATCATGTGGTAGTTTCCATAGAAGAGTCGAAGGATATGTCAACTTTTTCGAAAGAAGAGCTTCAAGGGATGCTTGAATATCTTGAATAAGGAATGGATGAAAAAGCTGCAGGCAAGTCGATGAGTGATGTGGCTCTACAGACTCAATTAGTAAAAGACAAGAAAGGAAAAGGAAAGTGGTTCGATAACAATGGTAAAGGTGGCTACAACAATTCGACTGGTAGAGGAAACCAGAACAAAGAAAACGTGTCGATTTAGAGAATACCATATCAAGGAAACCAAAGAGATGATGTTGCAAATAGAGCAAGATGTGGTGGTAGAAAACCTTACAAGAGTCACATTCAATGTTTCAATTATCAAAATTATGGTCGTTGTAATACGATGGGAGAATTGACTTGTTTTTGCATTTTATTTCAAATGTTGTGGATAGCAAGAGTCGCCACCGACTTTTCTTTTATCCAATAAGGAAAGGGTGAAAAGAACAGGAAAGACCTTGAAGATTTTGAGTTTGGGGGGTAGGTTATGAAAAGGGAAGGTGTTAGCACCCTTTTCATCTATAGTTATCTACGGGCTCTAAATCGCTTAGCTCACTTTTGAAAATTTTCTTTTTGTGTGTGATTTGTTTAAAAATATTTTGAAAATGCCAAGGTAAGGCGAACTTTGTAATAATTCTTGTATCAGTCCTCAAGAATGCGTACACAGTGTTTGAAAATATTTGTTTTTTAAAAGTTTGATGTGAGAAATGTTTTGTTTAAGAAAGTTTATGAGCAAGCAATTAAGATTATCCTACCCACCTAAGGTAGTTCTTGTTATTTTACTTCTCCTTTAGATATAGTTCTATCCGTACCATTAGTTGGTAGGTAGCCCTATCTTTTGGATGTGAAAGGACATGCCAAGGGTCATTGTACTGTCATTGAAGAAAACTCGTAAGGATGCTTTAGCAGTTTTGTAAGAGACTAGATCATTTTTTGAAAGGCAACGTCTAAGGGTCATCGAGGGACTTATAATCTTTTATTCGAGGGTCTTTTGCTAAAGCATCCTTACTATCCTAGAGGTGCAAGTGTGCAAGTATGTTCAATTCAATTATTTTATCTCTGAATTTGGGTTTTGCTATCGATTGATTTTATCTTGCCATACAAATCCTAATTACTAACAGTTGCATAAAAATATAATAGCAGAAGGTAACGGTGGAAACGTAAACCTAAAACTATTACAGAGATTTGGGGCAGTTACATAATAATAAAGAGTGTGAGAAATAAAACCCTAAACTATTACACCCTGAAAGCAATTATATGATAATGAAAGAAAAGAAAGCGGGAAATAAATATCTAAGTTATTACATAGGAAACGCGCGACCTATACAACTTGTACTAAGAATAAGAAAAAAGGAAAATAAAAATAGGAAAAAGAAAGTGAAAAAGATTTCTATGAAGAAAATAGTTTTGATGATAATTAATTAAATAAAACCTAAAAATCTAATTAATTTAAAATTGAAAAAAGTTAACTAATTAAATCATTAAAAGGTTAATTAAAATTTTAAACCTAATTAATTAGGCTTAGAAAAATATTAGATTAATTAAAATAATTAGGGTTTAATTAAAAGAATTTGGGTTAAAGAAATAAGATTAGGGAAGAAATGACAAACAAGGTTAGAAATAAAGAAAACAAGAAAAATGACAGGGGTGGGTGTTAAACCCACGCTCGTTGCCTCCTGCATTACATAGCTTGCCACTGCGTCAGGCATGCGCCTATGTTAGCAGAATGAGAATCATTCAAAATGTATTAAACCTGCAAAACATTGGAAAATATGAGAAAAACAACAAAAGGTAGGGATCGAACCCACGCCCTCCTATACCAAAGCCTTAACAAGTTCGCGCTTGCCACTAGGGTGGCTGTTTCATCCAGTCATACTATGAAAACAAATAATTATATAATGGACATAATAGAGTGGGCCAGATAGGCTTCAGAGCCCTAGCTCCGGTCATCTTCTCTTACGACTTCTTTTTTATTCCTATAAAATAACTCTTATCAACGATACAAAGGGACCCTACCCCCCTAAATCAACCCTCCTGAATCCAATGTTAGCCATTGTTTTGTCTAAATCGCACTGTATGATGAGATATGAATCAAACAAGGTCGATCAGTTCAAACATGGAAAAGCATGATCTAGTCGTTATGGGACTCATGCGATGGGTTTATCTTGTATATTGACATCTCAGAAGCATATTAGTGATGTTTGTATGCATCAAAGCATAATGAAAACGAAAATATGAACTTCATGAAAAAAACTAAAATCGGTGATGCATGGTACGAGTCTCGGGCCCTTTGGATCATTGCAATCGATCCATACTTACTCTATAACACTTACGGAATTAATTGGGAAGGCTAGTTAATCTTGAGGAAGGCTGCAAATAGGGTTTGAAGTTTGCCCTAGTTTTTCTAAGAATTTTTGGAAGGTGGTGGTTTCTTGCAATATTTTGTGTCCCTCTTGTCGTCCGAATAATGAGAGTATATAGAGGAAAATTAGGTCAAAAGAAGTGGGCTTGTACCTTTGTATGAAAGCCTTGATTTTATTTAATTTATTTTGAATTTAAATAAATAAAATCAAAAATAAATGGAATAAAGATCAAAGGGGTGTATGAATAGGTTCATAGGTTCACTATGAGGCCTAATACACGTTTGGACCTTGAAACATAAGCCCACTAGCCCAAAAATTCAAGTTTGATCAATTTAAGTTTCATGCATTTCCTCAAAATTGCCCAACTTGTACCAATCATAACTCTCTCAATTTTTTCAGGACGAAGGCCCTGAAGGAGATGTTTTTTAGAATTCGGTCTCTGAAGGGAGATGCTTTTCAGAATTCAGTCTTTGAGGGAAATCATTTGGTCATGCAGATAGTCGCCCCTTCTTGTTCCCGGAATTGATTTACGCTTTGTTCTTTGTTGGTAAACTCGTCCTGTTTCGGGAATTCTTACCGCTTGTTCATATAGATAGTAGCCATGTCCTGTTTCAATAACTAATCTCTGACTAGCTTTTTATTGGTAAACTCATCTCGTTTCAGGAACTCATACCACTTGGTTGTACAAATAGTTGTCCCAGCCTATTTCGGGAATTAATCTCTGACCCGCTTTTTTGTTGGTAAGCTCGTCCTGTTTTGGGAATTCATATCGCTTGGTCATATAGATAGTTGCCCCATCTTGTTTCAGGAATTAATCTGTGACCTATTTGAAAATTGTTGATGATATTCGTCTACTTGCGAATTTTACCTAAAAAGACAAAATTAGCTTTATGTAATGTCGTGATGCATGTAATGCATTAATGATGCTCTCAAGATAAATGGGAATGTTTTATGTGTTTCGGTATGCATATGCTATGATGTATTGTGAAATGATGTATGGACGCAATATGTTGTTGAAGTGTATTGGTAGCTCCTTATAATAATGTCTAGCTGGGGAAAATAAATCCCGGATAGTTGTTAGGAATGTAGAAACTGATTCTTCAACTTTCATTGGGAATAATTTTGCTGGGGATTTCTGCTTTCTGTTTGAGGATACTCCACTGGGGATCTTCGACTTCTTATTGGGGATAGAGGCCTTCGAGGAGAGTCGGTCGTTCGCTGTTCTTTTTGAGGAATTTGATTCTTACGTACCCTGACTAGGGATAAAAGAGATGGATATCCCTCCGGTGTGCTATCTGTCCAGGTTTTAGATGACGTAACAACTCTTCTGGGGATAGCAACTTTGCTTACACCCTACTGGAGAAGAGAATCTTGTTAGGGATTTACAGTGTTTGACTAATAAACTCCGTTGGGAATTAAATTCTTGTAAACTGTGTCAAGGAAATAAAATCTGATGGGGGTTGGAGTTTTATAGGCCGCGCTGAGGAAGTCTCCACTGTATTTTGTTAACTCTAACAAACAAGGACCCAAAAAGATATGGGTACCTAAGGATAAAATTGAATATGTAGCAAATATCTTTGACAGCAAGACTGAAACACCAATCTTGGTACCTGGACTCTGGATGTTCTTGACACAAGACGTGAAGAAAGCATATGTTCCAAAGCCTGGAGCTTAAATCTGGAGGCTACGTAGGTTTTGGAGGAAATCAGAAAGGGGAGATCATTGGATCTGGAACAGTTGGTAACAATAATCTTCCTTCTATTACTAATGTTTTGTTAGTAGATGGATTAATGCATAACTTGTTATCCATAAGTCAATTAAGTGATAACGGTTATGATATAATATTTAATCAAAAATCTTATAAAGCAGATAGTCAGAACGATGGATCTATCCTCTTTAATGGAAAAAGAAATAACAACATTTACAAAATAAAACTTTCTGAACTAAAAAGTCATAACGTAAAATGCCTATTGTCTGTTAACGATGAGCAATGGATCTGACACAGAAGATTGGGGCATGTTAGTATGAGAAGAATATCTCAGATTAACAAACTCAATCTGGTTAGAGGACTTCCTAACCTGAAGTTCATCTCAGTTGCTCTGTGTGAAGCCTGTCAAAAAGGTAAGTTTGCAAAAACCCTTTTTAAAGCAAAAAATGTTGTTTCTACCTCTAGACCATTAGAACTTCTGCACATAGATCTATTTGGACAAGTGAAAATTGAATCCATTTGTGGCAAGAAGTATAGATTAGTGATCGTAGATGACTATAGCAGATGGACATGGGTAAAGTTCATAATACACAAGGATGAGTCATACTCTGTGTTCTTTACTTTCTGTAACCAAATCCAAAATGAAAAAGATCTAAGAATTGTTAAAGTCAGAAGTGATCATGGTGGAGAATTTGAAAACAAAAAATTTGAAATATTTTTTAATGAGAATGGCATCTCTCATGATTTATCTTGTCCTAGAACGCCCTAACAAAATGGAGTTGTAGAACGAAAGAATAGAACTTTACAAGAAATTGCCAGAACCATGATCAACGGGACTAACATTGCTAAGAACTTCTGGGCAGAAGAAATTAACACAGCATGTTATATTCATAATAGAATCTCCATAAGACATATTCTAGATAAGACTCCATATGAATTGTGGAAGAACAGAAAGCCCAACATCTCATATTTCCATCCATTTGGATATATTTGTTTGATTCTTAACACCAAAGAACATCTGAACAAGTTTGACTCTAAAGCATAGAAGTGTATTATGTTAGGATACTCTGAATGCTCAAGAGGCTACAGAGTATACAACACAGAAACATAGATTGTAGAAGAATCAATCAGTGTTAGATTTGATGACAAGTTTGGCTCTCAAAATTCAAAGCAAATTGAATTTGTTGCAGATATAGAAGTCCAATTTACAGGTACTGAAGACACTGCATCAGAAGTTCCTCACATAAAATCACAAACAACATCAGAAGAAGATGTCACAAATATTACAGCAACATCTGAAGAACCTCTCCAGAAAAGACAATCCATAAGCAGCCTAGCTCATCCTGAAGACAAAATTTTGGGAAAGAAGGAAGACCCAATCATAACAACATCCACATTTAGAAACTCTGAAGAATCTCTCATGGGATTAGTGTCTCTGATTGAGACAACTTCCATTGATGAAGCTCTTCTGGATAATGATTGGATACTGGCTATGCAGGAGGAATTAAACCAATTCACCAGAAATGATGTGTGGGATCTGGTTCCCAAACCAAAAGGGTTCAACGTCATTGGAACAAAATGGGTATTCAGAAACAAGATGAATGAACAAGGAAAAGTCATCAGAAACAAAGCATGGATGGTTGCACAAGGTTATAGTCAGCAATAGGGGATAGACTATATAGAAACCGTTGCTCCAGTCGCCAGGTTAGAATCTATCAGGCTTTTTATTTTCGTCGCTGTAAATAATGGCATCACTCTCTATCAGATGGATGTCAAAAGTGAATTCTTAAATGGATACATTAATGAAGAAGTTTATGTGCACCAATCCCCTGGTTTTGAAAATTCCAAACATCCAGAATATGTTTTCAAACTAAAGAAATCACTATATGGTCTGAAACAAGCTCCCAGAGCTTGGTATGAAAGACTAAGTAGCTTTTTGTTAGAAAATGATTTCAACAGGGGGAAAGTGGACACAACCTTATTTTGTAAGCCATTTAAGAATGAAATTCTAGTTTGTCAAATTTATATAGATGATATTATTTTTGGATCTACTAAAGCCTCTCTGAGAAGAGAATTTGCTAAGTTTATGCAGGCAGAGTTTGAAATGAGCTTGATGGGAGAACTCAAATTCTTTCTGGGCATTCAGATCAATCAAACTCTAGAAGGAACTTACATACACCAGAGAAAATATGTAAAAGAACTTCTGAAGAAATTCGACTTATCAGAATGTAAGCCAGCTAAGACTCCAATGCATCCTACATGCATTCTTGAAAAGGAAGAGATAAGTAAAAAGGTAGAACAAAAGATCTACAGAGGTATGATTGGTTCTCTTTTATATCTTACGGCTTCAAGACATGATATTCTATATCGTGTATGTTCATGTGCCAGATTCCAATCAGATCCTAGAGAATCTCACTTAACAGTCTTTAAGAAAATTTTCAAGTATCTGAATGGTACTACTAATCTTGGTCTGTTTTATAGAAAAATTAGTGAATACAAATTAGTAGGGTACTGTGATGCAAACTTCGCTGGAGACAGAGTAGAAAGAAAAAGCACTTCTGGAAGCTGCCAGTTTCTGGAAGAAAATCTGATCTCATGGACCAGCAAGAGGCAATCCACAATTGCATTATCAACTACTGAATCAGAATACATAGCAGCAGTTGGATGCACCCCACAGATGCTCTAGATGAAAAGTCAGCTTGAAGACTTCAATATATTTGAGAGTAACATTCCTATATTCTATGATAACACTTCTGCAATTTGTTTATCTAGGAATCCTATTTTACATTCTAGGGCTAAGCATACAGAAATAGAACATCACTTTATTAGGGGCTGATGTCTTCACTAAACCACTTTCTGAAGATAGGTTTAATTTCATTCTGAAACATCTCAGCATGAAATTATGTCCAGAATAAGATTTTTATTTATATATTCTTTAACCCTCCGAATTTTATGTTTTTCCTGTGAACATCTGATCAACAATTCTTCATAAGTTAGAAGGACAATTGCATCAGGATCTATCCAAATAGATCTGAACAGTCTCCAAACGGTTCATTTCAAAGATAGAAGGATGCAGTTCACATCGTCAACATTTTTCATCCTCTCACAAGCGTCCTTCTAAGGCTGAACACACGTTCAAATTTTGAAGGGATTAAATATTTGATTGGATGCATTGAGACTCGTGTTATATTGGTAACTGTTCTATATCTCCACGCCATCTCCCTATTTTTAAGAATCATTAATGTTATGTAATCATTAATTTTTCTTTCACTTTTCTTGCTAATTAAGTTTATAATTTGCTTATAAATACACCATTCAATTTCACTCTCACTTCTTCTCGCTACTGTTTTCTCTCTAGTTTTCGTGTGCAAAACTTTCTTTCAAAAAACCTTCAACAGTCTGTGTGAACAATGGCTTCATCTTCAAGCGCTCAGAACCCTCAATGTGTTCATGGTTCATCTTTGTCAACTGCAGAGAGATACGAAGAACCATCAAGAACTCTACTGACCCTCATTGATTCATTAGAGTTTCCCTGCAAACTCATCATTGATTTTGAAAGCATGAAGGAAAACGGCTATGATCTTACACCAGATGTGTAATTTAAAGGATGGATCAGATATTTTGATCGTCTTCTGGGTCTAGTTTTCCCAAAATTGGTCAAGGAATTCTGGATTCACGCCTCTACATCAAACCATCAAGTAACTTCATATGTGATGGGGAAGAAGATTGCAATTTCTGAAGATCTGATTGCAAGGTTGATTGGTCATAGGGGAATCTGTTGTAGCGATATGGCAGAAAAATTTCTTGACCTTACAATAATCTCAAGAGAGATTTTTACCTCTGGGCAGCCATCAAACAAAATTAAAGATCTGAAGAACTACTTCATAATTTGGGTAAAAGTTATTTTGGGCTGTATCAACCACAGGAAGCCCACAAGCTCTCCTGATTACATTAACATTGACCAACAATTTCTGTTGTACTTCATTGCAACAAAGGCAAAAATAAATCTTCCTCATCTTCTATTCAATCATCTGAAGACAAGTGTGAAGGAAACCAAAGAAGAAGAAAGAACTAAGAGGGATTGGATACCTCTAGGTAGGTTGATATCAGATATTCTGACTGAAAACAAATTAGTAGGATATCTGACTGAAGCTCAACAGATCAGCACTCTAGAAGCATGTGCTGGAAAATCTCTAAATGCTAAGAATCTGAAGAAGATGAAAATCATTGACAGCATTAAGAAGGATCCAACTATTGCAACAAAAGAATTCATCACACCAAGAAGAGTTCCTCTGAAAGATTTCCCTCTGTTCTCTCAAATAGATGCTTCACTAGAAATCATTGTCAGATATCTGGAAGCAAGCAAGATGCGTGGGACTAATCCAGAGTTAAACATTCGTGATCTGCATCAACAGGATCCATAAGTTATCCTCAAGAAATCCAGAAAAAGGAAAGTTGTAGGAGAAGGATCTTCTTAAAATGTACCAAAAGTTGCTAAGAAGAAAGGTAACTCTTCTTTTATTTCTATTGTAGAATCGGTGATTTTATCAACATCTGAAACACCCTCCTCTCCAAAACCAATAGAAGACCCCTCACCAAAAATATTTGATGATTTTGATATAGAATTTGATCCTTCAGTCACACTAGAAAACATTCTGAACGAACCACACTCTCCTAATGCACATCTTGACCAAAATCAGCCAGAACTTGCTCAAGTTCTTTCTGATATTGATCAATTTGATCCAGAATTTCAAGCTCCCCACACATAAAATCCAAACTTCCGAGTTACCCACTCTGAAAATCCAAACGCTCACGCTTCCCAACCAGAAAATCCAAATATTGACTCTGATACCACCACACCAATTCCTAGAATAACAGAACTTCTCATGGTTCGATAACCTCTCTTAATCCACGAAATTCCAGAAATCCAATCTACTTACCATTCCACTCCACCAAACACACCTCCATCACCCACTATCATTTCTGATTCTCCATCTCCCTCTCCTAGTAATCCTCTAGAAGATCACCTAAGAACTGTAATAGACTTAGAAGCGCTGGATCACCTTGCCTCTAACTCTCACAAAATTGTTATCCCAAAACCAAAACCAAATATCACCAAGGCAGATGTTGGTAGAAATTTACTGATTTTTGAAAGAGATAATTGAATAGGTTAACTCTTTGAAGCTATCATGCTTAGAAAATCTGAATCCTGCTGCTTCTGATTCTCACTAGAACCAGTTCAGAAAATGGTACAACTCTGAATCCCAGAAACTCAAGGAATTAAGCCATGAAATGGCCCAAGAGAACTTATGTGATCAGCTGGATGTTTTCAAGGATCAAGTTATGCGTCACTGGGAAAAGAAACCTATTCTTCTGGTGGATAATGCTCCCTAGAAATAGCGTCAGCCTTTAGAAGTTGATGAACCATGCTCTGATAATCTTCCTCTGGTTGTTGTTCAAGACAAAGGCAAAGAGACTGAAGAAGCCACTAAGTCAGAACCTGCTACAACTTGTTTTGAGAAGCTTGCACCTTCTATGGATATACCTTCTTCATCTCTGGTTATGCAAACTCTGGAGGAGTTAAAGAAAGAAAATGCATTGATCAAGGAGAGATTAGACAAGAAAGATGACACATGCAAAGAAATCAAAGGAATGCTGGGAAAACAAGAGGAATCGAACACTCATATTAAGAGCTTGTTGGAAGCGTTGTTCACACAACTTCCTCCACCTCAATCTTAGTTTTTAAAACTTGTTTTATTTACTGTATTCATTTTTTTTGTTTTCCTCTGAACGTGTTATTACAATCAATTTTAATACAACTCAACTTTTGACTTTGAATATTATTGTTTATATTGCTTTTTGATTCTTGACAAAAATGGGGGAGAACGTAAGAAATTTTTAATAACAGTATATCGAGCCATAGTCTCAAACATTTTGAATATCATAACTTCTCATTTTTTTCTGAAAGCAAAACAGGAACAAAACTTTGATGAAGACAGAAGTAGATGCATCAAAATCTCTGATCAAAATGAACTTCAGGGAAGTAATTCATCTCTATCTAAGTACTCAACTCGGGGGGAGACCCTATAATGCTTTATGTTGTGTTTATTTTAATTGAAATATCCTAGTTTTTGTAATCATCAAAAAGGGGGAGATTGTTAGAACATAGTTTGATTCTGCAACGCTTGTAAGAGTTTTGATGATAACAAACACAAAGAACAATTATGCACTCTAAAATTATATTATGTTTTATAGAGAAGTTTTGATGGAAGAAGATCAGGAGATAAGCTACAAAGTTGTTTCTGCTGTGATTGTAGACAACTCTCAAAAATCTCTGACAAAAGGAGATCAAAAGTTGAACTAAAAAGATGTTTCAACTTTGATTATAAAACTCTGGGAAAGAAAGTCTAACACTGCAAACAGGATCTTATGGCTCTGATCTTTAAAAGTTCTGAAGCAAGCAGCAACGGATACTTCAATGTTCTAAAGCGTTACAAATCAAATATTTATATTTCAAGAGTAACGTCTGGAAGGGAACAAGGATCTTTATTTTTGGAAAGCACCTTAAATTTCCTTAATCAAGTTTCCAAATGATCATCCATGATGCGCCTCTTTTAACAAGCCTTGAGGATAAATCGTTTATGATTTTTTCACACATACTCAACAACGCTGCAATCATCTCTAATTCTCAAACATTCAATATTTTCAACTGTTTAAAACATCACTACATTGTGATATTGTTTTGTATGAAATAATATTGTACACTGTTTATTCTTATATTGTTTAGTTAATTTCCTTGAGAAAAATCGGGTTGTGGTTATACTCAAGAAGACTTTGGCAGTTGTCAAAGTAGACTTGTAATCAAGATTGATTAGTGGATTAAGACCTCGTTGGAGAGAGGCGAAATCACCTTGATAGGTGGACTGGAGTAGTTTGAGTTCAAACGAACCAGGATAAAAATCAACGTGTTATTTTCTTTTAATTTTAAGATTCCAATTCAACCCCCCTTCTTGTGTTTTTCCATTCTTCAAGATAAGCTGCATGACGCACGAAAATTCTTGGGAATAACTTCACTTCTTAGATGCCCCAAGTTTATGAGAAGAAATTGTCTCAAGAGGATTTTACAAAAGACTTGGCATCCAAAATTCTCGTGTCTTCAAAATCTTGAAGAGATTCATCGAATCTCGACGTGACTGCCCCATATTGACTGCATTTGGCAAGACAGAGTCTTCAAATTTTCCCCATGAGGGAAATCAAACTATGAAGGTAGCAATTCGTTCATGTTGGTGGTCTACAGGCGACATGCCCCTGGCAATGATCATTCTTAGAAACGATTTGCCAATTACTTAACAAAGTTTCAGACCTCAAAAGATTAAAATCATCACTGGTGCTTATATGTAAGTTTCCTTGATATCAAACAAATGTTTTACAAGCAGAAAAAGTTTATTCTGAGAATGAAAATTCTAATGCAAAAGTTATGTAAGTCTTGAAGATTTTGAAAAGATATCGCATAGAGTTTGCGAGTTAGAGTAACATTTATTTTTGTATAGCAAAAGCATATGATACCAACACAAATATTTACCAAAAACTTATGAGAGTCAGGAACATGATCTTGTCGAAGTATGCTTTCGAAATAACCTTGCTTCAATTAGGACTTTTGAAGGTTGTAACGTGGCTTGATTCACGGTTTTTTCAGGAAAAAAACATTTTAAGGCTCAAAGTTTATTTGGTGCCCACCTATTCTTCGTGATGTTCTCCAGTCCTATGCTCAGTTAATTCAGCACTAGTGTTCATTTCTCCGAAAAATATTTTGTGATGGTTAGGGAAGTGATAAAGCTTTCAGAGTAGCAGTCACCCTTCTTGTGTTTGTGTTTATAATCACACGAATTTGTTCTTAGCTGTGGAATTTCTTTATAATCCTTTCTTTGCAATTTTTATTTTCCCTAACTTTTGCCTGAACTAGTTCTTTTGAATTGATAGTCCAGCGGGATGCCCTAATTTTTGCCTAAGTCTCTTGTTTTCAAGTTTTCGACTTAGCGAACTTTCTTTTTTCTTGATTTTCGAACAAAACGTGTGACATTATCTTGTCTTGACTTGCTGAGAGGATTGTGACTGCCTCATTTTTTAATGGATGGAGGATAACCATTATGGTTTCGCATCTTTTGGCCTCATGATATATGAAGGATAGCTGCACGGTTTCTCTTTATAAAACCTTCCTTATGAATTCTGAACACTCAATTAGATTAACTGAAAACTACCCCGTCCCAGGTTTAAATTGAGGGTTTTTTCATATAGAAAAGAAACTAATACTTCAAGGCTCAAAAGAGGTTAGCAAGGGATTATCTTCCTTATATCTCAAGTGTTTAGGGATTTGAAACAATGTCTGTACATCCTCAGTAAGATTTTATCCAAAAGTATACAACTAGAGATTTTTGCATTTTTTAGATCATCATCCTCCCTCCAATCTCTGCCTAGGCAAGATAATGGGTGACAAGTTGGTATCATAATGCAAAAAGAAATTTAAAATTGAAAACAAATACGAGTGAAACGAATGGGTTTCTTCAAGACAAACATATTCATTGTATTAAGATAATCATACAAATGCAAACAAGTTCTTACATGCAAACAATGCAGTGATAAACAAGAAAAAAGTGTAAATGAAAAAGCAGTAAAAATGCTAATTAAACTGAGAAGACTCTCTTCTTTAAACTCCAAGGTATCCTTCAATCTTCTGTAAAGGCTTTACTTGAACCTCAAGACCAATATCCTTAAGTGACAAGATACCACTTCTAACCAATTTCTGGACTTCAGCTTTCAATGAATAACAATGTTCAATATTATGCCCAGGGGCTCCTTGATGAAAGGCAGAAGTCAAATAGCTTTGTAGTACCACAGCATCTTCTCAGGAATCTTCGGTGGAGATCGGGTCCGAACCAAATTCCTCTGCATCAGGACAGGAACAACTCTGTATAGGTAGTTAGAATTGGATCAAACTGAGTTTTTTCTCTGATTAGGAACTTGTTGGTTGGGAGCTTCGGAAGTTGTATTTACCATAGGGGTGATAGGAAAAAACACGTTGTTTCTAATGATGATTATTCTTTCTTTGGGGTCTCCTCGGCCCCTCTCTCAAAATAGCATTGGAATTTAGTTCTTTCTTCTTGACAAAGTTATCACCATACTTCTTTGCATTATCTTCCAAGTTACCATTCTCAGACAGAAGCACTCTCATATTCACCTTGTCAAGAAAATTATTAGGTGCATTAATTATCATCTTCTCATGAAAGAATAATTTCAAAGTTTCAGTGAATACCTTTGCCATCGCTTCTTCCTTCCTAGAAGGATTGACTTGGGAGGCAACCAAAATTTCAAACAAACCAGTTAAGTGCTCCATACTATCTTTCAAATTAATCATCTCTCTGCGAAGTTCAGAAACCTCTTGCTTGATATTCTCCATTGTTCTCTTAGCGCGAGTGTTGTACCGGTGAGACCAAAGGAAAAATAAGGCTTGGAAATGACTTTTGAAAGTGAAACAAAAAATGTAGAATGATGCATGATATGTAAAAGAAAAAGAGAGTTTTTATTTGATTTTCAAGGAACTCAAGATATTAAGTTGTAAATATTAAAGTATAAAGATAGAAGATGAATTTTAAATTGGATAAAAGCGTTGATTAAGTTATCATCAAGATCACTCATCCATTTTGATGGATTAGAGTTTTCACCCCATCAACACCCAAGATCCATTGAGTTTAACAAAACTTGTGATGTTTACAAAAAAAAGATCTCTAAATTCCTTGAAAATCAAGTGAAAAAGGGTTTCATGGATGCATGACGGCATGGTTATGCAACAACCACAAGCAAGGTCACAATAAAAGTTGAAAGGTTCGACGTCACGAGCATGGAGTCAAAGGTAAGAACCACCCACAAGGTATGGACTAAGGTCTTTAAATCACTTGTAGATCAAGGTTCTAAGGAATCCAAAAGTCTATATTCTTCTTTCGGATATTACCAACTTCCTGATTACTCGGTAATTAGCAATATTCTCAAGAGAAACTCGTCTGAGTGCAGCATCGCGTGATAACTACTTCTAGATTACTCTGTTATAGTCTCCGCGCTACACCTAAGAGGCCAAGATGGGTTAAGGGTTCTATGGTTCTCAGCTTCTCTGGCTCCTAGGTCGAAAGCAACAATATCTTCCCAATTACTCGGTAAACAAATACTACATTCAAAGGGGCCTCCACTGATTGGGGGGTCTCATGCCTCCTTTTTCGGGATTACTCCCTCAAAGTTAACATGACTATATCGCCCTCCCTATCTTAAGTGTAACTTAGTCTGGGTATAGAACTTATCCTTTGGAATCAACACCCAAATAACCATAATATATCACATATAATCAAACAAATAAGTAAAAATAACCACACAAAAAAATAGATATGACAAATTAGGCTTAATCCACTTAGGGATGGACCAGCAAGAGGTCAATTTGTCCCCAGCAGAGTCGCCAATTCTGTAGCGGTGAAAATCGGAGATTGAGCTATTAATTAACTCGACTCGCAAAAATAAGAATCGCCACTGCGCTTTATTATTTCTAAGGAAAAAGGGAAAAGAGCGAAATAAAACCCTTAAATATGCAATGTAAAGTAATACTTAAAATTAATGAAAATACAATGTGTTTTTTGAAAGAGATCTAAAGTTCGGGGGGTTGGTTATACGAAGGGAAGATACTAAAACTCAATGCATTGGCGGTACTCCACAGGAACCTTTTGAAATATCTGTTTTGGTTAAAATTGTTTGTTTGGTTAAAAAATGGTTTGTTTGGTTAAAATAGGTGTGAATGAGATTTTGAAGATACAACGACCTAGTGTCGAAGTTTTGATTTAAAAGGTGTGTGCTTTAAAATTGAGTCTTTTAGTAAAATTAACTTAAGATTAACAAAATAATAAAACAAAAATGAAGGAATGGATTCACACAATCATAACAAATATATTTGATGACATGAAGTCAACAAAGTTACAACATTTCCCTTGAAATTAAAATGGACATCAAAATATAAGCAATCGAAAATTCACAAAAATGAATCTAAGGAAACAGATTAATGACCAAAAGGCACCAAGAGATTAAAATGACAAAGATATTTAAATACAAATAAAAGAGAATGGAACCAATTATCTAAATTAAGATTTTAAGATTACTTACTAAAATAATTACAAATTCTAAGGTTATAAAAATGATTCTACAATTACTAAATTAGATCTAAACTAAGTTAAAATTCTAAGATTATTAAAATTAAAATTCTAAAATTATTAAATTTAATCTAAAATAAATTAATTCTAAATTTATTAAACGATATCTAATATAAACTAAATTAATTATAAAATAAATGTGTGAAAACAGAAAATTTAGGGGTGGTACCAATAAGTTTTGGATGGGCCTGCTGATTGGAATAAGGCCCAAGGCATGGAAAAACAAAACAAACTAAAAAATATTTAAAAAAGAGACTTTGTTGGACCAGACTGGGTTAGGCTTGGACCCGGTTTCCATCTAGAAGGGGAATGAATGGTTTTTGAAACCCTAGATACACAAAACGGAGGCGTTGTCGTTGTTATTGGAAAGGGAAAGTTCAGATTAAACATTATTATCATTTCCAATGAAACTTGTTCCTATGTTTTACCGAAAAACAAAATCAAACTATATCTTCTAAAATTCCTTGGCTTCATCTTCTATTTAAGTGATAAAACAACAACAAAATTAACCCTTCTCCTGAATCCCTCGAATCTCTCACGGTTCTCTCTGAATGTTCATTATCAACACTTGAATCTTCAATCCTCTTTGCAATACTTCATCTTTGCCCCAACTCTCTTCCCCAACCTAATCTTCTTCTTCACAAACCTCATTCCACCATTGATATAACCGCAAGAACCCGATTCCATCTGGTGACTGTTCATGTTCACGTTCATTTTCTGATGGTGTACGCCGTAGAATTTAGATCCAGATTGTGCAACACTCACACCAGTTGGGATTTGGATTCAGAATCCACAACCAAAAGATCCATTCCTGTAGAATTTATTTTCGGAACCGCTTCGGAGTTCCTCATAAAGATTATCGTCATCGAGATCATCGTTATCAACTAGGGTTTCACGGTGGTTGAGATGGTTATGATTTTCAAGTTTCGATGGTGGAAGGATGATGATTGAAGGCTAAGAAGATGAAGGGAGGTCGCGTAGCAGCTGGGCAGTTGGTTCGGTGGTCTATGGCTTCATGTGAGGAAAATTAAACGGAGGTATTGAAACGTTTGTGAGTTGCAGTCTGGAGGCGGAGAATTGAAGTTATAGTGGCAGGGTGATTGAAGCCGGAAACTAGACGGTAGTGTGAATATTGAAGATGAATTCGAAATAAATAAAGGCAGAGGTTTGCTTTGCTGAGAGGGAGTAAGTTGATGGTAGTATTGGTTTGAAAGGGAGATAGGTGATGGAGTATGAGGGGAGTAGTTCGGATGAACAAATGAAAGTGACAAAAGGTTAAAAGGCGGCTGCAAAAGGTGGTTAGACAGAAGAGGGAGTTCGGTGATAAATGGCCAAAACTACCCTGCGTTCTTCTCCCATATTTCCTCTCAGTTCTCTCAACAAAATCGCATTTGAGGTTTGAATCTTTCTTTTGTGATTTTTACCGATCCTAACTCTGTGTTTTTACTTACTGCAGTGGTAGAAATGTTTAAGACTAAGCCATTGGATTGAATAGACTTATACAAATCAAAATCAAAATCACCACCGTGCTTTATTGTTTCCAAAGGAATGGGAAAAGAGCGAATAACCCAGAAAGAGGGGGAAAGATTCAAGGTAAGGGGGTTGGTTATGTAAAGGGAAGGTATTAGCACCCTAAACATCCACGGGGGATGGTTATGTAAAGGGGGTTGTATATTTTGGCTATAAAATATTATGTAAAAATAGATGGTGGAGGTGAGAAAAGAAATATATTTTTTTATGATTTTTGCACCCGCCGCGGTTGTCAACCTTTAGTGCCTACGTACCACCTTTTCGTGCAATAGGGGATCATGGTACACGTAGCTCCTCTTTTAAAAAATTAAAAAAAAAACACAAATGTGTTGGTTAATTTTATGAGATAAAACATCATCGTCATTGTCCGTGTGAAAAACATACTTACCACCCACAATCATGAGAAAGGAGAATTTGCATCATCTTGAAGTGGAGGATATGGCTTGGATTTTAGAATCAACAATGCCTCATTCAACACCCAAGTGGAAAATATCTCTCCTCACTACATATTATAGAAGTATAGTTGTTCGCATCACTACAAGGATTGACAAGAGTTCAATCTTTTTTTTTGAGAAAAATTTAAAGATGAAAGCCAAGGTGGCAAAATGGTTTGAATGAGATTGATTGACTTTTAGTCTTTTCACAAAAAGGATGTCAAAGTATTATTAAGTTTATTGGAGTTTATTTATGAAAATGTTTGAAAATGCATGGACCTAAGTCCAAGTTTATTATGAAAGTGTTTCAAGTTTAAAATAAGAAGAGTTTTCAAAAGGAGGGAGAAGATTTTTGAAATTAAAGAAGATGGGAGGAGAAGAAGAGGCTATCCTAAAGCATAAGGTAAAAGCTTGGGATAAGAACCATCTAACCAACAAGAAGCCAATACTTGACACTATGAGCCAAGATAGAATTCTCATTCTTTGGATTGAAACCAAACAAGCACAAATACTAGACCTCTTGAGAGAACCAAACTTCAAGTGTATTAAGTCTTCACAAAAATTGGGCAGAGTAACAGCTGTATACGGGTGAATTCCAGATTACAAACAAAGGGTGTAATCACAATAACCTGCACACAAAACAAACAAACAACCAAATATCTTGAGATAAACCTCAAGAGCTCCAGGAAAAATAATCAGATAAGATCACAAGGTCTTCAATCATAGGCCAAGGTTTCTAATCCTAAGTCCAAAAAGTCCAATGCTCCATAATGCCAAGGATAGTAACCAAATAGTCCAAGTATCATTAAAAAATTTAGGGTTTATGTTGATTATTAAGTGTTTTAAAAATAAAAGTAAAACTCAAGTGAGCAAAAATAAAAATGATAAGAAAGTAAATACTCAAATGAGCAAAGATGAAAATGGCATGAAATGTAAATGTTAAAAGTAAATAGTACATAAAAATTAAAAGGGGTATATAATAATAGAATAAAGGATAAAGTTGATTATCAGTGATTAGTGGTTAGTTGGATGATCATCTTGAAACTTGCATTTGGAACTCAATGAAGGATGGGTAAAACCAAAGCCTCCACATAACAAGTTGCATTTTCTTTTTGTTAAGTATATCATCCATTTAGAATCCTTATGAGTATCATTTAATGATCAACAATGTTTAAGTGATCCACGTTGACCCAAGGTGTTGTAGATCCATTAGAGGATTGGTAGAACCAAAGCCTCCACACAATGAATCTCAAGGTTATTAGATCAAAGAGATCAAACTAACATACTTGGGCTTACAAACATAAGTTTGGGCCACGAATGATCATTTATTCGAATCGAGACAAATTTAGCGCTATGTTAAGTAATCGTAAGTGGACTTATATAGAAGTCACACCTATTATGAGGCCGGTCAATAGCAATCTATGCACCATTTGTTTTGATACATGATATAGAGATCATGCTCCAACAACATTTAGTGCAATAAGAAGGGGATGAGATGAAGAGGGCTGGGAGAGAATATACAAACCACTTTTGGATTAAATCAAATCAAACTATTATTAAAATCATTCATCCATTTTTGTGGAGTTAGAGTGAACACCATGGATCAAATGATGTTAATAAAGTTCATGATAAAAAATTTAACCCAAGATCAGCCAGAAAATGGTCACAAAATAATATTACATTTTAATATATACAAAAAGGTTTAAAAATAATGTTTAAAAATAGAAATAAAAGAGAAAAATATCAACTATATTCAAATTAATCAAGAAATAATAAGACCATAGAAAAATCATAAAAGGACTCAAATGATTTTATAAATTTTTTGGTAATTTTTTAATGTCAGAAACTATTTTTAAAATTAAAAGAAAAGGGTAAAATAAACCAAAAATGATAAAAAAATAACAAAGTCAGAAACAAAAATAAAATAAGGTCACTGATATTTGTCACAATATCATTGGATCATTCCATAAATTTTTTAGAATTTAAAAATGCATAAAAGTATTTTTAAACATTTAAAACAATTCAAATAAAGTGTAAATTTATAAAAAATACCAAATTACAAAATTAAATTGTGAAAAATAAAAAATAAGAAAGAGAATAATCAAAAATATTTTTCATGATTTTTTCAGATTTTTTGGACTTAAAATGAATTTTCTATGATTTTTTGAAGTTTAAAACAATTAAATATAAAAAATCAGAAAATAAAATAAAAGTAAAAAATATGTGGACCATTGGATGAGAGTCAAAACATGTTAGTAATCAGATCCAAAGGATCTGGAGCGCTGTGCATATCATGGTCATTAGTGAATAAAGCATAGAATCAAAAATAAAATCAGAATTCAAAAAAGACAAGTGGCACGCCATCATTGGTTGGAAGATGACACGTTGGCCATCTTCAACCTCCAGCCAACGTGAATTGCATGTCTCTCAAACTATAAAATCAGAAGCTCGGACCTATGTCATTCGCTTCGTCTCTTCAAGACGAAGACAACCACACCCTCGCGCCAAATTTATATAAAATGTAGCTCAAGCAATTTGGAAGAAAAGTTTTGAAAAGGGATTTGAAATTTCATGGTCAAAACGTGTTTCCAATAAAAAGCAAGTGTTGCGACTAGAACCAGGGCAATGAGAGCATCAAAATGATATCAAATTTTGAAGAATTGATGAAGGAATCTACCTATTGAAGTTGAGTTGCAGAGCTCTGAAACTAGACTTCTATGGAGCGATATAGGGCACGATTCTTGAATGTAATTATATGGTTAGCTTCATGGAATATCAAGGAAGGTGAATTGATGAAAAAATTGGATTGAAAAAGGCTTGTGTATGGATTTCGAAGTTGCTGAATTCTGAGTTATGGAACAAGTTTGGCAGGGTGATTTTGGCTATCCAAGCTTGAGGAAATGAATGGGGAATGACCTTGTATTTATAGGGAATCAAATTGAATGTCCAAGCGTGTGAAATGATGAAGTTTGGAGGGAAAACATGTGAAGTTGCAAACAAGAAAAGTGTGACTTCCAATTTGATCAAAACTCATCCAAAGCGTGAGTTTTGTTGTGTTAATCACTTCTGGAAGTTCACTAAACACGTTTAGAAGCAAAAACACGCAGAAAAAAAGTGTTTAGAAGCCAAATCAAGGATTTCAAACTTCTGACTTGGTGAAAAATTCAGTTTCAAAGTGCAAACTTCTGACCAATGGCATTCTCAGCTCAAGGGGTCTTAGGGCATGATTCTTGATGCTTCAGAAAGATGAGGTTACAAGCTTTGAAATGGAAGAAGAATAGGATCAAATGGATGCTTGAGCTGAAATTTGTATCGAGTCAAAGTTGGAGAAAAAGGGTTGACTTTCCATACTTAGAAACATTTCAAATTTTTCTAAAAAAGTGACCTATAATTTCTTGCATCCAAACATAGCCTTCCACTTGGAATATGCTCTTGACCAAAAAATATGGCATGAAGTATATCTCTTGAAAGACATTTTGAAACTTGAACCATTCAAAATATCCAAAAATTGAGAAAGTTATGACTTGTTGAAGTTGGCAAAATTTTATAAAATGACCTATAATCTTTTGTATCCTTAAGGCAATTTCCATCCATTTTCTCACTTTGCACATAAAAGAAGGCATAAATTTCACATCGTCAAGATCATTATGGAAAAATAATTGGCTTAAGGTGATAAAAATTGACCAAGTTATGATCATTTGAAGTCACACATGGAAAATTGGGGATTCATCTGGAGGACTTGTAATCTTTCTTCCTCATCAAGTTTCTTCCACATGAAAACTCCTTGGAACTTTTGAAGTGATTTGTTAACAACCATTTGAAGAGAATTATGTCTTTGGAATCACTAAAAAATACCAAAAGATGAGCAAGATATACTCCTTTGAAGTTCAAAGCCCTAGCTCCTAGATTAAGAAACATGCCTTGAGGAACTTTGACAATTTTGAACAAACTTCTTGTACCAAAACAAATGCTTTGTAAATATAAGTCATTGAGGATGATAATGAGAAATCATAGCAACCACAACCACTTCCATATCTTGGGAATTGAGAGGAACATGCACTTGTGACCAAAAGGAATAAAATCTTGTCCAAACATGACTATTTTTTCAATCAACCCCTTGTACTTTTTGGATCAAATTTGATAATCTTGAAATATGGTGAACCAAAATAAGCTTGCCATGTCATTTCCTCCAAAAAAACTTCAATGGTGAGGCTTAAACTTCTCAAGCTTTATTGACTAGGGCATGGAAATAAACTCATGAACCCATGGGGCAACTTGTTAAATCTCATTTCCTTTACCTACATGGATAATAAGCAAGACAAACCAACATTGCATTTTATTAATTAAAAGAAGAAATCAAGACAAAAAATATTCATGATCACAAAAGAACACAAGTCAAGGTGCTTGGTGATTCCTCAAAGTGAAAAGCTAAATATAGGGAGGGGAACCAAGAATCCTAGTGTGATCTTATTGTAATGGAATCAACATGGTATGATGAAGGGATCTTAGGGGCAAAAATTAGGGTACAACAGCTTCCCTTATTTAAGTTTCTTATATCCGGAGATACGAAGGTTAAAAATCTTCGTGTCGACGCGATCAAAGATACTTAAATATAAAACAAACCCTATTTTTAGCCCTAAGATGCCATGCAAATGTTTATGATCATGAATGCATATGAACAAGACCAAAGAGACGCAAAACACCATTGGGGATGTAACAATAATAAAGAAACAAGAGAGTGACCCGACCAGGAAAATAAATCACTGGTGGATCAAAAGACCCGACTCATAGGGGATGGTAAAATGGTCAAAGGATACACCAACTCCTACTGGAGGTAAAGCTACCAACATTCACTGAAGGTAGAAAGAGGAAAGAAATAACAACACTGATGTTCACTGACGATGAACTACCAATGTTCCTTGAAGGTAGAAGGAAAAGAAATAAAAACATCGAAGTTCAGTGACGGTTAGCTACCAACGTTCACTTAAGGTAGAAGGAAAAGAAATATCATAGCATCACCATTCACTGACGATGAACTATGAAAGTTCACTAAGGGTAGCAAAAAGATAACAATCATCGACGTTCACTGCCCATGACCTACCAACTTTCACTGAAGGTAGAAACAAAATATATTATAGCACCGCCATTCACTGATGATGAACTACCAACGTTCACTTAGGGTAGAAAAAAGATAACAATCATCGGCGTTCACAACCGATGACCTACCAACTTTCACTGAAGGTATAAAGAGAATATATCATAGCACCGCCGTTCACTGACGATGAACTACCAACGTTCATTGAGGGTAGAAAAAATATAACAAACACCAACTTTCACTGATGGTGATCTACCAACTTTCACTGAAGGTAGAAAGAGAATATATCATAGCACCGCCGTTCACTGACGATGAACTACCAACGTTCACTAAAGATAGAAAAAAGATAATAATTATCGACGTTCACTACCGATGATCTACCAACATTCACTGAAGGTAGAAAGAGAATATATCATAGCACCGCCGTTCACTGACGATGAACTACCAATGTTCACTGAGGGTAGCAAAAAGATAACAAACACCAACTTTCACTGATGGTGATCTACCAAATTTCCATGAAGGTAGAAAGAGAATATATCATAGCACCGCTGTTCACTGACGATGAACTACCAACGTTCACTGAGGGTAGCAAAAAGATAACAAACACCAACTTTCATTAATGGTGATCTACCAACTTTCATTGAAGGTAGAAAGAGAATATATCATAGCATCGTCGTTCACTGACGATGAACTACCAACATTCTCTGAAGGTAGCAAAAAGATAACAAGTTTCCCTAAAATTCTGGTATTTCGCCTAGAACAGGTGTCAACTTCTTCTTTAACCGAGGCACCTTGCCTGGAAAGGGTAATATGTAAGCTGTCTCAAATAAAGAGACTTCCACTTGCAAAGATTTCACAACAAACTGTTTCTGCGAATTTGAAAGTATTTCCATCCACTGGCGTAAACTGATGACGGACTGTAAACTATCCACTCATAGAGGAGATAGAAAAAAAAAATTTACGTCAACTTTTATAGGGAAGCACAAGTTGCTCAAATAAAGAGACCTGCTACTTCTTGTCATGGAGGATTGTAAAAAGAAATGACTTTCTGGGGATAGAAATATGGATTCCTGGGGAAAGACATATGACTTCCTGTGGAAATGCCACGATATTCCTGCTGAGGAGATAAAGTCTTCTCGTGCAAAATAAATGCACAAACCAAAACTCGAAGAATTCAGAAATCCAAAGTAAATAATATTGTTGTGGAACAAAAGATTTAAACCAGAAATAAACTGGAATGAAATAGTCAACCAAAATACATCCTTTGAGAAATAAATTCAAGAGGGAAAACCAAATCCATCCAAACAAGGAGCTGTACAGGAAGGCTAAAGCAAAAATCTTCCACGAGGGACAATTCAGTGGGGAAATTGAAAGAATATACGCTTTCTGCTCAAGACTAACACTCTATTGAAGAGAGGACAATGTAACTCTACAAAACAGGGAGATATGTCAACAAAAATATTAACAAATGTCAATGAACAATGATTTTCCAATTTTAGCTATGCATGATGTATGTATGAATGTATGAGTGTTATCATGCGTATGCTGACAAAACAGATATACAACACTGGGAGTAACCAAGCAAAACCACCTCAGGCATAAATAACACTCGGCTAAATCACATCCAAGATGATCATTCCAAGAAAAAGTAGATGTCAACTGAGGAAACAAAACGTACTGCCTGCTTTAGCTTTACTAGGGAGAAACACAATCCGGAAGTAAACAAAACAAAGTGACAGAATAGTACAGATACATGGATAGAACATCCTTCTCCAGGCTTCACCGAGGAAACATATGTTTTCAAAAGTAACACTTCTAATGGGGATTGCAAAACCAATTTCAAGCAAAGTAGATGGACACCACCTCATCATAACATTCACTAGGGAATTCAGGCCCACTTCATTGGGGAGTTTAACACCATATTCACAAAGGAAAAATCCAAAATACGTTCTTCACTGGGGAAACCTCGGATTGAAAACCTTACATCATGAAAACTCAGACAATGAGGGGAAATGAATCCAAACTTGAACGAGGATACCAGAGTTTCAAACCCAATATGGAGAATCATCCTGAGTAAGCTTTCCCGAGGGGAACAACAAACTTCGTAAAACAACTGGAGCTTTTCCATTCATGGGATCACCATTTTTGTTGTCATTATTTCATCACAAATTCCAAAGTAAAAGCAAATTGTAAATTCTTTTTTAAAAATCGATTTTGTTATTTAATATTTTTGCTTTGAAAGTTATTATCAATAATAAATAGAGTCTTTTCCAGCTAAATAAAATAAGAAATACAAAGAATTGGGTAAAAGCTCAAATTTCATTAATAGAATGGTACTCTGCGAATGGCAAGACTCCATAGATGATTACAAAGTTTGGAAAATGGTAATATATAATGGAAAAGATACATTGAGTTACAATAACCACTATCCCCTCTAACAATTTTTGAAATTTTGAGCAGTATCTTCCATTGAAGTATGATGAGGATTCGAGAAGATTGTTGCTTCAATGATCAGATCTTGCATAATGCAATTACTTACCAAGAAAGTCCATAACTTTTGCCTAAGCTTCCCTTGCGAGTTTTCAACTTAGCGGGAAATTTATTCTGTTTATGTCTCTAACTTTTGCCTAGACCACCCTTTCGGGTTTTCAGCCTACCGAGACGCTCTTTTTTTCCTAAGCCGCCCTTTTGGGTTTTCAACTTAGCGAGCTGTTCTTTTATTTCTTTAGGCGAAGTATTTCTTGACTGCATCAATATTCATGGGACGTGGGAACTCCTCATCATCCATAGTTTCAAGAATTAATGCACCACCAGAGAAGGCTTTCTTGACAACATATGGGCCTTCAAAGGTGGGAGTCCACTCTCCCCTATAATCAGTGTTGAAAGCCATGATCTTCCTGAGCACGAGGTCTCCTTCCTTGAATTCACGAGGTTTAACTTTTTATCAAAAGCTTTCTTCATTCTTTTTTGATATAACTGTCCATGACATAAAGCTGCCATCCTCTTCTCTTCAATAAAATTCAATTGGTCAAACTTGTTCTGGACCCATTCAGCCTCTGTCAACTTGGTTTCCATTATCATATGCAAAGAGGGAATCTCAACCTCAATTGGGAGCACAGCTTCCATTCCATACACGAGGGAGAATGGGGTTTCTCTTGTTGAAGTGCGGACAGATGTTCGATATCCATGCAAAAAAATGGAGCATTTCATGCCAATCCTTATAAGTAACAACCATTTTCTGGATAATTTTCTTGATATTCTTATTAGCAGCTTCAACAACCCCATTCATCTCCGGCCTGTACGGAGATGAATTGTGATGGACAATCTTGAATTCCTCACAAAGTTCTGTCATCATCTTGTTGTTCATATTCGAGCCATTGTCAATGATAATTCTGTTCGGCACACCATACCGACATATAAGGTTATTCTTGAAGAAACGCACAACCACCTGCTTAGTAACATTGGCATATGAAGCAGCCTCCACCCATTTGGTGAAGTAATCAATTGCTACCAAGATAAAATGGTGTACATTCGATGCTTTACATTCTATCATCCCAATCATGTCAATACCCCACATAGATAAAGGCCATGGGGAAGAGATCACATTGAGAAGTGTCGGAGGCACATGGACCTTATCTGCATAAATCTGACATTTATGACACTTCTTTGCAAATTTATAACAATCAAATTCCATTGTCATCCAATAGTAACCTACCCTTAGCATCTTTTTAGCCATCGAATGTCCATTGGCATGAGTGACAAATGAACCTTCATGAACCTCATGCATCAACATGTCTGCTTCGTGTCTATCCACGCATCTGAGCAAGACCGTGTCATAATTTATTTTATACAACACATTTTCATTAAGGAAGAAACTGCCTGCCAATCTTATCAATGTCTTTCTATCTTTCTTCGAAGTACCAATCGGGTATTCCTAAGTCTAAAGAAAATGCTTGATGTCATGATACCAAGGTTTTTCATCTGCTACCTCCTTTGTTGTAAACATATGAGCGGGCCTATCCAGTCGTCGAACCGTAATTCGAGGTATATCATTCCAAGTATTTACTTGGTACATAGAAGCCAGAGTTGCCAGAGTATCCGCCATTTGATTTTCATCTCTAGGAATGTGATGGAATTCAACTTTGTTAAAGAAGGGTAACAATCTTCTAGTATAATCTTTGAAAGGGATCAAGTCAGGGTGAAGAGTATCTCATTATCATTTAATCTGATTTATTACCAAAGCTGAATCACCAAGAACATCTAGAATTTTAATTCTGAGATCAATAGCTTCTTCGAGACCCATGATGTAAGCCTCGTATTCTGCCATATTATTAGTACAATCAAATGTTAACCTTGTGGTAAAAGGAATGTGCGATCCAGGGGGAGTGATAATCATGGCACCAATTCCTTTACCATAAGCATTCACAGCTCCATAAAATATCATACTCCAACGGGATTCAGGGTCAGGACCTTCCTCGGGCAATGGTTCATCACAATCTTTCACTTTCAGGAACATCACATCCTCATCAGGGAATTCATATTCTACAGACTGGTGATCCTCCACTGGTTGGTGAGCAAGATAATTCGCCAACACACTACTTTTAATAGCTTTTTGAGTGCGGTATTCGATATCATATTCAGATAACAATGTCTGCCAACGGGCAATTCTCCCAATAAGAGCAGGCTTTTCAAAAATGTACTTAATTGGATCCATTTTGGAGATCAACCAAGTAGTGTGATTCAACATATACTGCCGCAAACGCTTTGCTGCCCAGGCCAAAGCACAACATGTCTTTTCCAACATGGAATACCGTGACTCACAATCAGTGGATTTTTTACTAAGATAATAAATGGCAAACTCCTTCTTCCCTATTTCATCCTGTTGTCCCAGAGTACAACCCATGGATTTATCTAACACTGTCAGATACATAATCAACGCTCTTCCTTCGACATGTGGGAGCAAGATAGGAGGTTCAAGCAGATATTCTTTAATAATTTAAAATTCCCTTTGGTAGTCATACGTCCATACATAACCTTGATCTTTCTTTAACAACTTAAAGATCGGTTCACATGTTGCAGTCATGTGGGAAATGAATCTGGAAATATAATTCAAACGCCTTAGGAACCCTCTGACTTGCTTTTCAGTTCTTGGCACTGGCATCTCTTGAATTGCTTAGACTTTATCTGGGTCAACTTCAATTCCTTTCTAGCTAACAATGAAACCTTACAATTTCCCTGATCGAACACCGAAGGTGCATTTATTTGGATTCAAGCCGAGGCGATACTTCCTCAAATGCTGAAACAACTTCAACAAATCTTCTACATTCCCTTCTTCAGTCTGGGATATGGCAATTATATCATCAACATATACTTCGATTTCCTTGTGCATCAGATCATGGAATAGGGTCATAACTCTCCCTTCTCTGATTATACCCTTGATTCCCCTGCACGGACGGTCTCTGGTAAGCAACAGTAGTTGGAGTTGTACCCACAATTGGAGTAACTGAGGCGACTTGCTGATAACGCTGATAATTCCTTCTAGGAGTATTAACCTTCCTCTCTTGCATAATAGTATTTGCATCCCCTTCCTTCTTCTTAGTAAACCCATAAGATGGCTTCTTGACACCTCTAAATCCTTCACTTCTCGTTAAACGGCCCTCTCTTACAACCTCTTCTAAGCGGATACCCATTCCTACCATTTCAATAATGTCACTTGGCGCACTTGCTACCATCCTCTCGTAGTAGAAAACACCCAGCGTTTTCAAGAAAATCTTACTCATCTCCTTCTCTTCCATGGGAGGAATCACTTGGGCGGCTACCTCACGCCATCTCGGTGCATATTATTTGAACGATTCCCTGTCTTTCTGAACCATAGCCCTGAGTTGATCACGGTCAGGCGCCATTTCCATGTTGTACTTGTATTGTTTGATGAATGCTTCTCCCAAATCATTGAAAGTATGGATATTGGCGCTGTCCAAACTCATATACCACTTTAGCGCAACACCGGTCAAACTATCCTGAAAAAAGTGAATCAACAGACGTTGATCATCAGTATGGGTAGACATTCTTCTCACGTACATCACCAGATGGGCACGAGGGAAAGTGGTGCCCTTGTACTTCTCAAAATCCGGGACCTTAAACTTAGCAGGTATCTTAACATTCGGGACCAAGCATAACTCATTCACATTCTGCCCAAATAGCACTTTTCCCCTGAGGGCCTTCATATCTCTTTGCATCTTGTCAAACTGCTCTTGAAAATCATTCATTCTGTCATAAAGACCCAAGTCTTCACTCGATGCAGGGAAAGGACGACACACATCACTGTTAACAAACAGAACCATATTCACTGAAGGAGGCGCAGTAGGAGCAGCATGCACCACAGGAGATGCTGGAGTAACAATAGTCTGAACAACTGGAGTATCTTGAGGACCAAGATTGAAACCTTCAGGTGAAAAATTATCTGGCATTCCCCATGGATAACCTTGAGGCATGCGATTCTGAACAACAGTTGGAGTAGCAGATATGGGAACAGTTGGAGCTTCAGTAGCTGCCCTTGTTGGTTGAGGTTGGACACTCAGTAGCTGATTTTGAGCAGCCACTAGAGCTTCCATCAGAGCTGTCAGATTGGCCATGCCGGCCTTCAAAGCAGAAACCTCCTCGCGTAGCTCACGATTCTCTTGTTCTAAGTTGTCAATCTTCTTTCTGAAATTAGTCCGAGTGTTGTAGTGGTGAGTCATCTTGGTGAGACATCTGGATATGCATACCAAATACAAGAAATATGTGCAATATGATGCATGATATGCAATGCACATGTTTTTATTTAATATTTCAAGGGATTTAAAATTTATGGACATATTGCAAATATCAAAGTAATAACGCATTTGAAATACTGAAAAATTTTATTATAAAAACTCCAAAATGGATTACAAGTTTCAATGATCCCAAGTACAAGATGAAAATAAAATCTAAAACCCTGAGAAGTAAAACTGATAGAGATCACTCTATACGCCGGCGCTTCCCTGTGAGCCTGGAAATCTGAGCCTTTAACCTCTGGTTTTCTTCCGCATATCTGATGGCAACCTCCTTCCAATCACATGAATCATGAAGTGAGTAATCAGCACCTGATTGAGGCTTAGGAGAAAATAAATCCCCTTGCATCTCCATAGACTCTACCACTCGACTCTCAAGGATCTCAATCAAGTCATCTTTCTCCTTCAAGTCTGCCCTATAGGAAATCTCTAAAGTTTGGAACTTGTTCTTCCAAGCGTCCTTTTCCTGTTGCATCCTAACCAAAGCAAGTTGCATCTCTTCTAGATCATCTAATAAGGGAGGAGTGGTCTTCACAAATAGATCAGGCATAGGTGTTTCCTGGGAATATGACATCTTAAACTTAATAGCTCTCATTTGGACCCACTGAAGATATGGCTCCAAAGAAATAACACCCCTAGGTCCCAAGTCCTTCCTACTCTTCTTATGAATGTGACGTCGAGCCTTCTTAATCTGCTCCCTAACTTCCCTATGGTCTTCTCCCTCCTTCAGAAAGAAACTACTCAAATGAATACTATTTAGTTTATCCCTCATCGGATAACCAAGTCATCGTCGTGCAAGAACACGGTTATAGTTAATTTCTCCCTTTGTACCAAGAAGAGGTACATTGGGGAAACTACCACAACTGTCAATAATCTCTATACCCTGGTAAGCTCGATGATACCAATCAATATCCGAGTGAGTAAGTTCCATGATCTTAGGAGTCCAACGGAGTTCCTTCTTGACATCCCAAAAAGCATCAGACTGAGGCATATGAGAGATAAACCACCGGTACAACAGAGGCGTGCAACAGATAATCATCCCCCCATGATAAGAATTCCGAAGATGAATAGAGTAATAAGCATCACCCAACAAGGTAGGAACTGGGTTTCCAATCATGAAGATCCTGATAGCATTAATGTCAACAAACTTGTCCACATTAGGAAATAAGAACAACCCGTAAGCAAGTAGAGCAAAGATGGCCTCAAAAGCGATTATACTCTTCATCCTGGAAAGGTAACGAGCTTTCTCCAATAAGAATTGAGTTGGTAATCCTCTAATCCCTCCTTTAATAGTCATATGGGCTTCCACCTCAGACTTCCCCAGATGAATCAAAGCAGCAATCTCATGTGGTTTTGGCTCACCCTCTAAACCAGTAAAAGGAACACGATCAGTAACATGTAAATCCAATAGATAAGAATACTCTTCCAGTATGGGCGTCAACAAATAGTCGGGAAAAGTAAAGCAATGATACATCAGATCATAGAACTGGACCAAGGTCTAGAGAATACCCTCCTTCATCTTCAGCTTCATGAGAGGAATAATGGATCTATACTTCTTCCTAAAATCTGCAGAACACTCGATCTCAGGAATTAGACTGATCAACTCATCTATATTGGGATCCTTGAAACTGTACTTCCCGGTCTTTCTCTTTCAAGAATCCATGGTTAAAAAGTACCTGAGATATTCACAAAGGGTCAACCTTTAAATCCCTTGAAATAAGATCTCTCCAAAAGATACTTATGAGTTCATGGATGCATGATGCAGCAATCACACACAAGATCACACATATAGGTTTCATAGGTTCAACATCACGAGCATGAGGTCGAAGGTACTACCCATAAGGTGTTGGTCTAAAAGTTATCACCTTCTGAACAAGGTTCTAGAGGTTCCCAGAGTCTATATCCTTCCTTCGGATATTACCAACTTCCCGATTAACTCGGTAATTAGTAATATTCTTAAGAAAAACTCGTCCGAGCGTAGTATCGCGTGACAACTATTTCCGGATTACTCCGTCATAGCTTTCGCACTACACCTAAAAGGCCAAGATGGGTTTGGTATTCTACGGTCCTCAGTTTCAGCAGGCTCCCAGGTCGAAAGCAATACGTCTTCCCAATTACTCGGTAAACAACACTACAATCAAAGGGGCCTCCACTGAGTGGGGGATCTCATGCCTGGTTTTTTGGGATTACTCCCTCAAAGTTAACATGACTATACCGCCCGTCCTATCTTAAAGTTTGCCCAAGTCCGGGTATAGGACTTATGAGTAATCACCAAGCACCCTGAAAACCAGGAAAATCCAGACAAACATATATATAACATATAACACAAAAACAATAATAACACAAATATAGATATAAATAAAGATAGGCTCAACCCACTTAGGGATGGACCAGCAAGAGGTCAACCTTTCCCCATTGAAGTCTCCATTTTTCTGTAGCGGTAGAAATGTTTAAGACTAAGCCATTGGATTGACTAGACTTATACAAATCAAAATAAAAATCACCACCGCGCTTTATAATTTCCAAAGGAATAGGAAAAGAGCGAATAACCCAGAAAGACGAGGAATGATTCAAGGTAAGGGGGTTGGTTATGTAAAGGGAAGGTATTAGCACCCTAAACATCTGAGGTACTCCGCAGGAACCTCTTTGAAAAATCTGTATATTTTGGCTATAAAATGTTGTGTAAAAATAGATGGTGGAGGTGAGAAAAGAAATTTTTTTATTTTATTTTTGCACCCGCCGCGGTTGCGAACCTTTAGTGCCTATGTACCACCTTTTCGTGCAATAGGGGGTCAGGGTACAGGTAGTTCCTCTTTTAAAATTTTAAAAAAACACACAAATGTGTTGGTTAATTTTATGAGATAAAACATCATCGTCATTATCCATGTGGAAAACATACTTACCACCCACAATCATGAGAAAGGAGAATTTGTATCATCTCGAAGTGGAGGATATGGCTTGGATTTTAGAATCAACAATACCTCCCTCAACACCCAAGTGTAAAATATCTCTCCTCACTACATATTGTAGAAGTATAGTTGTTTGCATCACTACAAGGATTGACAAGAGTTCAATCTTTTTTTGAAAGAAAAATTTAAAGATGAAAGCCAAGGTAGCAAAATGGTTTGAATGAGATTGATTGACTTTTTGTCTTCTCACAAAAAGGATGTCAAAGTATTATTAAGTTTATTGGAGTTTATTTATGAAAATGTTTGAAAATGCATGGACCTAAGTCCAAGTTTATTATGAAAGTGTTTCAAGTTTAAAACAAGAAGAGTTTTCAAAAGGAGGGAGAAGATTTTTGAAATTAATGAAGATAGGAGGAGAAGAAGAGGCTATCCTAAAGCATAAGGTAAAAGCTAGGGATAAGAACCATCTAACTAACAAGAAGCCAATACTTGACACTATGAGCCAAGATAGAATTCCCATTCTTTAGATTGAAACCAAACAAGCAAAAATATTATACCTCTTGAGAGAACCAAACTTCAAGTGTATTAAGTCTTCACAAAAATTGGACAGAGTAACGGCTGTATACGGGTGAATTCAATATTACAAACAAAGGGTGTAATCACAATAACCTACACACAAAACAAACAAACAACCCAATGTCTTGAGGTAAACCTTAAGAGCTCCAGACAAAATAATCAAATAAGATCACAAGGTCTCCAATCATAGGCCAAGGTTTCTAATCCTAAGTCCAAAAAGTCTAATGATCCATAATGCCAAGGATAGTAACCAAATAGTCCAAGTATCATTAAAAAAATTTAGGGTTTGTGTTGATTATTAAGTGTTTTAAAAAGAAAAGTAAAACTCAAGTGAGCAAAAATAAAAATGACAAGAAAGTAAATACTCAAATGAGCAAAGATGAAAATGGCATGAAATGTAAATTCTAAAAGTAAATAGTGCATAAAAATAAAAGGGGCATATAATAAAAGAATAAAGGATAAATTCAATTATTAGTGATTAGTGGTTAGTTGGATGATCATCTTGAAACTTGCATTTGGAACTCATTAGAGGATTGGTAAAACCAAAGCCTCCACATAACAAGTTGCATTTGCTTTTTGTCAAGTATATCATCCATTTGGAATCCTTATGAGTATCATTTAATGATCAACGATGTTTAAGTGATCCGCGATGACCAAAGGTGTTGTAGATCCATTAGAGGATTGGTAGAACCAAAGCCTCCACACAATGAATCTCAAGGTTATTGGATCAAAGAGATCAAATTAACATACTTGGGCTTGCAAACATAAGTTTGGGCCACGAATGATCATTTATTCGAATCGGGACAAAATTTAGCATTATATTAAGCAATCGTAAGTGGACTTATATAGAAGTCGCACCTATTTTGAGGTCGGTCAATAGCAATCTATGCACCATTTGTTTTGAGACATGATATAGAGATCATGCTCCAACAACATTTAGTGCAATAAGAAGGGGGTGAGATGAAGAGGGGTGGGAGAGAATATACAAATCACTTTTGGATTAAATTTAATCAAACTATTATTAAAATCATTCATCCATTTTTGTGGAGTAGACTCAACACCATGGACCCAATGATGTCAATAAAGTTCAAGATCAAAAATTTAACCCAAGACCAGCTAGAAAATGGTCACAAAATAATATTACATTTTAATATATACAAAAAGGTTTAAAGATAATATTTAAAAATAGAAATAAAAGAGAAAAATTTAAACTATGTTCAAATTAATCAAAAGATAAAAAGTAAGACCATAGAAAAATAAGAAAAGGACTCAAATGATTTTATAAATTTTTTGGTAATTTTTCAAAGTCAGGAACTATTTTTAAAATAAAAAGAAAGGGGTAAAATAAACCAAAAATGATGAAAAATAACAAAGTCATAAACAAAAATAAAATAAGGTCACCAATATTTGTCACAATATCATTGGATCATTCCATAAATTTTTTAGAATTTAAAAATGCATAAAAGTATTTTTAAACATTTAAAATAATTCAAATAAAGTGTAAATTTATAAAAAATACCAAAACACAAAATTAAATTGTGAAAAAATAAAATTCAGAAAGAGAATAATCAAAAATATTTTTCATAATTTTTTCAGATTTTTTGGACTTAAAATGAATTTTCTCTGATTTTTTGAAGTTTAAAACAATTAAATATAAAAAATCAGAAAAGAAAATAAAAGTCAAAAATATGTGGACCATCGGATGAGATTCAAAACGCGTTAGTAATCAGATCCAAAGGATCTGGCGCACTGTGCATATCATGGTCATTAGTGAATAAAGCATAGAATCAAAAATAAAATCAGAATTCAAAAAAGACAAGTGGCACGCCATCGTTGGTTGGAAGATGGCACTTTGGTCATATTCAACCTCCAGCCAACGTGAATTGCAGGTCTCTCAAACTGTAAAATCAGAAGCTCAGACCTATTCCATTCGCTTCGTCTCTTCAAGACGAAGACAACCACACTCTCGCGCCAAATTTCTATAAACTGTAGCTCAAGCAATTTGGAAGGAATGTTTTGAAAAGTTATTTGAAATTTCATGGTCAAAACGTGTTTCCAGTAAAAAGAAAGTGTTGCGACTAGAACCAGGGAAATTAGAGCATCATAATGATATCAAAGTTTTGAAGAATTGATGAAGGAATCTACCTATTGAAGTTGAGTTGCAGAGCTCTGAAACTGGACTTCTATGGAGCGATATAGGGCATGATTCTTGAATGTAATTATATGGTTAGCTTCAGGGAAGATCAAGGAAGGTGAATTGATGAAAAAATTGGATTGAAAAAGGCTTGTGTATAGATTTCGAAGTTGCAGAATTCTGAGTTAAGGAACAAGTTTGGCAGGGTGATTCTGGCTATCCAAGCTTGAGGAAATGAATGGGGAATGATCCTCTATTTATAGGGAATCAAATGGAATGTCAAAGCGTGTGAAGTGATGAAGTTTGGAGGGAAATCGTTTGAAGTTGCAAACAAGAAAAGTGTGACTTCCAATTTGATCAAAAGTAATCCAAAGCGCGCGTTTTGTTGTGCTAATCACATCTGGAAGTTCACTAAAAACGTTCAGAAGCAAAAACACGCAGAAAAAAAGTGTTTAGAAGCCAAATCAAGGATTTCAAACTTCTGACTTGGTGAAAAATTCAGTTTCAAAGTGCCAGCTTTTGACAAATGGCATTCTCAGCTCAAGGGGTCTTAGGGCATGATTCTTGATGCTTCAGAAAGATGAGGTTACAAGCTTTGCAATGGAAGAAGAATGGGGTCAAATGGATGCTTGAGCTGAAAGTTGTATCGAGTCAAAGTTGGAGAAAAAGGTTTGACTTTCCATACTTAGAAATATTTCAAAATTTTCTTCAAAAGTGACCTATAATGTCTTGCATCCAAACATAGCCTTCCACTTGGAATTTGATCTTGACCAAAAAAGATAGCATGAAGTATATCTCTTGAATGACATTTTGAAACTCGAACCATTAAAAATCTCCAAAAATTGAGAAAGTTATGACTTTTTTAAGTTGGAAAAATTTCATAAAATGACCTATAATCTTTTGTATCCTTAAGGCAACTTCCATCCATTTTCTCACTTTGAAAATAAAAGAAGGCATAAAGTTCACATCTTCAAGATCATTATGGAAAAATAATTGGCTCAAGGTGATAAAAATTGACCAAGTTATGATCATTTGAAGTCACACATGGAAAATTGGGGATTCATCTGGAGGACTTGTAATCTTTCTTCCTCATCAAGTTTCTTCCACATGAAAACTCCTTGGAAATTTTGAAGTTATTTATTAACAACCCTTTGAAGAGAATGATGTCTTTGGAATCACTCAAAAATACCGAAAGATGAGCAAGATATACTCCTTTGAAGTTCAAAGCCCTAGCTCCTAGATTAAGAAACATGCCTTGAGGAACTTTGACAATTTTGAACAAACTTCTTGTTCCAAAACAAATGATTTATAAATATAAGTTGTTGAGGATGATAATGAGAACTCATAGCAACCATAACCACTTCCATATCTTGAGAATTGAGAGGAACATGCACTTGTGATCAAAATGAATAAAATCTTGTCCAGACATGATTATTTTTTCAATCAACCCCTTGTACTTTTTGGATCAAATTTGATAATCTTGAAATATGGTGAACCAAAATAAGCTTGCCATGTCATTTCCTCCAAAACAACTTCAATGGTGAGGCTTAAACTTCTCAAGCTTTATTGACTAGGACATGGAAATAAACTCATGAACCCATGGGGCAACTTGTTAAATCTCATTTCCTTTACCTACATGGATAATAAGCAAGACAAACCAACATTGCATTTTATTATAGCATCTTAGATGAATTTGAGTTTGTCTTTTGCAGGGCTGATATGCAGAGTGGACAACAACATTTTTGGAGCACAAAGTTTAATCAAATTATATCAATTGGTCACTTAGAAACATATCATCTTGTAGCTTTAATTTCCCTTTTGCTTCTTGTTTAAAAATGTACACAATATGATGTAATAATATTTGGAAAGAATTATGGATGAATTTGAATTAAATTATGGAAATGGTTTGATGGAATTTGTTTTGTGTAATTACCCTTTTTAGAACTTGTAATGACTTGTAATCTTGAATGCATTTGTAATGGGCTTGTTTTGATGATAATGATGGAAAGAGGTTAATCTTGAATATGTATGATTTTTGAATCCATGCCTTGAATGAAATCAATGAAGTTTCAAACTATTTCTTTCAAATTTGCATTTTCTTTGAACTTTAACATTTGTATCTTGTCTTCCAGGTATGCCATGAATCTTTCAAATTTGCTTTAATCAAATATTTAAGAACAATCACTTGGAATAATGAACCTTCATATCCTAGCTTCAAATTAAATATTGACAAATCATGATCATAAGTCTTTGAATTAAGATTTGTTATTCAAAAAAGTGCATTCAATAAATTTTCATGTTGTGTTTTAAACTCAATTCAACCACAACACCTTGATACAACATCTTTTCCTTGATCACCAAAATGTGACACGAACCAAAAAGAAAACTCTGAATCAATAAATTCTCGAAAGAAAACTTAATGCATTCTTTATTGAGACAAAGCCTTTTCCAGTTGGTGAAATTAACACAAACACAAGTCCCTTGAAATGAAGATGATTTGAGAACACGAGGATGAAACCTGGATCACAAGATTCTCCCCTGAAGTGATTACGGAAACTGTGGTATTAACAAACTTAAATTCATCTAAGATGCACATTGAATGAAGAAGGTGACTTGAGATGTTGAGAATCCACAAAACCCTTTTGTAGTCTCCTCAGTTGAAAATAATGAGAGAATCTTAACATCAGCAAGTTGCAACCCTAAAATCTTGCTCTTTAGAAGTATTTGGAGCATATGAAAGAAGAATTTCACAATAACCATGGATCCAAAAACCTAGTCCCTTGACAAACAATAGGGAAGTAAATCCTAATCCAAGATCTGATGAATTTGAATGAGAAATTTACCTATAACTTGAGGAGAAAGAAATCCATGATAGCCAAACTTTAAAAACCTTAATTATACATAGTTCACCGCTCGGGATCCAGATTAAAGCTCCTTTATCTGAGGAAGAAACCTCAAGACCCATAAAACTTTAGCTGAGGTGCAACACCTGATGCTCTTGATTCAGACCTATCTTTACACATGAAACTAAAGAAAACACGAACATACACCTTTGTATGTGATTAGAAGTTAATGATACATAGACTAAAAATGTTCAAAACACTTGACAATCTCTACATAGGCAATGCTCGGAGGTGAGAGAGTTAAAAACCGACCATGTTTCATGATTTTGATTTTTTTGAATAAAAATGCAAATGAAGATGGGATCTTAGGTCAAAAATTATGGTATGACAGCTGCCCCTATTTATGTTTCTTCTATCCGGAGATATGAAGATTGAAATCTTCGTCTCGACGAGATTGAAGGGACTTAAATGCAGAATACGCAATTTTTGGCCTTAAGATACCGCAATTGTGTTTATGATATGATATGAATGTAATATTTTGAATTTTATGGGGAATGATGCCTCATGAGACAAACTACTGCTGGAGAAACCAAGCATATGATAGAATAATCTCGTAGGGGAAGAGATTACAACTCCATTGGAGGAACATAGCCACAGACTTGAATGAGAGACTCTTATTGGGGAATAACTTCGAGAGAAAATAATTTTCTGACTTTATCAGAGAAAATGCTTTGCATAGGATGTGAAAAGATAAATGACCACTGACTTGTGATAATGGTGAGTTTACAACTCAGGGTCAAAGGTAGACAAAAAAGATACACCAACTCTTACTGATAGTGAACTACCGATTTTATTGAAGGTGAAATAAAGATGCACCAACTTTTACTAAAGGTGAAATAAAGATGCACCAACTTTTACTGAAGGTGAAATACCAACTCAGGGTTGATGGTAGAACAAACAGCATAATATTGATTCAGAAACGACAGTGAATGTCAGCCTTGAGACTGGTAAGCAAATAATTGACATCAACACTACGATTGGGAATGAAATGATTTACATCAGTATTGAGACTAGTGACTGATTGACATTAGTGCTTATGATTGGAAACAGATGATTGACATCAGTACTGAGGCTGGTAACGAACAATTAAAATCAGTACTGAGACTGGAAAAAGAAATGATTTACATCAGTACTGATACTGGTAAATGATTGGAATCAGTACTGAGATTGGAGAAAGCTCAGCTCTATTAGGGAAAAGTCTAATGAGGAGAAAGAAGAAGATACTGACTAACTAACCAGTGAACTACCAGCTCATAGAACACTAATAAGTTTCCCAAAATTTTGGCATTCTGCCTAAAATGGGTCTCAGCTTCTTCTTTGATTAAGATATCACTCGAAAAGGATAATAAACTTCCCTAACTTCTAGATTTCGCCTAGAATGGAGAATAGTTTCTTCTTTATCTAAGATATCATTTGGAAAGGGTAATATACAAACTTTTATGCCTTCTGGATTTTTTGGAGAGATGCCATTTGCTGTCGATGAGCAAACTTCTCAAAAGAGATAGCATTTGCTGTTGAAATAACATATTATGGTGGATACACAAGCTGCTCAAATAAAGAGGCCTCCACTTTCTATCTTCAAAGGATATTAATAAACACACAAGCTGCTCAAATAAAGAGGCCCCCACTTGTTGTCTTCAAAAAATATGTATAACACACAAGCTTCTCATGAAGAGACTGTCGCTTGATGTCTTCCAAAGATATCTATAACACACAAGCTGCTCATGAAGAGACCGCCGCTTGCTATCTTCTAAAGATATATATAACACAAGTTTCTCATGAAGAGACCGCCACTTGTTGTCTTCCAAAGATATCTATAAAACACAAGCTTCTCATGAAGAGACCGCCACTTGATGTTTTCCAAAGATATCAATAACACACAAGATACTCATGAAGAGACTACTGCTTTCTGTCTTCCAAAGATATTAATAACATAAAAGCTGCTCATGAAGAGACCACCGCTTGCTGTCTTCCAAAGATATCTATAACACACAAGCTGCTCATGAAGAGGCCGCCACATGTTGCCTTTCAAAGATATCTATAACACACAAGCTGCTCATGAAGAGTTCGCCACTTATTTTTTTCCAAAGATCTCAATAATACACAAGCTGCTCATGAAGAGTCTTCCACTTGTTACTTTCCAAAGATATCAATAATACACAAGTTGCTCATGAAGAGTCTGCCACTGGATATTAAGGTGAGATTCCAAAAGAGTGTTGCAACAACACTACTGGGAAACAAATTTCATCTTCAATGGGAAACCATGAATAGATTCTTCTTGAGGAGACCAAGTATTTAAATGTGAAAAATAAATGCACACTTCATCTTGGTTTCACAACCTAGAGAGATCCACGGGGTAGCATCCGCAAGAGTAAAAGCTTAGTCCAAGAATAAACTGGAGGGGAAACAGTCAAACAAGACTCCACCCAATGAGGAAACAACTCAATTGGGGATTTATCCTATCTAGAGATGGAAAAGGAAAGCTAAATCAAGATTCTTCCACGAGAGTTAACTCAGTGGGGAATTAGAAAGGAGGCGCACTTTCTTCTTAAGTTGCCACTCTATTTGGAAAGAAAAAATACGCTATTTGAATAGACATAACCAAGGTGTACGAACCCAATAACATCAACAAATACGAGTGTGCATGCATGATGCAAGTGTGAATGAATAAATGAATGTTATGTATATGTTTGACAAAACAGATAGAAGAGATAAATTGGAGATGATAAGATATCACAATACAACTAGATACTCGGCTAACCTCAACAAGATGAGAGCATTATTGGAGATACAATAAAAGCCATCGACGGAGCATATTTTTACTATAAAACTCTAATATATTTGGGGAGGAAGATCTTTTTCGGGAGAAAACCCAAAGTCCAATCTTCTAATCATCAATAATCCATTGAAAGGATAACAACACGAACTCTGCTTCAGTTGGAGAAAAATATTGCTTAGATGGAGATACTGGGGAACTCCACCATCTGATAATTTGTGCAAAGCAGATCACATATCTTGACAAATCTGGATTGCCTCTGGAATTAATTTTTGATAACCCAAGTTTATTTTTGATAAGCTGTGTGACGCACGACAATTCTTGCGAATAACTTCACTTCTTATATGCCCCAAATTACATGGTTTATGAGAAGAAATTGTCTCAAGAGGATTTTACAAAAGACCTGGCATCCAAAATGCTATAGTGTCTTCAAACTCTTGGAGAGATTCGTCGAATATCAACGTGACTTCCCCAGATTGATTGTATTTGGCAGGACAGAGTCTTCAAATTTTCCCCATGAGGGCAATCAAACTATGAAGGCGGTAATTTGTTCATGCTGGTGGTCTTCAGGCGACATGCCCCTGGCTGTGATCATTCTTAAAAACGATTAGCCAATTACTTAACAAAGTTTCAGACCTCATAAGATTCAAATAATCACTTTGCTTATATGTAATCTTCCTTGATATTAAACAAATGTTTTACAAGCAGAAAAAGTTTATTCTGAGAATGAAAATTCTAATGTAACAGTTATGTAAGTCTTGAAGATTTTGAAAAGATATCACACAGACTTTGCAAGTTAGAGCAACATTTATTTTTGTATAGCAAAAGCATATGATACCAACACAAATATTTAACAAAAACTTATGTTATTTTTGTTTGAGTTATTATTTTTGTTCACGGTTTTTTCAGAGAAAAAAAAGATTTTAAGGCTCAAAGTTTATTTGGTGCCCATCCATTCTTCATGATTTTCTCCAATCCTATGCTCAGTTAATTCAACACTAGTGTTCATTTCTCAAAAAAATATTTTGTGATGGTTAGGGAGTGATAAGGCTTTCAGAGTAGCAGTCACTCTTCTTGTGTTTGTGTTTATAGTCACACGAATTTGGACAATGGCTCAAACACTTGGATAATAACTCAATCAATTATGTAAACATTTAATTATGGATTTATTTTCAAGTTATAAGTCTTGCAGAGAAAGATTATGCAGCATAGCTATGGAATTAGGTTATGTGTTCTTTATGAAAATGCCTTGTAATTCAAGTTTATCATGCCAACTTCTTCTCTTGGATTCTCTTAGATAAAAAATAATCTCTTCAAGTTATTTGAAATTTTGGAAAGCTTGAAACATTTTCTACAACCTTCATTTTGACTACTTTGGCTAAATCAACATGGAACTAGGTGAAAATTGGTCAAGAAGTTAGGTCAAAAATCTGCCTAAACTTGTTGAAAATTTCACAAAGTTTTTTATGAAAAATGTCACGACTTCAGGAGCCTATATCTTCAAATATAAGAATTTTTGGGACATCAACACTAAGGGAAAACTTGTAGAATTCATCAAGATCTAGAACTTTTATGTTGAAAGTTTTCCTTGAATCATCTTGCATCTTGGTGAAAAATTGTCATGAAGTAGTGATATTTTCAAGGTTAAAAACACTTAGAATTTTTCTAAGTATTGAAAACTTTGACTTTTTTTGTGGACTTTCTTGATTATTTTTTACCAAATTTGATATTTTTGAATGTCTTGATGAACTTTGATCTTTGAAATTCAATGTTGACCAAAAAGTCAAAGTTTGACTTTTTGGGTATTAGTTGACTTTTCATCAGTTGATCAAACTTCAACTATTAATTCATTGATCTTGAGAAATGATTTGAGCCATGAAATTAGGTCAAAATGTTGTGTTTGAATACTTGAGATCATACTTCAAGCCATTGGGTTATGTACTAGTTCAAAAGTCAATGATCAGTCATTCTTAGTCAAAACCCTAATTTTGACAATTTTGCCCCTTTGATGATTTGAATGCTTTTCTTGAGGAATTGTGATCAACCCTTGATCAATTGATAGATATGGCTTCAAAATGTTGATGTTGGCCAAAAATCATGAAGTTTGACTGTATATTGACCATAGTTGACTTTTCACCCAATATGGCTGATTTTCAGTCATCTAAGCAATTGACTGAGCAAATTTGTGATGCAAGACTTGAAACATGGTATGAGAAATCTTGGAGACCTATAATGAACCATGAAAATCACTTGAGGCATCAAAAGTACAATTGTCTTTGAGGAAACCAAAACCCTAATTTGGGGGCTCAATGCTTAGGAGGTGAGCTTATTTGATCAAATCCTTGAGAATTCTTGAGCATTTGAGATCTTAGGTAAGAAATGTCTTGAGAAATGAGAGGGAAATTTTGGGGTACAACAGTCATAATGAAGGAATTTGGATCAACCCATCCGTCTGAGTTGTTAAGAGCCAAGTAATTCATATTCCAACCAAGAAACTAAAGAGATGTTAGTAAAAAAAGGTAATAGTGAAATGTTATATGTTTTGTCATTCAATAAAATTGTGTTTTTGTTTTTATATTGTGTTTATGGTTTTATATTGTATTTATGTTTTTATATTGTGTTTATTCATTAAATTCTACTTGAATTTTATATGGTGTTTATGTTTTTCTTTAATATTACAGGTGAAATGGCTACTGATGAGGAAAAATCACATTTTGCTTCTAATATTGATGGAAATGAATCAGCTCGTGATGTGGAGAATGATATTAGACGGGGAATAACAATTATGAAGTCAATAATTCGTGCAAGAGATAAATGTATCATATTTGACATACATTGGAATGAAGACAAACAACTAATTGAGCCTAATGGTTCAATGTTGACAAGTTACATTGGTTCTGTTGTGAGGAGAGAAGTTTCAATCACTTGTGATGATTGGAGAAGGCGTGAGATAAAACCTATAAAAGAAAAAATATGAACTAAAATACAGGTGCAGTATGTGATGTCTTTCATTTTTGTTGACGCTTATGTATATAAATTACTAACAATTATGTATGTTTTTTTGTAGAGGTCTTTTAATATTGATGATGATCGAAAATCATATTGTCTTCAATTGGCCAGAAAAAGACTAAGAGGGTTTCGATATTTTTTGACAAACAAGTTTCTTAGGGATGCCGATAACAATTTTATCAATGCAAAACTTCCAAAGGCGTATGCATGCTTGATTTCGCCTAAAGAATGGGAAACCTTCAAAGAAAAAAGAAGAACCTCATATTTTCAGGATGTGAGTGGCGTGAATCGCCAACGGGAATCAAGTTCCCCGTATCCATACAGAAAAGGGCGTATGGGATATGCACGCTTGGAACAAAGATTAGTAATTATATATAAATAATATGATATACTTGTTCATCATGTGTTATTATTGATTTTATTATTTCTCTTAATGTGTAGTTAGAAGAGGAGAAAAGTAAAGAAACATCTCTTCCAGAACATGTTATGTGGAAGGCTGCCCGGGTGGGTAAGGATGGAGTTGTTAAGGAAGATGTGCTTCAAAATCATAAGAAATGTGTAAGTATATCAATATTCCTATAATTAAATCAAAAGTTTATTAAAATACAAAATTTATGAGTTTAATCACCACTAATTTATTTCTCTACGCATATGAGTTTTAGGAGAGTCTATCTCAATCTTTAACTCAAGCTGAAGATCATGATTGCAGGAGCATACTTAGTCAAGTATTAAATGTTCCTGAGTATACCAGTCGTGTGAGGGGTAAGGGATTTGAGGTGACTCAAACATCTTTGGGTAACCATCAAAAGAGGAAAGGTCATAGTAATAAAGAAGTGATGGAAGAGTTAGAAAAATTAAAAGCTAAAGTTCGTGAGTTAGAAAAGGACAAAGAAATATTAATGTCAAAAAGTCTATGTTAAGGGTTCAAGGATACTAGTGACAAAGATAGTATCAATTGTGATTTCCAACAGAAAATTCCCGAGGTAAAATATATTATTATGAATTAGCAAAAAAAATTTAATTGACATATATAAACATTAACAATTTCATATTTATTATTGGTTTAGGGCATTTCACCTTGTCAGCTATATTTATCATCACCGACTTATCGCATGGTTGGCAGGGGAAAAGTGCATAATACCTTGGGAGAAGTACTTCACCATAAACTGCTCCCTACTGGATTTTTGAAAGTATCAATTGATATTGCTTTAGAGAGGGATGCGCCATTATTGTGGCCTGAGGATATTCCAGATGCAACATTGGTGGGAGAGGCAATAGGATCTTATGTTGCATGGTCGTCAAGCCTCGTTTGCATAGATGATGAGGTATGTTGAAAACTATTATGAACCTTTGAGTATTCAAATTTTTTATGACCATTTAACGTACATTTTTTTCATGGTAATGTTAGACTCCCACAAAATCCAAATCAAAATATAAGGGGATTAAGCCGCAGACCAAGTTAGTTGCATCCAAAAAGGAGGTAAATTGATATATATTATACATAGAAAAAGTTAATTCACGATCTTATACATCACCTAACTTATTATATGCATTTGATCTTTAGATTCATGTTAAAGACATACAACAAGTCCATATGAGTAAGAAGCCTGAAATTGGCAACATGTCCGCACAAAAAAAGGATGTGGCAAAGTCTACAGCTAGAAAAAAGCCTACTTCTCGGTATAGGTCGTGCCTTCAGACATTAATAGGAATTTCATATTTGGCCGACGGATGTGATCGTAATATACCTATAGAGGAAGGTATTTTTGGTTTTTCCTATTACGAAACAATAAGTAAAGAGGGTGTGGATCAAGTTCTTAAACATGAAGAATTAGGCCTCAGTGTTGTCAATACATACATCAGGTATTCTCTGATCAACTTTATTTAACTTATTGAACAATTTATCTACTAATTTTAATGAATGGTCTTAATGTTAATGATGTTTTTATTTAAGTTTCATGTATGCCAACTTGATGCGCCTGCGTCAATTGGACCAAAGATTCTCCTTCTTATCTCCAAACAATATCAACGCACTATTAATCGAACAATGACCAAATGATGTCAAAGAGTATTTTGTCTGTACAATTATGGCCAACAAAGATACGGAAAAATTATTTTTTTTCATTTAATACTAGCAATGGGTAAGATTTTTATTCAAACTTCATCTATTATAATTTTTCGTGTTTTGACGTTCTGTAGAAAGTTTCCATCTAACCTTTGTTAATCTTACAGTGGACACTAGTTGTTGGTTGCGATTAATCCAATAAGAGAAGTTGTATATTATTTGGATTCGTTAGAAGGCGATTGGATAAAATACCCAAATATGAAGGAGATGGTTGATATGTAAGTTAGATTGTTCTAAATCTTCATTTGTATACTTATTTATTTTTTATGTGAGATTGTTCTAAATCTTCGTTTATATTTTGTTAGGGTTATACAAATTTTTAGATCACAAAGAGATATTCAAGTACCAAAGAGTAAGGAAAACAATATTACATAGATTAGAGTGCAATTATATTTTCACAATTTTGATTATATTAGTGATGCTACTTGATAAAACAAGTTAAACTATATATACTGATATATATTTGTATATTTTTCCATGTGTAGTGTCCTCGTCAGTGCAATGGTATAGATTGCGGTTATTTCATGTTGAGGTTTATGAAAGAAATTATTCTTTTGAATCAAATAGAGATTCCAACCATGGTATGAGTTTCTAACTTATTATTTATTTTAATATATTTAACACATTTCATATAATTAATTAGTTTTAACTAAATCATATTATGTTATATTATGTAGTACTTTGATGAACACAAGTCTTCTACTTATTCGAAAGATCATTTGGATGAAATTAAGGAGGATTGGTGTTAATATATTATTGAGATGAGAATTTTATAAGGTATTGTGACACTTTCATTGATGAGAATTTTGAGTATATATAAGTTTGAGTTTTGATGAGATATTATATCGTCATAGTGTGGTAAATTGTTGCAATATGTTCAAAAGTGATTTCTTCGAAGTATGGAATTAACGTCAATACATGCTCTCGATAAGGAATGAGATTCGGGTGCTTCGTATTCCATTCTCCCTTAATTTGACGAATTACCAGGGTTGAGTCCTCATATACTTTCAAGGTTTTAATTCTCATGTCGATAGCAACTTTGATGCCCATGATACATGCTTCGTACTCGGCCATGTTGTTGGTACATTCAAAACATAATCTAGGGCGGTGAATGGTGTATGGCAACCCTTGGGAGAGACGATCACAACACCAACTCCATTACCAAGTGTGTTGGAAGCTCCATAAAAAACTATAGTCTATCGAGATCCTGATTCAAGTCCTTCATGCGGTCCAATTACATAATAATAAAGAGTGCGAGAAATAAAACGCTAAACTATTACATCCAAACAATTACATGATAATGAAAGAAACAAAATCGGGAAATAAAGATCTAAGTTATTACATAGGAAACGCGCGACCTATACAACTTGATCTAAGAATAACAAAAAAGGAAAATAAAAATAGGAAAAAGAAAGTGAAAAAGATTTTTATGAAGAAAATAGTTTTGATGATAATTAATTAAATAAAACCTAAAAATCTAATTAATTTTAAAATTGAAAAAAGTTAACTAATTAAATTATTAAAAGGTTAATTAAAAATCTAAAACTTAATTAATTAGGGTTAGAAAAATATTAGGTTAATTAAAATAATTAGGATTTAATTAAAATAATTAGGATTTAATTAAAATAATTAGGGTTAAATAAATAGGATTAGGGAAGAAATGACAAACAATGTTAGAAATAAAGAAAACAAGAAAAATGCCAGGGGTGGGTGTTGAACCTACGCCCTTTGCCTCCTGCATTACATAGCTTGCCACTACGCCAGGCGTGCGCTGGTGTTAGTTGAATGGGCATCATTCAAAATGTATTAAACCTACAAAACATTGGCAAACATGAGAAAAACAACAAAAGGCATGGATCGAACCCACGCCCACCTATACCAAAGCCTTAACATGCATGCACTTGTCACTGGGGTGGTTATTTCATCCGGTCATACTATGAAAACAAATAATTATATAATAGACATAATAGGGTGGTCCAAAGAGGCACCAGAGCCTTAGTTGTGGTCGTCTTCTCCGACAACTTCTTTTTTGGTTCCTACAAAATAACGCTTGTTAACGATCCAAAGGGACCCTACCCCCCTAAATCAACCCTACTAAATTTAATGGTGGCCTTTGTTTTGGCCAAATCACACTGTATGATGAGATACGAATCAAACAAGGTCGATCAGTTCAAACATGGAAAAGCATGATCCAGTCGTTATGGGACTCATGCGATCAGTTTATCCTGCATATTGACATCTCAGAAGCACATTAGTGATGTTAGTATGCATCAAAACATAATGAAAACAACAATATAAATTTCATGAAAAAAATAAAAACTGGTGATGCATGGGGTTTTACCCCAAAATTTTCCCTCTCTATTCTCAAGACATTTCTTACAAAAGATCTCAAATGCTCAAGAAGTTTCAAGAGTTTGATCAGACAAGTTCACCTCCTAAGCATTGAGCCCATAAATTAGGATTTTTCGTTTTCTCAAGGACAATTGGACTTTTGATTCCTAAAATGACTTTCATGGTTTATTATAGGTCTCCAAGATTGCTCATACCAAGTTTCAAGTCTTGCATCACAAATTTGCTCAATCAATTGCTCAGATGACTAAAAATCAGTTGTATTGGGTAAAAAGTCAATTGTGGTCAATATACAGTCAAACTTCATAATTTTGGGCCATCATCAACATTTTGAATTCATATTCATCAATTAGGGTTTTGACTGAGATGGACTAGTCATTAACTTTTGACCTAATACATGACCCAATGGCTTGAAGCATGATTTCAAGGATTCAAACACAACATGCTAAACTAACTTCATAGCTCAAATCATTTCTCAATATCATTGGATTGATAGTTGAATTTTGGATCAAATGATGAAAAGTCAACTGATACACAAAAAGTCAAACTTTGACTTTTTGATCAACATTGAATCTCAAAGATAAAGATTCGTCAAGATACTCAAAAATATCAAACTTGATCATCAAGAATCAACAAAGTAAAGAAAGTCCACAAAAAGTCAAAATTTTCCATACTTAGAAATTTTCTAAGTATTTTTAACCTTGATAATTTGAATACTTCATGACAATTTTTCACTGAAATGCAAGATGATTCAAGGAAAACTTTCAACATGAAAGTTGTAGATCTTGATGAATTCTACAAATGTGTTTTAGAGGGTTGATGTCTAAAAAATTCTTACATTTTAAGATATAGGCTCATGAAGTCATGACATTTTTCATAAAACACTTGGTGAAAATTTTGGCAAGTTAGGCAGTTTTTTGTCTCAAGTTCTTGGAAATTTTTCACCTAGCTCCAATTTAATTTAGCCAAAGTGGTCAACGTGAAGGTTGTAGACAATGTTTCAAGCTTTCCAAAATGTCCAAGAACTTGAAGAGATCATTTTGATCTAAGAGAATCGAAGAGAATAATATGAGCATCCATTCTGGCATTTCAAGCCATTTTCATGAAGAACACTTGATCAAATCTCAAGCCTATGTTGCATAATCTTACTTTACAGGCTTCTAACTTGTAAGTCACTCCATAATTAATTGTTAACCTAACTGTTAGAGCTATGATCCAAGAATTTGAGCCATTGTCCAAGAGATTCATCCATTTTTGGTACAAAGTAACATTTCCATTCTTGTAAAGTTGCTTTAATCACAAAGTCAACTTGTATTGAGCCTCTAACTTGCTCCCTCTGCACACACTCAACACAAATGCCAGAAGCAACATGTTTAAAGTACCTAATCACTTTATATAGCCTTGTATTATGCATTGGAATAATATTTGTCAAGATTTCTTCAAAAATAAGTCAAAAACCATAACATGTGATCTTGTGAATTTGATCCCTTGAACCTTCCAAACCTCTTTCCTATAAATAGAGGATGCATTTGTAAGAAAACACACGAATTCACAAGCCCTGAAACTCTCTCAAACTCACTCAAATCAGAACTTGCACCAAAACACCATTTTTGTGGCATATAGAGACTTTGAACACCCATCTCACAATCCACTCGTGCATTTTCCATTTTAATCAATTACCAAGCTTCTATAACTCATATAGAAGCTATCCAAACACATGCAGCACAACTGTAACATCATCTTCCTCATCTTCCATAACCAAAAACAGAGCTCTTCACATTGACTTCTCTATAATAATACAACCACTCTCAATCCAAAGTAAGCATTGCATTAGCTTCCTGGAGGTTCAGTGAAGCTATCCAGATCATTAAAACATCTCAAGGAGTGCTTAATCATCAAACACGATTTCCAGTTTTAAGGTAAGTTTTTAAAACTTTTAACTCTCTCTATAAGCATCATTAATGGTTACTTTGTGAATAAAAAATGTAGACATCATAGCCCTGAAGCTAACCATGCCCTTAGATTTCATTTATGTTGCCTGAGTGATGCAAGTTTTGAGTTTGAACTTTCTGAAAAATTAGGTCAGAATTTGGTACCAAGCAAAATTCGTGCTTATCTTTGATCCATAGTTTAAGTTATTTACATATTTGAAATCGTGATGAAATTTCCAACAAGTTTGATGTTTACACTTTCTGAAATGATTGAGAAATGAGCAAGTTTGAAATTCAAAAATGATGATGAAGAAGCTGGCGTGAGGTTAGGGATGAAGTACCATTAGGACTGAGTTTATTTTATATTTATTACAAGTTGTATTACTCACAGATGAAATAGCCACCCCAGTGGCAGGAGAAGCGCGTGTAAGGCATTAGTGTGTAGGGACCTGGGTTCGAGCCCCAGTGGTACCCTTTTGCATTTTTCACATTCTTTTTTGTTCTTTTGCTTCCAAACACGCTGGGCCTTCCCATGCTGGGCCAAGTTCATTTTTCTTCAGCATACCCCCCTTGACTGCTTCATACTATCAAGCCCATTTATCTTTTTATTTCACTTCTGATTAAAAAAACCATGTTTGGGCCTAACTCTCTTTGCTATTTTCTAACACCCCTTTCTACTTTCTAACCTCTGACCCAATTTTTATATTCATTATATTTTTCTTATTTTATTTATTTATTCATTTTTTATATTTTTTCAAAAATACAAAAAAATAATATTATCTTTCCTAAATAATCAAATTAAAATAGTTTAACACTTTATTTCATCTTTGTTAATTAAATTAGATTTTTATTTTGACATTACAAATATTTTTTTTCTTTTCCCAAATTAACATTAACAAAATTATTATTTTATAGACAACTAAATTAGACCTAGGGTTTATTTTTATCAAATTAAACTTTAGGTTTTGTCAAATAGTTAATTAACTTATCTTGTAAATTAATTAGTTAATTAGGTTAACAGTCAAACCTTTTCAATCAAAAAACTCCTCATAAAAACAATTTTTTTTCTCTCTCTTATATTTTTGTTGTGGACTTTATTATTTTGCGCTATCATTTATGTAACTGCCAAAGCCTTGTAATAGCAATTAGGGTTTATTTTACTTTTCATCCCCATTTGTGAATTTGTATCCCCATTCCCAAAAGTATTGTAATAGCGTAGGATATTTAAATTCTGCAATTTATCGCTTTCCATATTATTGCTAGTAATTAGGGTTTGTATGGCAAGATTTAAAATCAACATTAGACAACCCTAATTCCAAGATAATATAAATGGAAAACAAAACACTTTCCACACATGCACCTCTAGGGTAACCCACATTTGTTGCCTCGGATAGAAAAAATCATGCCCCTCGAACGTGAGATGTTTTAGTAAAGACCCTCGATTAAAAGATCATAGTCCCTCGATGACCCTTCAAATGTTGTCTTCAGTAAATGATCTTAGTCCCTTATGACAATTGCTAAAATATCTTACAAGTTGTCTTATATGACTGTACGATGACCCACGCCTGTCCCTCACATCCAGTGATAAGGCTCTCTACTAACTAATGGTAGACAAGAACTATCCTAAGGAAGAGGAAAAGAACAAAGACTTTTTGAGTAGGTAGATTTCTCATAATTTCTTGCTCACAAACAAAACCATTTACACCTCACACTTTCAAAACACTTTTCAAACAAACATTTTGTATACATTCTCAACGATACGAGAATCATTACAAAAAAGCCTTACATTGGAATTTTCAAACATCTTTCCAAACACTTCTTTTCAACAAATATTTTCAAAACTAACACTTTGTATACGTTCTCAACGATACGAGAATCATTTCAAAGATTGCAGTGCGAAGGAATTTTCAAAATATTTTTTACACAAACATAAAGTATTTCAAAGTGATCATGTAATTAAGAGCCCATAGATAACTACAGATGAAAAGGGTGCTAACACATTCCCTTTTCATAACCTACCCCATAAACTCAAGAAAATATCTCAAAAGGTCTTTCCTGTTCTTTTCACCCTTTCCTTTATTGGATAAAAGAAAATTTGGTGGCGACTCTTGCTATCCCAACATTTGCGATAAAATGTAAAACAACCAAGTCAGTTCTCCCACCGTATCACAGAACTGGAGACTCTGCTGGGGATTTAATAAACTAAAATTGGGGTTACCTTAAGATTTATATCACCTTTATTTGCTTTATTTTTGTTTGCCTTGTTTGCTTTACATTTATGGGTAATGCTTGGGTTTATTACTTGTAAAGATCTTATACCTGGATCTATGGCACATTACGTAAGTAGCAATAGATCGTGGAAAACGTACGGCGTAGACCGATATGGTTGAAGTGATGGCTACATTAGTGTGACACATTTGTTGGTACCAGTGTCCTTGAGTTAAATCAAGGAGAATATAGGGCTTCTGTGTGGTGTCATGAAGCACTAACTGACTATAGAACCTTAGTTGGACAACTTGACCATTAGAAAGTAGTGAGATAGCCGGCTTTGGTGCAAGACTGAAGTTGGTTGATACTCGATACTACACTCATTAGATCGGACTTTCGGGATATTTTGGCCGCAAGAAAAGATTGATTATGCTGAAACAATGCCCGATGAAGAAAGATCAATGATATTGAGATTCCTTAGAACCCGATTACTTTCTTTTAGGACAGGTTAAACCAACTAAAACTTTAAGAGGGTACTTACCTATAAACCTCATGCAAGCCTAAACCTAAGGCCTTGTGTGCTTTGTGCGTATATGACTATTTGTCTATAACATCATAAACATCATAACATCATGACATAGCATTTTTTACTAACCATTTCAAGGACCTAGGGATTTATCTTTGTCCTATTTTGTAGGGTATGGCTTCCACTCGTAGAAATACCATCTGAATCAGCTTTGTAAAAGTGCCTCCTCAACTCCAAGAGTTAGCATCAAGGGTTCCTGAGAATTCTTTGTTCACCAAAATACATGGTCGACTTCTCAATCAGGTTACCTCAAGCTTTAAAGAATAAATGATGTGTGTACTCTTTCAATTCTTTGATCCTAAACATCATTGTTTCACCTTTCCCGATTATTAATTCGTTCCCACAATGGAAGAGTTCTCTTAACTATTAGGTGTACCTATTCTTGATCAAGTGCCCTTTACCAGTTTAGAAAAAGATCCATAACCTGAGGAGATTGCATCATCCCTACACTTGAAAAGGTCTGATATTGTAGCCAATTGGGAAACAAGGAGAGGAGTCAATGGTTTTCTAGCCAAGTTCTTGTTAGAAAAGGCTCAACTATTTTGGGAGGATATGGATTTGCAAGACTTTGAAGAAGTCTTAGCTCTTCTAATCTATAGGTTAGTATTGTTCCCTAATCTAGACCAATTCATAGATGTGAATGCTGTCAAGATCTTCCTTTCTCGTAACCCTATGCCAACTTTACTTGAAGATATTTTGCATACTCTTCACACTAGCACCATGAGGAAGAAAGGGGATCTTATGTGTTACATTCTGTTGCTGTCTAAGTGGTTTATTTTGCACCTTCCTCGGTCAGTACTAAAGAATGAACAAGGTCTAAATTGGTTGCAAAGAATAACGTCGCTTTCTCATACAGATATCCATTGGTGCTCTCGATCTCTAGAGGATATTACTATCATTGACCATTGTGGGGAGTTACATAATGTTCCACTCTTGGGCATTAGGGGAGGTGTTACTTATAACCCTTCACTGGCTCTACGACAATTTGGATATTCTCAAAGAGATGGTCCTCATGATGCACTTATCCAAGGTATTATATTCGACTACGAGAATGATATTCAAAGTTATCGTCAAAAGTTTGTACGAGCTTGGGGCATGGTGAACAAGGTTGATAGCAAGACTTTGGGGCATAAGAATTCCATCCTTCTTGAGCCTTATATCAAATGGGTATGAGCTCGTGCACAAAGTCTCATGATGCCATATCCAGCTATCTTACCAATAGTTGTAGAGACTATTGCTGAGGGAGATACTCCTTATACAATTCTCCATCCTGACATGCCTACTGTCTCAAAGAATTGCAAAGATCGTGGATTCAAATCAAGGTGGAATAAGACACCTTTGAAGCTCGATTCTATGCAAGCGAGAAGAAAGTGTTAGAGCTCACAAGACAACTTCACGAGGAGCGAAGCCTGAATGCATACATTGCACCAAAGAAGAAGCGTTCATGGGAGACTTAAGCCTTTTGTTTTAGGATTTCATTTTGTTGTCTCTTTGAGACCTTTTTGCTTTACTCACTGTAAGCCCATGGGGAAATTGTAACTTTTGAATTTATTAATACAATTGTTGTGTTCGTTTCCTTTTTTGGCTAGCAAATTTAAATCTCTTGAGGTCCTTGAAAAATTTACATCCACATAATCATGCATCATATCATAAGCAGGTTTTCCGATACAGGTTTCCTCATCTCTTTACTATTTATTTCAGTATAAGATGGCTCTGGAGAAAACCATCAAAGATTTGCAAACTCAACACGCACAGTTCCAAGAGACCCTCCTCAACCTAGCCAAAGGTAAGCAAGAAATGATGGCACTCCTTGCCACCAAGAAGAAGACCAAGAAGAGGGTTGTTATTCTCAACATGGGAAAAAGGTTCAAGGGGCCTTCCCGATTGGCTCAAATAGAAGACGCTTCTTTTGAAGAAGAAGACAATCAAGAAGAGGAAGTTAGAAGCATTAGAGCTGGGGGTGAAAATAACCATATTACTGAGGACGAAGACTATTCCGAAGAGCAGTATCCACCGGCAGATGAGAAGTACAAACAGCTAGAAGACCGACTTAAGGCTGTAGAGATTAAAACAGTGCCTAGTTTGGACTTTGGAGATTCAGGTTTGGTCCTTGGGGTGGTCATTCCCCATAAATTTAAGGTACATGTCTTCACCAAATATAATGGGGTCTCCTGCCCAAAGATGCATCTAAGGTCATATGTCGGCAAGATTCAACCACACACCGCCGTTAGGAAGTTATGGGTGCATTTCTTCCAAGAAAGCTTATCTGGGACACAGTTGGAATGGTTCTATCAACTTGAGGGAACTAATATCCACACTTGGGAGGATCTAGCTACGGCCTTCTACAAGAAATACCAATACAATGGTGATCTTGCACCAACTCGTGTGCAATTACAAAATATGACAATGGGTTCAAATGAAGGCTTTAAGGAGTATGATCAAAAATGGAGGGACCTGGATGGAAGGGTGTAACCCCCATTGACTGACAGAAAATTAGTGGACATGTTTATAGGCACCTTGACTAGTCTGTTCTTTAATTTGCTAATTAGGGGTTCCTCGTCAGTGTTTTTTGAATTAATCTTGACTGGTGAGCGAGTTGAAAGTGGAATCAAAAGCGGAAAGACCCACATGGCTTCAACCTCTACTACTGTAAAGAAACATTTTTTGGTAAGAAGGAAACTAATAGTGTTTATGGACAAAGAAGTCGTGTTAAGAACGATCATCATCAGTCGGTAGGAGCTGTATTGATTTCAAATCTAATGCCAGTTCAACGACCACAACAATCAAACAATCAACAAAGGCCCAATGTCCCAAGGAGGCAATTCACTAGAATCAACATGCCACTGTCTCAAGCTTTACAACATTTGTTGAAAGCATATTTGGTAACACTGAGGAATCCTCCTCAAAACCCCAATACTTCATCTCCAAAATACAACCCAAATGCAAAATGTGCCTATCATTCCAATAGCTCTGGGCACGATACTAATGATTGTTAGGCCTTAAAAAGCAAGATCCAAGATTTTATTGATAACAAAGTGATTGAGTTTGACCCTCCATAAACCCCTAATGTCATTACTGCTCCCATGCCCAATCATGGTAAATGTGTTAATTCCTTTGATGATGTCTCCTTTGTCTCCTCCATTGATTATTTGACTACTCCATTATTGATCATTAAGAAGAATCTGCTGAGAGTCAGTTTATTTCCTGGCTGCCTTGAAAATTTCTACCATTGTGCTTCCCTAATCAATGGTTGTATATGATTGAAGAAAGGTATCCAACGCCTAATTGGTATCCATGAAATTTTGTTCGAGAAAAATTCGTCCATGAAGATTTTACCGGAAAGTATACCTCAAGACGTTTCCATAATCACCATTTCAAATACTCCTATTAGGATCACCTCTAAAGGCCCTATAAGGATTTCTGTTGAGCTAATAGTAGCTCCCTTGATCATTACTACACCAGGGCCAGTCCCCTATACCTCTGACAAAGCTGTTCCCTGGAACTATGGGGCAGAAGTTTATTATTATGGTGTCAAGCAAGAGCCATGGATTGCTGGAAGTGAGGGACTTGAAATTACAAACATTGTTGGAACTAGTAAGGTCACTAGAACAGGAAGGATCTTCTCTCCAGAGATCTCTCCTCCAAAAACTACTACAACACATGTTCGCATTCCTACTGCTGAGCCAACTACCAATGCCTAAGGTAAAGAGAAAGTAATTGAGCCTTCCTAGACGGAGGCACCACCAAAAGAAGTAACAATTGAAGACCCATCTAGACAAGAAATGGAAAAAAAATTGAAGATCATCCGGAAAAGTGACTACAAAATAGTGGAACAACTGGGGCAGACACCCTCAAAAATATCCGTGTTGTCCTTATTGTTATGCTTTGAGGCACATGCCTAATCCTTGTTGAAGTTCCTGAAGAATGCCCAAGTTCCTCAAGAAACCACTGTTGATCAATTTGAGAACTATGTTGCAAGCCTAACCTTCGATAATGGTTTTGGATTTTCTGATGCAGATTTAACTCCAGCGGGAAAGAATCAAAACAAAGCTCTCCAGATTTCTATTGAATGTAAAGGCACCACTCTGGAACATGTGTTAGTAGATACTAGGTCCTCCCTCAATGTTTTATCCACAGGTGCTTTGAACATATTGGACTGTGAACAGTCGGTGCTGAAACCCAGTGATATTGTGGTGAGAGCCTTCGATGGATCGAAAAGGATGGTCCATTGAGAGGTTGATCTCCCGATAAAGGTGGGCTCCTAAGTCTTCAATTCAACATTTTAAGTAATGGATATTCGCCCGGCCTATTCATGCTTGCTCGGACGTGTAGCGATAAAAAATGTAGCGGGGTAAATCGGAGATCGAATTATTGATTAATTCGTCTCACAAAAGCAAGAGTCGCCACCGCGCTTTATTATTTCCAAGGGAAAAGGGAAAAGAGCGAAATAAAACCCTAAAGTATGCAATGTAAAATAATACTTTTTAGAAGTAAGAAAAATACAAGGCGTTTTTGAAAAGAGATCTATGGTTCGGGGGTTGGTTATACAATGGGAAGGTATTAGCACCCAATGTATCTATAGTACTCTATAGGAACCTTTTGAAATATCTGTTTATTAAAATGTTCGTTTGATTAAAAATAAATTGTTTTGGCCGAAAAGGGGTACGGACGGGTTTTTGAAGGTGCGACGACCTAATGTCGAAGTTTTGGCTTAAAAGGTATAAGTTTTGAAAAGGTTGGATATTTGGGGGAAAAATTGTCTTAAGTTTTAATGAAATGCAAATGTTCGCGTGATTGGATTTGAGGACATGAAGTCAACAAATTTAATCATTTTTCCCTTGGATTTAGAAGTAAACAGAACAACCATGTAAATATAAAATAATTAAACTGAAAATCAGATAGATAATGATATACAACCATGACAATTAAATAACAGACTAAATGATGTGAGCATGTCTTTTTTGTATTTTTATCTAATATTAAGGGAAAGAAAATGTTTTAATAGTTTTCATTTTTATGCATTTTTAATATGGACAAAGCATGAGAATTAATTTAAAGAAAATAAAATGTTTTTTAAGTTTTTATTATATGTATTTTTGTAATATTAACAAAAAGGTATTATTTTTAAGAGTTGTTAGATAATTAAACTAAATTAAAACTTAAAAGCTACTAACTTAAGTCTAATTAAAAGGAAAATTAAAATTATTAAATTAAACCTAAGGTTAAACTTAATAAAAATAAATGGTCACATTATCTAAAATGTTTTAATTAAATTACACCTACTATTTAATTAAATTACTAATTAACTAATTAATAAAACTTCTAAAAAAAGGCTAAAGAAAATAAATGGAAAGAGATGTGTCCAGAATCAAATGGGGGGTAGATAATCAAATCACATGGGCCAAAGGGTTCCAAGGGGGCCTAAACAGGGGAAACGAAAAAGGGAATGGGGGGTGTTGTGTAAAATTCGTTGGGCTTAGGTGGAAGAAAGGTTAAGTCCATATCTCATAATTTTGTTTTTAGGGTTAAACAATGTTTAGGTTTAGTTGAAAAAAAGGGTTAAGGCAAATGGGTACAGCGGCGCCGCTTGTTCACGCGTGTTCGTCTTCTTCGCCTTTCATGCTCGCTTCTGAGTTCTTGATTCATCTCCTTCCACTTCGCCTGAGTCTCTTGCCCATGGCCACCAGCATTCTCCACCTTCTTCTTCCCTCCAGCAAAGCATTAGGGTGACAGATTCGCGGTACGATTCGTTTTCATTTCGTTAGGGTTTTGGTTACGATTTGCATGTTATGATTTTGTCCATTTTTCTGACTTCTTGTTATTAATGGTTATTTGAGGTGTTTTTTGAAAGAGAAAAAGAAAAGTTACCCTTGGAGACGGAGGAGGAAGGTTGGGTGTGCGTAGGAGGCCAAGGGCGGAAGAAAATGCGTGATGCTTGCTTCGGTTGCCTGGTACTATGTATTTGTATCTTTCCTCTTTTGTTTGGTGATGATGATGTATGCTTGAATGCTGCCTTCGTTTGTATGCTTTTCCTCTTCTTCTTCGTTGTGATTCTGTTGCCTTCGAATGTTGCCTCTGAATAATTTTTCTTCTTCTTCACTGTGATTCTGTTGCCTTCGAATGTGGTTGCCTATGATGATGTAATTCTGAGGCTTTTGTGTGTTTGGACATTGGTTTGATAAAAAGCTTGCATTGTTCTGGGTTTTGCTTTGGTTGGATGGGCAGGTTTTATGTTTTATGGTGGAGATAGCAGGTTTTATGTTTTGTTGGAGATAGTAGGTTTTATGTTTGATGAGGTTTTATGGTTTATGGCCAAGGTTTTACTGGTTTTACAGGTTTGGCATTTGAACTGGTTTTTATGGTTTTAGGCCAAGGTTTTACTGGTTTTAAAGGTTTGGCATTTGAACTGGTTTTTATGGTTTTAGGCCAAGGTTTTACTGGTTTTACAGGTTTGGCATTTGAACTGGTTTTTATGGTTTTAGGCCAAGGTTTTACTGGTTTTGCAGGTTATGGTTTGACATGGTATATTGTTTGTTTAGGCCATGGTTTTTGGATAGTTAACAAGTTTGTGGTTTAGGCAATGGTTGAGGTTTTTACGGTTATGCAGGTTTTGGGTATATTGGTTTCCGTTTAGGCCTTGAGAAAAATGGCTTTGTATTGAACTTGACAGATTTTTTGAGTGTTTGAAAGCTTGAAGACAGGTTGTGATATCTCTGAATTTTTGAAGGGATTGTTGTTGTTATATCAGTTTCTTTCCTTGAGGCTTATGGTATCAGGTTCTGAATATTTTTAATATTTTCTTTGCTTTGACCTCTGCATACCATACTGTTTTATCAGTTTGTCTTGTATCCTTTTTTATGCTTTCTCTTTTCTTACTGGATGCTGCTGATTTGTTTTGTATCCATTTCTGCCTAAGCCAAAAACCTGTAAACCACACTCTTCCTCTCTTCTCTCTCTCAAGTACAAATGAAACACCAAAATGTTGTTATGTACTTACTTGTTCTGAAAAAAGCACAATGCTGGAAAATGCAGTTTTGACAAAAGAATGAATTTGTGCATGTTTTTAAATTGTGCATTCATTTTTATCAATAAAAATTCATCCCTTTTTGTGAACCGGGAGAAATCCCGTGATTTGCAAAAAGGGTAAAAAACTGATTCCAGCTGTTTGCTTTTAATGATGAACGCTAATTAATTTTTTTGCTTTTAATTATATATTCGTTTCTGACTTTTTTTTTAATTCTTTTGCAGGTAAAATTAAATGAGCAATCAAAGAAGCATTGGACAGAAGATGAAGATTTAGAATCTTAGAAAAATAGTTTTTATTTTACTTTAAACTTTTTATGTAATTGTCATTATAAATACTTTGTACAATAGTATTTAAACAACAATTGTAATAATTAGAATAAAGATGAATAAAAATTCTATTATTTACCAATTAATTCTTTTTCTTTCCAATTATTTATTTTATCATTTATAATTCTTTAAATTATGTAATAACTGAAAATCAAATCCATTTATTTAAATTTAGAATGATAAATAATTAAATGAATATCATTGATCAATTAACTTCTCTTCAATTAATTATTTCATTATTTATAATTCTTCTAAATTATAATAACTGAAAATAAAATTTCAATTATTTAAACCTAGAACAATAAATAATTAAATAACATCGTTTGACCAATTAATAACCTTCTTTTCCAATATTTATTTTATTATTTATAAATCTTTAAATTATATAATAACTGAAAAGAAAATTCCAATTATTTAAATTTAAGATAATAAATAATTAATAAACATTGTCTGATCAATTAATAAACTTAGCGTTCAAAAATAAACAGCTCTCGACTTGAAAAAGTTATGAATTTTAAAATCGATAGATCAAAACGCTTGCAATGTAATGATGCAGATGGGAGATGGTATCTTAGGTCAAAATTTGGGGTACAACAGCTGCCCCTATTTAAGTTTCTTCTATCCGGAGATATGAAGATTAAAATCTTCGTTTCGACGAGATTGAAGGTACTTAAATACATAATACGCAAATTTTTGCCCTAAGATACCGCCATTATGTTTGATATGAATGCAGTGATTGAATTCACAGAGAAAGATATTGTATGAAACAAGACAATGCTGGAGGAATCAAACACCAACAAAACACAGAGACATGGATTATGCACTACTGGGGAAATGAGCCATCGACTTCAAATGACAGACTCTTGACGGCGAATAAAATTAAGGGAATACGACCTCTGAACCTAACAAAGAAGGCATCTTGCATAGGCCATAAAACAGATTATTGACCCAAAAATATCAGTGAGTTCACGACTCAAGGTCAAAGATAGACAGAGAGTATCAAATTTTGCTGATGATGGACTACCAACTTCTGAAGGTAAAGATTCATGACAAACTTCTCTGCGAGATTTCCGGAGATATACCAATTAATGCTGAGATATAATATGGTTGTAGATACACAAGCTGCTCAAATAAAGAAGCTGCCACTTGCTGTCTTCCAAAAATATTATGACATACAAGCTGCTCAAATAAAGAGGCTGCCACTTGCTGTCGTCCAGGAATGTCAATAACATACAAGCTGCTCAAATAAAGAAGCCGCCACTTGCTGTTTTCCAAAAAAAATACCAATAACATACAAGCTGCTCAAATAAAGAAGGTGCCGCTTGCTGTACTCCAGAAAAATAATAACGTACAAGTTGCTCAAATAAAGAGACTGCCGCTTGCCGTTTTCCAATAATAATAACGCACAAGTTGCTCGTGAAGAGCTGCCGCTTGTCGTTTTCCAACGATAATAACGCACAAGTTGCTCGTGAAGAGCTGCCGCTTGTCGTTTTCTAAAAATAATAATAACGCACAAGTTGCTCGTGAAGAGCTGCCGCTTGTCGTTTTCCAACGATAATAACGTACAAGTTACTCGTGAAGAGCTGCCGCTTGTCGTTTTCCAATAATAATAACGCACAAGTTGCTCGTGAAGAGCTGCCGCTTGTCGTTTTCCAATAATAATAACGCACAAGTTGCTCGTGAAGAGCTGCCGCTTGTCGTTTTCCAAAAATAATAATAACGCACAAGTTGTTCGTGAAGAGCTGCCGCTTGTCGTTTTCCGAAAAATAATAATAACGCACAAGTTGCTCGTGAAGAGCTGCCGCTTGTCGTTTTCCAATAATAATAACGCACAAGTTGCTCGTGAAGAGCTGCCGCTTATCGTTTTCCAACGATAATAACGTACAAGTTGCTCGTGAAGAGCTGCCGCTTGTCGTTTTCCAAAACATAATTCAAAAGGAAATTGCGATGACACTGGCAGAGAATAAAATCTTCGTCAAAGAGAATCATGAATCAATCCTTCCCGAAGAGATCACATACTTAAATGTGCAAAATAAATGCACCATTCGTCTAGGTCGCGACTTCACTGGGAAAAATCATGAGATAGCCTATGCAAGAGACAACAACTTCATCCAGGAATAAACTAGAGAGAAAACAGTCAAACAAGACTCCACCCAATGAGAAAGTAATTCGATTGGGGATTCATCCTATCCAGAAATGGACAAGGTAAGCTAAATCAAAAATCATCCATGAGGATTAGCTCATTCGGGGAATTTAGAAAGGAAGCACATTTTCTGCCTAAGCTAACTTTCTACTTGGAAAGAAACTGTACGCTGTTTGAATAAACACAGTACAACCCAAAATCAACGGCAAATGTGAATATGCATGCGTGATATAAGTGTAAATGAGTAAATGAATGTTATGCTGACAAAACGAACAGATGGAATATCCTGAAGACGATAATATGTCACGACAAGATAGATACTCGGCCAATCTTGAAAAAAAAACGGAAAATAACTGGAATTGGAACCACAAAGCAACGTTAGAGCGTAACACGCCACAAGGTTTAAGTCTTCTGAGGAGAAAAGTGTCGAATCCAATCTTCTAATACCAAATAGCCCACTGGCATGAGACAAAGCGTACCACACTTTAGAAATTGCCCAAATAAAGGTAGCCAAAACAACGCTTAACCGGAACAACTGGGGAGTCAACAAACTTAGTACCACGAGAACGCAAGTTTACACAACCAATACCTCATGACGATTTTGAAATAAAACACGTTCATCATGCAAGGATAAATTACTGTATTGTTTTGCATTTTATGGCTTGACCATCCTCGGAACAACTGTTAATATTCCTTTCATCATTCACGACACATTTTTAAAATAAGAATACTTTAAATAACTTTGTTTCAAATATTTCCGTAAAAATTAAAAATTTTGCCCACAAAGGGTAAATGCTCAAATTTCATTAATAAGATGGTAGTTCACTAACAACGCGACTCCAACGGTTTACAAAAGTTTGGGAAATAGTACATGAAAGAAAGGGTTACACCAAAAACAATGATCACTATTCTCCCTAACAACTTTGAATTCCGAAATGTGTTCAAATGCCAAGACTGCTCTGACCCAAAAGCTTGCCTAAACCGCCCTTTCGGGTTTTCAACTTAGCAAACTGTCAACTCAAACCTAAGCGAAATACTTCTTAACTGCATCGACGTTCATGGGACGCGGGAGCTCTTCACCGTCCATATTGGTGAGAATCAAGGCACCTCCAGAGAAAACTTTCTTAACGACATACGGTCCTTCGTAATTCAGAGCCCACTTACCCCTAGAATCAGGTTGGAAAGATAATATCTTCTTGAGCACAAGGTCACCTTCTCTGAACTCGCGTGGTCGAACCTTCTTATCAAAAGCCTTCTTCATTCTCTGCTGATACAATTGACCGTGACACAAAATTGTCAATCTCTTCTCTTCGATTAAATTCAACTGATCATATCTACTTTGACACCATTCAGCCTCAGAAAGTTTAGCTTCCATCAACACTCTCAGAGACGGAATCTCAACCTCCACGGGGAGTACTGCTTCCATACCATAAACTAGGGAAAAAAGGGTTGCGCCTGTTGAAGTTCGAACTGAAGTATGATATCCATGCAGAGCAAACGGAAGCATTTCATGCCAATCTTTATAAGTTACCACCATCTTCTGGACAATCTTCTTGATGTTCTTGTTAGCAGCTTCAACAGCCCCATTCATCTTCAGTCTGTAAGGATAAGAATTATGATGTTCGATCTTGAACTCTTCACAAAGCTCTCTCATCATCTTGTTATTCAAATTCGAACCATTATCAGTGATGATCTTGCTCGGGATACCGTATCGACAAATGATCTGATTCTTGATAAATCTGACTACCACCTGTCTGGTTACATTAGTATAAGATGCTGCTTCCACCCATTTAGTAAAATAATCGATCGCTACCAAGATGAAGCGATGACCATTCGAAGCTTTGGGTTCAATCATTCCAATCATATCAATGCCCCACATAGAGAAAGGCCAAGGTGAAGAGATAACATTAAGGAGAGTCGGTGGCACGTGCATCTTGTCCGCATAAATCTGGCATTTATGACATTTCTTCACATATTTGCAGCAATCATATTCCATTGTCATCCAATAGTAACCAGCTCTCAGCATCTTTCTAGCCATTGTATGTCCGTTGGCATGTGTGCCAAAGGATCCTTCATGCACCTCTTGCATCAGCATGTCTGCTTCATGTTTGTCTACACATCTGAGCAAGACCATGTCGTAATTCCTCTTATACAATACTTCTTCATTGAGGAAGAAACTGCTTGCTAATCTCCTCAACGTCTTCCTATCTTTATTGGATGCCCCTGGCGGGTACTCTTGAGTTTGAAGAACACGTTTAATGTCATAGAACCACGGTTTTTCGTCGATGAACCTCTTCTACTGAGAACACATGAGCAGGTCTGTCAAGGCGCATAACCCGGATTGTAGGCACATCGTTCCAACCATTCACTTGAAACATTGAAGACAAAGTAGCTAAAGCATCAGCCATTTGGTTCTCATCTCTAGGGATATGATGTAATTCCACTTTGTTGAAGAAAGTTAACAATCTTCTAGCGTAGTCTCTGTAAGGGATCAAACCAGGATGACGAGTCTCCCATTCTCCTTTGATTTGATTAATTACCAATGCCGAATCTCCATAAATATCAAGAATCTTAATCCTTAGATCCACTGCTTCTTCGAGACCCATAATACATGCCTCATATTCAGCCATATTGTTCGTACAGTCAAACTTAAATCTCGCCGTGAACGGGATATGAGTGCCTCGGGGAGTGACGATGATTGCCCCAATTCCATTTCCATAAGAATTCACAGCTCCGTCAAAAATCAAACCCCAATGGGATTCGGGATCGGGTCCTTCTTCAGGTAACGGCTCTTCACAATCTTTAGCTTTCAAGTACATAACATCTTCATCTGGGAAATCAAACTTGATGGATTGATAATCGTCAATTGGCTGGTGAGCCAAATGGTCGGCTAAAATACTCCCTTTGATTGCTTTCTGAGTGTGATACTCAATGTCATATTCGGACAACAACATCTGCCAACGGCCTATTCTTCCAGATAAGGCGGGCTTCTCAAAGATATACTTGATCGGATCCATTTTGGAGATCAACCAAGTGGTGTGGTTAATCATATACTGGCGCAGACGGCGAGAAGCCCAAGCTAAAGCACAACAGGTTTTCTCAAGCATTGAGTATCGAGACTCACAGTCTGTGAGTTTCTTACTCAGATAATATACGGCATGTTCCTTTCTTCCAGTCTCATCTTGTTGACCAAGCATACATCCCATGGAATCTTCCAATATAGTCAGGTACATAATCAAAGGTCTTCCTTCCACCGGAGGAATCAAAATGGGAGGTTCAAGAAAATATTCTTTGATGCTATCAAAAGCTCTCTGACAATCTTCTGTCCACACACATCCTTGGTTCTTTCGGAGAAGCTTGAAAATCGGCCCACAGGTAGCAGTCATATGAGATATAAATCTGGAAATATAGTTCAGTCTCCCGAGGAATCCTCTTACTTGCTTTTCCGTCTTGGGTGCGGGCATTTCCCGAATAGCTTTGACTTTATCAGGATCTACCTCAATACCTTTCTGACTGACAATGAAACCCAGAAGTCTTCCAGAACGAACACCAAAAGTACACTTGTTGGGATTCAGACGGAGTTTATACTTTCTCAAACGGTGGAATAACTTCAATAAATGTTCCAAATGATCTTCTTCAGTTTGTGATTTGGCAATCATGTCATCTACATACACTTCTATCTCTTTATGCATCATGTCATGGAACAAAGCAGTCATGGCCCTTTGGTATGTTGCACCAGCATTCCTCAAACCAAACGGCATAACCCGATAACAAAAGGTTCCCCAAGGTGTAATGAAAGTTGTCTTCTCCATATCTTCTGGTGCCATCTTGATTTGATTGTAACCAGAGAAACCATCTATGAAAGAAAAGACTTTGAACTTCGCGGTACTGTCGACCAATACGTCAATGTGCGGTAATGGGAAGTCATCCTTTGGGCTAGCTCTATTCAGATCTCTATAGTCTACACACATCCGAACTTTGCCATCTTTCTTAGCAACATGCACTATATTGGCTAACCACTAAGGATAGACCGATGTAACAAGGAAGCCTGCATTAATCTGTTTCTGAACTTCTTCTTTGATCTTGTCAGCCATATCGGGACGAGTCCTTCTCAACTTCTGCTTAATCGGCGGACATTCAGGTCTCAACGGTAAACGATGCTCCACAATCTCGTTGTCCAAACCTGGCATATCTTGGTAGGACCAAGCAAACACATCAACATACTCTTTGAGAAGCTCCAACATTTTCTCTTTGACCTTTGGGATAAGTAATGCTCCGACCTTAACTTCCTTTTTATCTTCTTCATCACCCAAATTGATCAACTCTACAGGTTCTTCAAACGGTTGAATAATCTTTTCATCGTGCTCAAGCAAATGGGAAATTTCAACAGGAATCTCTTCACTATCCTCTTCTTCGGCTCTGAACACAGGGAATTCAAAGTTTGGAGAGGGCATAGGATCATTGTTTTCAATGGTTAAGTCATGGATTAATCTGCACATATGATTATGCTTTATTTTAGAAATCGATTAACATGAATGTTGTACAAATGAAACAAAATATTATTATATTTTCCTATTACTACCAATTAATTTTCATTACTATTTCCCAGAAAAAGTGAAAAATAAAACAATAGTGGACAAAATAACATTTTTATTCATGGAGGAAATACTTGAAACAAAGAGCCCAGACATTTCTCTTTTGCCTTGGGCAGAGCAAAAGGATTTATTTTCATCATAGCCCGACACAAATACTTTTCGCCTTGGGCAGAGCGAAAGTTTTCAAAAAACAAAACAAAACATTACTCGGAAATGTGCATCACAACAGGAACATCAACAGCAATCCAATTCTGGCAAGCCACTCCATGCGTTACAAAATCGGGTAAATCCTCTTCAGAATCGTCTCCTATTATAGCATCAACCTCAGGAGGAGTCGGATGGATAAAACCTGCGCTTCGGAAAACCTCTTGAATCGGACGAGTAACTACTTCCTGCTTGACTCTTGCAGACACGGGATGAAAACCAAGACCTTCTCCAGACTTGTTCTCGGGCAAAGTCAACACTTGGCCCCAACCTTCAGCCAAACCACTTTCAACCACTCGTCGCGCATCCTCAAAAGAAGAAATAGACGTCCCTTGCTTCTTCACTTCAATCTTAGCAACAGATAGAGCTTGGAATTGGGTTCCAACGTCCTCATCAGCATCAATAAAAGAGAAAGATGACAAATGGCTTACCACCATAGCCTGCTCTCCACCAATCATCACCAGCTTTCCATGCCTTACAAACTTCAATCTCTGATGGAGCGTGGAAGTGACTGCCCCTGCATCATGGATCCATGGACGACCCAATAGGCAACTGTAGGAAGCACGAATATCCATTACTTGAAAAGTAATCTGAAAAGTATGAGGACCAATTACTATAGGAAGATCCACTTCACCAATGACAGTCTTCCTAGAACCATCAAACGCTTTAACAATTACTCCACTGGGTCTCATTGGAGCACCTTGATATGAGAGTCGAGACAATGTAGTCTTGGGCATTACATTTAACGACGAACCTGTATCTACTAACACACTTGATAAGGTATCATTTCCGCAACTTACTGAGATATGCAAAGCCATATTATGATTCCTTCCCTCCTCCGGAAGCTCTTCATCACTGAAACCAAGATTGTTACACGAAGTAATATTTCCCACAATTCCATCAAATTGATCAACCGTCACATCATGATCCACGAATACCTGGTCCAAGACCTTCATCAAAGCTTCTCTATGGGCACCAGAATCTCTCAGTAAAGAAATCTTGGAAGGAGTTTGCAGTAGTTGGTCCACAATCTTACATTCACTTCTCTTGATAAGCTTCAGAATCTCATCATCCTCAGGGCGAGGGATAGGTTCACTGGATCGGCCTATCTCAACCCTTGGTTCAACATTTCTCGCTGGAACTTCTGCCAGTATGGGCCTCCTGACTTGAACTTCTGTTCTCTTCAAAGGTACTGCTGCAAAGACGCGTCCACTTCTCGTAACTCTACTCACATCAGCAATGTTAACAAAAGACGGTCTTGTTGGTATAGGGACTTCTACCCCATTCTCAATCATCGTGGAATTATACTTATACGGTATGGCTTGGTCTGAGTTGTAAGGCACAGGACCAGGTGGGTAAATGGTCAAATGAGCAACAGGTGCAGTCTGACTGTTGTAAACGATCTCTACTGATTCAGGCAAATTGAATTGTGGTATTATAACATTCACTTCATCCTCCGGATTTCTGTCATATGTAATAGTGATAACCCTCTGGTCTAACAACTTTTGAATATCCTCCTTCACAATAGGGCAATCAACCTCTCTTAAACAAAATTCACAAACATCATAATCATGCTGATGCCTAACAAAGGCAAGTCTTCTTAAGCTCTGATGTAACCTGATCAACGACTCTCTTATGTGTTCGACTTGAAAAACTCGAAACTTCCCCGGACAACCTTCCACCATATTCACTTAGGCTGCCCCATGTCGAGGCAAAGGATTATCTCTAACATTCGGGTTAACATCCTTAAAAGACAAGACACCATTCTTAATCAACCTCTGCACGTCCGCCTTTAGAGCAAAACAATTTTCAAGGTTGTGCCCCGGAGACCCTTGATGATATTCACAAAACTGATCCGCCTTGTACCACGGAGAAGTGCTATTTGGCGCGACAGGAGGAGGCTTTGTCGTTATGAGGTTCTTTCTGATAAGAGCAGGGAACAATTCAGTATAAGTCATAGGAATGGCATCGAATTACGGTTTTCTTGGTGAACGGTTCTGATTGTTGAATGGATAAGCCTGTTGTCGAGGCTGCTGCTGAAATGGCCATTGTTGAGTTGGTGGGGTTTGATGAGCTGGGGTCATCAAAGCTGGGCGGACAGCCGGAGTGACTGCCGCAACGTGAGAGTAACCTCTCCTCGGTCTCCCCGGGAAGATCACGCTGACATCCTGTTCTTTTCTTTTCGGGAAAACACTTCCAAACTTCTTAGTACTGCTAGACGGACTTCCTTCTTTAACCAAACGCCCTTCACGAATCCCTTCCTCTAACCGCATGCCCATGCTTACCATTTCGGTGAATTCACTGGGTGCGCTGGCGATCATTCTCTCATAGTAAAAGGAACCTAAAGTCTTCAAAAATATCTTCGTCATCTCTTTCTCCTCAAGAGGTGGATAGATTTGAGCAGCAATTTCACGCCACCTCTGGGCGTATTCCTTAAAAGATTCTCTGTCTCTCTGCGACATCACCCGGAGTTGATCCCTGTCTGGTGCCATGTCAACGTTATACTTTACTGATGGACAAAAGCTTCGCTAAGATCGTTGAAGTTGCGGATCCGAATGCTGTCTAAACCCATATACCACTTTAGAGCAGCACCCGTCAAACTGTCTTGAAAATAATGAATCAACAAGTCATGATCATCGGAATACGTAGACATCTTTCTCACGTACATAGTCAAATGACTTCTAGGACACGAATCACCCTTATATCTTTCAAAGTCTGGAACTTTGAATTTTGCTGGAATCTTGACATTCGGAACTAAACAAAGGTCATGCGTGTTCTTCCCAAACGAATCCTTCCCCTTTAACGCTCTGAGCTCCTTCTGCATTTCTTGGAACTGGTCTTGAAATTCTTCCATTCTATCAAAAAGACCCAAACTTTCAGCAGGCTCGGCAGGATAAGTAGGTTCATTCAAGTATGGCACGGAGTGAATCACAGGAGCGACAGTTGTCATTACCGGTTGCGGAAAAGGTGTTACAGACGGGATTACTGGCGGCATGGCAGTTGTCTCTGGCTGAGGAAGAGACAAAGCAGGTTGAAACAAAGGCTGGACGACAGGCTGATACCCCTCTGGCACAAAGTTGTAAGGCATTCCCCACGGAAAACCTTTCGGCATCTGATGCTGAAGCGGAGAGTTGATTTGAGTCACAGATGTTGGAACGGTGACAATCTCGGAAACCACAGTAGTTGAGGTCTGAATCTCAGCAGCTGTAGTCGATGGCTGATTCTGAACAGCCACCAAACTTTCCACTAGCGCAGTTAACTTTTCCATACCGACACGAAGGGTAGCGACCTCCTCACGAAGCTCGTGGTTTTCCTGTTCCAGATCTTCCATCTTCCTCTGACGATTGGCTCGAGTATCGTATTGATGAGACAGCTTGACAATACTACTGGAGTGGAAAAAGAAACAAGGATAAGACTCTAGAAAACATGTGAAGTGGAATGTTGAATGATGCATGATGTGCGATGCAAAATGATGATTCATTTTAATAGTTTTTCAAGGAACTTCGATAATTTTGCACACATCAATGGTAAAGGAATTTGGAACAACAAAAACTCAGTCCATTAATCAAAAGCGGTAAATTACAACTTACAACTTTGGAACAACAAAAATAATAAATTACACCTTTGGGATAACAACCCAATAATAAAGCAGTAAACTACAACTTATGAACATGAAGCCCATAATAAAAACAGTAAATTACAACTTTGGAACATGAGGCCCTTTTACAGAGTTTTACAAAATGACATCAGTAAAATAAAACTAAGAACTAAAGATCACTCAGAATCAACTTCGAGTGTTTCTTCTTCCAAACTCCATAGTACCTGAGATATCTGCAAAAATCATTCCTAAGCTCCTTGAAAAACAATTTTTTTTACAAAAAAATGTTGATGAATGCATGAATGAATGATAATGCAACAGTCACACACAAGTCCACAAACATGGGGTTCAAAGGTTCAACGTTTCAGCATGGAGTCGAGGGTAAAGCCCACCCCAAGGTATGTACTAACGGTTCAATCACACCTGTAAGGCAAGGTTCTAAGAGTTCCCAGAGTCTACATTCCTCCTTTGGATATTGCCAACATCTTGATTACTCAATAATTAGCAATATTCTCAAGAGAAACTCATCTGAGCGTAGCATCGCGTAACAACTACTTCCGAATTACTCCGTTATAGTCTCCGCGCTACACCTAAAAAGGCCAAGATGGGTTAGGGTTCTACGGTCCTCAATTTCTCTGGCTCCTAGGTCGAAAATAATTATGTCTTCCCGATTACTCGGTAAACAAATATTAAGTTCAAGAGGGCCTTCCATTGAGTGGGGGATCTCATGCCTCCTTCTTCGGGATTACTCCCTCAAAGTTAACATGACTGTACCGCCCGTCCTATTCTTAAGTGTAACTTAATCCGGGTATAGGATTCGTCCTTTGTAAAAAACCCAAACAACCCCAATTTAAACACATAATCAAACAAATCAAATAATAATAAAACAGATAAGACAAATTAGGCTTAACCCACTTAGGGATGGACCTGCAAGAGGTCAATCTTTCCCCAGCAGAGTCGCCAATTCTGTAGCGATAAAAAATGTAGCGGGGTAAATCGGAGATCAAATTATTGATTAATTCGTCTCACAAAAGCAAGAGTCGCCACCGCGCTTTATTATTTCCAAGGGAAAAGGGAAAAGAGAGAAATAAAACCCTAAAGTATGCAATGTAAAATAATACTTTTTAGAAGTAAGAAAAATACAAGGCGTTTTTGAAAAGAGATCTATGGTTCGGGGGTTGGTTATACAATGGGAAGGTATTAGCACCCAATGTATCTATAGTACTCTATAGGAACCTTTTGAAATATCTGTTTATTAAAATGTTCGTTTGATTAAAAATAAATTGTTTTGGCCGAAAAGGGGTACAGACGGGTTTTTGAAGGTGCGACGACCTAATGTCGAAGTTTTGGCTTAAAAGGTATAAGTTTTGAAAAGGTTGGATATTTGGGGAAAAAATTGTCTTAAGTTTTAATGAAATGCAAATGTTCGCGTGATTGGATTTGAGGACATGAAGTCAACAAATTTAATCATTTTTCCCTTGGATTTAGAAGTAAACAGAACAACCATGTAAATATAAAATAATTAAACTGAAAATCAGATAGATAATGATATACAACCATGACAATTAAATAACAGACTAAATGATGTGAGCATGTCTTTTTTGTATTTTTATCTAATATTAAGGGAAAGAAAATGTTTTAATAGTTTTCATTTTTATGCATTTTTTAATATGGACAAAGCACGAGAATTAATTTAAAGAAAATAAAATGTTTTTTAAGTTTTTATTATATGTATTTTTTTAATATTAACAAAAAGGTATTATTTTTAAGAGTTGTTAGATAATTAAACTAAATTAAAACTTAAAAGCTACTAACTTAAGTCTAATTAAAATTATTAAATTAAACCTAAGGTTAAACTTAATAAAAATAAATGGTCACATTATCTAAAATGTTTTAATTAAATTACACCTACTATTTAATTAAATTACTAATTAACTAATTAATAAAACTTCTAAAAAAAGGCTAAAGAAAATAAATGGAAAGAGATGTGTCCAGAATCAAAGGGGGGGTAGATAATCAAATCACATGGGCCAAAGGGTTCCAAGGGGGCCTAAACAGGGGTAACGAAAAAGGGAATGGGGGGTGTTGTGTAAAATTCGTTGGGCTTAGGTGGAAGCAAGGTTAAGTCCATATCTCATAATTTTGTTTTTAGGGTTAAACAATGTTTAGGTTTAGTTGAAAAAAAGGGTTAAGGCAAATGGGTACAGCGGCGCCGCTTGTTCACGCGTGTTCGTCTTCTTCGCCTTTCATGCTCGCTTCTGAGTTCTTGATTCATCTCCTTCCACTTCGCCTGAGTCTCTTGCCCATGGCCACCAGCATTCTCCACCTTCTTCTTCCCTCCAGCAAAGCATTAGGGCGACAGATTCGCGGTACGATTCGTTTTCATTTCGTTAGGGTTTTGGTTACGATTTGCATGTTATGATTTTGTCCATTTTTCTGACTTCTTGTTATTAATGGTTATTTGAGGTGTTTTTTGAAAGAGAAAAAGAAATGTTACCCTTGGAGACGGAGGAGGAAGGTTGGGTGTGCGTAGGAGGCCAAGGGCGGAAGAAAATGCGTGATGCTTGCTTCGGTTGCCTGGTACTCTGTATTTGTATCTTTCCTCTTTTGTTTGGTGATGATGATGTATGCTTGAATGCTGCCTTCATTTGTATGCTTTTCCTCTTCTTCTTTGTTGTGATTTTGTTGCCTTCGAATGTTGCCTCTGAATAATTTTTCTTCTTCTTCACTGTGATTCTGTTGCCTTCGAATGTGGTTGCCTATGATGATGTAATTCTGAGGCTTTTGTGGGTTTGGACATTGGTTTGATAAAAAGCTTGCATTGTTCTGGGTTTTGCTTTGGTTGGATGGGCAGGTTTTATGTTTTATGGTGGAGATAACAGGTTTTATGTTTTGTTGGAGATAGCAGGTTTTATGTTTGATGAGATTTTATGGTTTATGGCCAAGGTTTTACTGGTTTTACAGGTTTGGCATTTGAACTGGTTTTTATGGTTTTAGGCCAAGGTTTTACTGGTTTTACAGGTTTGGCATTTGAACTGGTTTTTATGGTTTTAGGCCAAGGTTTTACTGGTTTTATAGGTTTGGCATTTGAACTGGTTTTTATGGTTTTAGGCCAAGGTTTTACTGGTTTTGCAGGTTATGGTTTGACATGGTATATTGTTTGTTTAGGCCATGGTTTTTGGATAGGTAACAAGTTTGTGGTTTAGGCAATGGTTGAGGTTTTTACGGTTATGCAGGTTTTGGGTATATTGGTTTCCGTTTAGGCCTTGAGAAAAATGGCTTTGTATTGAACTTGACAGATTTTTTGAGTGTTTGAAAGCTTGAAGACAGGTTGTGATATCTCTAAATTTTTGAAGGGATTGTTGTTGTTATATCAGTTTCTTTCCTTGAGGCTTATGGTATCAGGTTCTGAATATTTTTAATATTTTCTTTGCTTTGACCTCTGCATACCATACTGTTTTATCAGTTTGTCTTGTATCCTTTTTTATGCTTTCTCTTTTCTTACTGGATGCTGCTGATTTGTTTTGTATCCATTTCTGCCTAAGCCAAAAACCTGTAAACCACACTCTTCCTCTCTTCTCTCTCTCAAGTACAAATGAAACACCAAAATGTTGTTATGTACTTACTTGTTCTGAAAAAAGCACAATGCTGGAAAATGATGAGAATAGAAATATACATTGCTTGCATATATGGTTTAAACTGCATATCTCTCTTTGTCTCTTGCATTTGTACAGTAGAGGAGCCTATATTTTTGGCCTCTTCCCACATCTTTGCATGTTTACGTTGGACTTTTGTCTTGTGTTGAAAATGCATGTGTTGTTTTGCTATGCTTTGACAATGCAGCTTTGATAAAAAATGAATTTGTGTAATTGTTTTTAGATTATGCAGTTTATTTTTAAAAATACAGTTTTGACAAAAGAATGAATTTGTGCATGTTTTTAAATTGTGCATTCATTTTTATCAATAAAAATTCATCCCTTTTTGTGAACCGGGAGAAATCCCATGATTTACAAAAAGGGTAAAAAACTGATTCTAGCCGTTTGCTTTTAATGATGAACGCTAATTAATTTTTTTGCTTTTAATTATATATTTGTTTTAATTCTTTTGCAGGTAAAATTAAATGAGCAATCAAAGAAGCATTGGACAGAAGATGAAGATTTAGAATCTTAGAAAAATAGTTTTTATTTTACTTTAAACTTTTTATGTAATTGTCATTATAAATACTTTGTACAATAGTATTTAAACAACAATTGTAATAATTAGAATAAAGATGAATAAAAATTCTATTATTTACCAATTAATTCTTTTTCTTTCCAATTATTTATTTTATCATTTATAATTCTTTAAATTATGTAATAACTGAAAATCAAATCCAATTATTTAAATTTAGAATGATAAATAATTAAATGAATATCATTGATCAATTAACTTCTCTTCAATTAATTATTTCATTATTTATAATTCTTCTAAATTATAATAACTGAAAATAAAATTTCAATTATTTAAACCTAGAACAATAAATAATTAAATAACATCGTTTGATCAATTAATAACCTTCTTTTCAAATATTTATTTTATTATTTATAAATCTTTAAATTATATAATAACTGAAAAGAAAATTCCAATTATTTAAATTTAAGATAATAAATAATTAATAAACATTGTCTGATCAATTAATAAACTTAGTGTTCAAAAATAAACAGCTCTCGACTTGAAAAAGTTATGAATTTTAAAATCGATAGATCAAAACGCTTGCAATGTAATGATGCAGATGGGAGATGGTATCTTAGGTCAAAATTTGGGGTACAACAGGACGCCCATGGATTCATGGGTCAAGTGCGGTTACCTCTATATTACATCAAATGCTCAAGTACCCAGTGAGGGGGAAGGTTGTCACAGTCTATGGAGAAGAAGAATATATGGTCAGTCATTTGAATTCTTTCAAATACATTGAAATGGATGGCGAATTCATTGAAACCCCCTGTCAAGCATTTGAGGAAATCCCTCTGATGGTTGATGTTGTTACTTCTACTACTCCTGAAATCTCTAACGGCACACCAAGAATGGCCTCTCTCAAGGATGCTAGGGTTGTTGTAGAAGATGGAGGCTACACTATCTGGGGACAACTTCCTGACATCCCCTATAAATATGACAAATTTGGATTAGGTTTTACTTCAAAGGCTCGGAAAGAGGTTTGACGTGCTCATGCTGGTGGACCACCTCTCTGTATTAGCAACAATGAAGTTAATGCTCTGGAAGAGACCGATAGTAATGGTGACTTTGACGACTGGATATTCCCCGGACTCAACAACTGGAAGGCCAAATACTTCATCTCAATCTCCTTCAACCAGGAGTAATTTCTATTTTCTATTTTTATTAATTTAAGAAATTTGTCTGTATAATTTCTTTCAAAAGAATGACTTTAAACCATGGGCCTTGCCCGGGGCACAATGGTCCATTTGTTAAGGGTTTGTCGTTTCATATATCATATGCTCATTTAATGAAAACATTGGACGATTTTGCATTCAAATCTTGTGCTCCTTGTCTTTCTTTTACTTTAATACATTTTCAAATAGCCATGTGACCTTACATGCACACACACATTTGTAGATCCACATCCACTCCGAATCTCATTGACAACAACTCTACTATTTCCATCTATGACTTTGAGAATCATATATCAAGCTGAATACAAAGGTTAAGAAGATTGTGAGATACCTGGAGAACTCGCCAGACTCCTTATACAAGAGGAAAAGGCTATCCAACCACATGAAGAACCGGTCGAAGTGGTAAACTTGGGTATTAAGGCAGATAAGAAAGAAGTCAAGATTGGCGCCAACTTGGAAGACAGTGTCAAGAGAAGATTGGTACAGATGTTGCGTGAATATGTTGAATTCTTTGCTTGGTCATACGAAGACATGTTGGGGCTCGATAATGACATCGTGGTTCATCGTCTGCCAATGAAAGAAGGTTGTTATATGCTCAAACAAAAGGTTCGTTGCATGCACTTTGATATGTCTGAAAAGATCAAGGCTGAGATAATGAAACAGTTCAATGTAGGTTTCTAGGCAGTGACATCCTATCCCCAATTGGTTGCAAATGTTGTTCCAGTTCCGAAGAAAGACGGTAAGGTCCATATGTATGTAGACTATATGGATATGAATAGGGAAAGTCCCAAAGACGACTTTCCACTACCACATGTTGATGTCTTAGTTGACAACACTGCTCAACACAAGGTGTTTTCCTTCATGGATGGCTTCTCGGGTTACAACCAAATCAAAATGGAACCCGAAGACATGGAGAAAACTACTTTTGTCACACAGTGGGGCACCTTCTATTATAAGGTTATGCCTTTTGGGCTGAAAAATGCAGGTGCAACTTATTAACGGGCTATGGTGGCTTTATCTCATGACATGATTCATCATGAGATAGAATTTTATGTTGATGACATGATAGCAAGATTCCAAACTGAAGAAGAGCACCTTGACCATCTACACAAGCTATTTGAAAGGCTGAAGAAATACAAGTTAAGGTTGAATCCCAACAAGTGCACCTTCGGGGTAAGGTCTAATAAGCTCATAGGCTTTGTCGTCAATGGCAAAGGTATTGAAGTCGATCCTGATAAAGTCAAAGCTATCCAAGAAATTACAGCTCCCTGTACTGAGAAGGAGGTTAGAGGTTTCTTGGGACGTCTAAACTACATTTCCTGGTTCATCTCTCACATGACTGCTACTTGTGAACCACTCTTCAAGCTGCTGAAGAAAGATCAAGTAGTCAAATGGAACGACGATTGCCAAATAGCTTTTGAAAAGATCAAATAGTACCTACAAGAACCTCTAATTCCGATGCCACCAGTTGAAGGAAGACCTCTGATCATGTACTTAATTGTTTTAGAGAATTCAATAGGTTGCCACTCCCCCAAGAGAAATTACCACTATCCCCAAAAAGTTGCTACGAAACCTGGAGACCGACCAGATACCAGTCAACTTTATCCTCCCCAAAAAAGTCAGAAAATTATCCATCTCTTTTATCCCCAGTCAGGGTATATAAGAATTATTTTCCCCAAACAAGTCATAAGTTTAACCATCTCTTTTATCCCCAATCAGGGTATATAAGAAATAAATTCTCCAAACTCTACTTCCCAAACAGAAATTAATACATCCCTTGCAGAGTTTCCTCAAACAAGTAAGCAGGAATCCCCGGCGAAAGCACTCTATACAAGATTGAAGATACACATACTCTTCATTCCCCAACAATAGTCAGGGATTTATTTTCCCAGGCGAAGATACACTTTAACAACATTACACATTCATACATCATAGCATATTCATACGAAACGCACATAGCACAATCTCATTTATTTTGAGAACATCATTACGTAATGCATTTCATACATCATGACATTGCATACAACTAACTCTTTACCTTTTCAGGAAAGATCAATCAACAGATTAATATCACCAACAGCTGTCAAAACAGATTGTAGGTCATTCCCTGAAACAACACAAGGCAAATATATATGTTTGATACTCCCTTCAAACATCTGCTGGCTCAGATTAAATTGACCAAAGATTTGTTCTGATACTTCTCTGAGTAGACCCTTTTTATGGCTCAGATTAAATCGACCAAAGATTTATTCTGATACTTCTCTCAGTTAAAGATTTTCAAACATCTGCTGGCTCAGATTAAATCAACCAAATATTTATTTTGATACTTCTCTTAGTAGACCTTTTTTGGCTCAGATTAGATCGACCAAAGATTTATTCTGATACTTCTCTCAGTTAAAGATTTTTGAACATCTGCTGACTCAGATTAAATCGACCAAAGATTTGTTCTGATACTTCTCTCAGTAGACCCTTTTTTTGGCTCAGATTAAATTGACCAAATATTTATTCTTATACTTCTCTCAATTAAAGATTTTCAAACATCTGCTAGCTCAGATGAAATCGACCAAAGATTTATTCTGATACTTCTCCCAGTAGACCCTTTTCTGGCTCAGATTAAATCGACCAAATATTTATTCCGATACTTCTCTCAGTTAAAGATTTTCAAAACATCTGCTGGCTTAGTTTAAATCGACCAAAGATTTATTCTGATACTTCTCTCAGTAGACCTTTTTCTAACTCAGATTAAATCGACCAAAGATTTATTCTGATACTTCTCTCAGTTAAATATTTTCAAAACATCTGTTGGCTCAGTTTAAATCGACCAAAGATATATTCTAACACTTCTCTCAATAGTCCTTGTTCCGGCTCAAATTAAATTGACCAAATATTTACTCTTATACTTCTCTCAGTTAAGGATTTTCAAAGACATCTACTGGTTGAGATTAAATCGACTAAAGATTTATTCTGATACTTCTCTCAGTAGACCTTTTTCTGGCTCAAATTAAATCGATCAAAGATTTATTCTAATACTTCTATCAGTTAAAGATTTAAAGACATCTACTGGCTCAGATTAGATCAACCAAAGATTTATTTTGATACTTCTCTCGGTAGACTTTTTCTAGTTCAGATTAAATCAACCAAAGATTTATTCTGATATTTTTCAGATACATTCAAGCGTAGACTCATTCTGATACTTCTATCAACAATCACCTCTCTAAATGTCATATTTAAGCCCATTCTCGATATAATCAACAAACAGTTTTCACAACGTGCACAAGGGAGTGCAAATTTCTGGGCACTTAAGTGTTCAATCCTCTTCTACCTTCAAGTCACAAATGGCGAACATGAAAATCTAACTCTTCAGGTTTAATAAGATTGAACAGGGGAAGTTGTTGTACCCAAAACTTTTCCCTCTCTATTATCAAGACATTTCTCACAAAAGATCTCAAATGCTCGAGAAGTTTCAAGAGTTTGATCAGACAAATTCACCTCCTAAGCATTGAGCCCACAAATTAAGGTTTTGGTTTTCTCAAGGAAAATTGGACTTTTGATGCCTCATATAATTTTCATGGTTCATTATAGGTATCCAATATTTCTCATACCAAGTTTCAAGTCTTGCATCACAAATTTGCTCAGTTAATTGCTCATATGACTGAAAATCAACTATATTGGGTAAAAAGTAAACTATGGTCAATATACAGTCAAACATCATAATTTTGGGCCAACATCGACATTTTGAAGTCATATTCATAAATTGATCAAGTGTTGATCACAATTCCTCAAGAAAATCATTCAAATCATCAAGGGGAAAATGGTCAAAATTAGGGTTTTGATTGAGATAGGCTGATCATTGACTTTTGACTTAATACATGACCCAATGGCTTGAAGCATGATTTTAAGGATTCAAACACAACATGTTGAACTAACTTCATGGCTCAAATCATTTCTCAATATCAATGGATTGATAGTTGAATTTTGGATCAACTGATGAAGAGTTAACTAATACAGAAAAGTTAAACTTTGACTTTTTGATCAACATTGAATCTCAAAGATCAAGATTCATCAAGATACTCAAAAATATCAAAATTGATCATCAAGAACCAATAAAGTCAATAAAGTCCACAAAAATTCAAAATTTTCCATAGAAAATTTCTAAGTATTTTTAACCTTGATCATTTTAATACTTCATAACAATTTTTCACCAAAATGCAAGATGATTCAATGAAAACTTTCCACATGAAATTAGTAGATCTTGATGAAATATACAACTTTGTATTAGAGGTTTTATGTCCAAAAAATTCTTATATTTGAAGATATAGGCTCATGAAGTCATGACATTTTTCATAAAACACTTAGTGAAAATTTTGGCAAGTTAGGCAGATTTTTTGTCCCAACTTCTTGGTAATTTTTCACCTAGATCCAATTTGATTTAGCCAAAGTGGTCAGCATGAAGGTTGTATACAATGTTTCAAGCTTTCCAAAATATCTAAGAACTTGAAGAGATCATTTTTGAGCTAGGAGAATCGAAGAGAAGAAGTTGAGCATCCATTCTTGCATTTCAAGTCATATTCATGAAGAACACTTGATCAAATCTCAATCCTATGCTGCATAATCTTGCTTTACAGACTTCTAACTTGTAAATCACTCACAATTAATTTTTTACACAACTGTTAGAGTTATGATCCAAGCATTTGAGCCATTGTCCAAGAGATTCATCCATTTTTGGAACAAAGTAACATTTCCGTTCTTGTAAAGTTTCTTTAATCACAAAGTCAACTTGTATTGAGCCTATAACTTTCTCCCTCTGGACACACTCAACACAAAAGCCAGAAGCAACATTTTTAAAGTGCCTAATCACTTTAGATAGCCTTGTACTATGCATTGGAACAATGTTTGTCAAGATTGCTTCAAAAACAACTCAAAAACCATAACATGTGATATTGTGATTCTGATCCCTTGAACTTTCCCAACCTCTTGCCTATAAATAGAGGATGCATTTGCAATCTAATGAATTCACAAGCCCTGAAACTCTCCCAAACTCCCTTAAATCGGAACTTGCACCAAAACACCATTTTTGTGGCTTATTCTGACTTTGAACACCCATCTCACAATCCACTTGTGTGTTTTCCATTTTAATCAACCACCAAGCTTCTATAACTCACATAGAAGCTATCCAAACACCTACAACACAACTGTAACATCATCTTCCTCATCTTCCATAACCAAAAATAGAGCTCTGCACATTGACTTCTCCAGAACAATACAACCACTCTCAATCCAAAGTAAGCATTACATTAGCTTCCTGGAGGTTCAGTGAAGCTATCCAGATCATCACAACATCTCAAGGAGTGCTCAATCATCAAACACGATTTCCAGTTTTGAGGTAAGTTTTTCAAACTTTGAACTTTCTCTACAAGCATAATTAATGGTTACTTTGTGAGTAAAAAATGTAGACATCATAGCCCTGAAGCTAACAATGCCCTTAGATTTCATTTATGTTGCCCAAGTGATGAGAATTTTGAGTTTGAAATTTCTAAAAAATTAGGTCAGAATTATGTACCAAGCAAAATTCCTACTTATCTTTGATCCATAGTTTAAGTTATTTACATATTTGAAATCGTGATGAAATTTCTAACAAGTTTGATGTTTACACTTTATGAAATGGTTGAGAAATGAGCAAGTTTGAAATTAAAAAATGGTGATGAAAAAGTTGGCGCGAGGATAGGGATGAAGTATCATTAGGACTAAGTGTATTCTATATTTATTACAAGTTGTATTACTCACTGATGAAATAGCCACCCCAGTGGCAGGAGAAGCGCGCTTAAGGAATTAGTGTGTAGGGACCTGGGTTCGAGCCCCAGTGGTATCCTTTTGCATTTTTCCCATTCTTTTTTGTTCTTTTGCTTCCAAACACGCTGGGCCTCCCCATGCCGGGCCAAGTTCATTTTTCTTCAGCATACCCCCCCCCCCCCCCCCCCCTAATTGCTTCATACTATCAAGCTCATTTATCTTTTTATTTCACTTTTGATTAAAAAAAAGAAGCATGTTTAGGCCTAACTTTCTTTGCTATTTTCTAACACCCCTTTCTACTTTCTAACCTGTGGCCCAATTTTTATATTCATTATATTTTCCTTATTTTATTTATTTATTCATTTTTTATTTTTTTCAAAAATACAAAAAAAATATTATTTTCTGAAATAATCAAATTAAAATAGTTTAACACTTTATTTCATTATTGTTAATTAAATTAGATTTTTATTTTGACATTACAATTTTTTTTCTTTTCCCAAATTAACATTAACAAAATTATTATTTTTTAGACAACTAAATTAGACCTAGGGTTGATTTTTATCAAATTAGGCTTTAGGTTTTGTTAAATAATTAATTAACTTCTCTTGTTAATTAATTATTTAATTAGGTTAATTGTATAACCTTTTCCATCAAAAAACTCCCCATAAAAACAAATTTTTTCTCTCTCTTATATTTTTGTTGCATACTTTATTATTTCGCGCTATCATTTATATAATTGTCAAAGCCTTGTAATAGCAATTAGGGTTTATTTTACTTGTCATCCTCATTTTTAAATTTGTATCTCCATTCCCAAAATTATTGTAATAGCATAGGATATTTAAATTATGCAATTTATTGCTTTCCATATTATTGCTAGTAATTAGGGTTTGCATGGCAAGATTTAAAATCAACATTAGACAACCCTAATTCTAAGATAATATACATGGAAAACAAAAAACTTTGCACACATGCACCTCTAGGGTAACCCACATTTGTTGCCTCTGATAGAAACAGTCATGCCCCTTGAACGTGGGATGTTTTAGCAAAGACCCTCAATTAAAATATCATATTCCCTCGATGACCCTTCAAATGTTGCCTTCGATAAATGATCTTAGTCCCTTATGACAATTGCTAAAACATCTTACAAGTTGCCTTTTATGACTGTACGACGACTCACGCCTAGCCTTCACATCCAATGATAAGGTTCTCTACTAACTAATGGTAGATAAGCACTATCCTAAGGAAGAGGAAAAGAACAAACACTTTTTAAGTAGGTAGATTGCTCGTAATTGCTTGCTCACAAACAAAACCATTTACAACTCACAATTTCAAAACACTTTTCAAACAAACATTTTGTATACATTCTCAATGATACGAGAATCATTACAAAAAAAAGCCTTACATTGGCATTTCCAAACATCTTTCCAAACACTTCCTTTCAACAAATATTTTCAAAACCAACACTTTATATACGTTCTCAACGATATGAGAATCATTGCAAATTTTGTCGTACGAAAGTGTTTTTAAAATATTTTTTACACAAACACAAAACATTTCAAAGTGATCAAGCAATTAAGGGCCCGTAGATAACTATGGATGAAAAGGGTACTAACACCTTCCCTTTTCATAATCTGCCCCCCAAACTCAAGAAAATATCTCAAAAGGTTTTTCCTGTTCTTTTCACCCTTTCCTTTATTTGATAAAAGAAAAGTCGGTGGCGACTCTTGCTATCCGCAACATTTGCATAAAATGCAAAACAACCAAGTCAGTTCTCCCACCATATCACACATGGTACGAGTCTTAGGCTCTTTGGATCATCACAATCGATCTATAATTACTCTATAGCACTTCTGGAATTAATTGGGATGACTAGTTGATCTTGAGGAAGGCTGCAAATAGGGTTTGAAGTTTTCCCTAGTTTTTTTGAGAATTTTGAAGTTTGGAAGGTGGTGGTTTCTTGCAATATTCGGTGTCCCTCTTGCTGTCTGAATAATCAGGTTAGTTGTTGGTCTTGCAGAAATAAATAGTTAGCACATATGTCAGATGAACGTGAAGTGTGCATTCTTGAATGGACCCTTAGACGAAGAGGTTTATGTTGAACAACTAGTTAGGTTTGTGAAACATGGTGAAGAGAGAAAGGTGTACAAGTTGCATAAAGCCTTGTATAGACTCAAACAAGCTCCAATAGCTTGAAATAAAAAGATTGATGGTTTCTTAAGGGAGAAGGGGTTTGTGAAGTGTACAATTGAACATGGAGTATATGTAAGAAGAAGAAATAGTGAATTTCTTATACTATGTCTCTATGTCGATGACTTGTTAATAACAGGTAGCTGCAAGAAGGAGATCAAAGACTGCAAAGGTGATCTCAGCAAGGAATTCAAAATGTCGGATCTAGGTGACATTTCATACTTCATTGGTATCGAATTCTACAAGAGTAGTAGAGGTTTGATGATGCATCAAGAAGATATATAGGAGAAATTCCGAGATTTGAGATGGAAGAATGCAACTCCACTTCGACACCTGTAGAACTAAGATTGAAAATGTCAAAAGATTCAGAAGAAGATGATGTCGACCCAACCCAATACAGAAAACTTATTGGGTCATTAAAATATCTTTGTTATACAAGGCCTGACTTAGCATACAATGTAGGTATGGTAAGTATATTCATGCAAAAAGCCAAAAGTATCACATCTAGCAACAGCGAAAAGATACTAAGGTATCCGAGAGGAACGCTCTGAACTATGACATTTTGTTTTCTACAGCTGATAAAGGAAAATAGTGCAAGTTAGTGGGATACACTGATTCGAGTTGGTGTAGTGGTGTTGAGGATCGAAAATCCACACCAGGATATGTGTTTATGCTAGGTGGTGAACCAACTGCTTGGAGTTTGAGAAAGGAACTAGTAGTGGCATTATCATCGTGCGAAGCAGAATACATAGTTGCTTCTCTTTGTGCATGTCAAGCAACACGGGTGGTGAACTTGGTCAAAGAAATCACATGGAAAGATCATGGAGCAATTACCATGAAGATCGACAACATGTCAGCTATCAACCTGGCGAAGAACCCGATAGCACACGGTCGAAGCAAGCACATTAAAATGAGGTTCCGCGAGAGCAGGTAGCACATGGGAAGATGAACTTGGAACACTGCGGAACTGATAATCAAATTGCAGATATCATGATGAAGGGAGTGCAGGTCGAAATATTGAGAAGACTAAGAGCCATGATGAATATTGATAGTTTAGACACAATAAATTAGGTGATGTGTTAAATTGTAATTCCTGTGTGTCGAAACTATGTGTGTCGAAGGGTTAGAGGTTGTCGAAGCAGGTTACTCGACGGAAACTATTGTCCAGTCGAAGAGCTTGTATATTGAAGCAAGTTGCATGCAGATTTGATTTGGTTTTAGATTTAGATTTATATCTAAAATAGATAGATTTGATTTAGTTCCAAAATAGGTATTTTGAGCTTTCATAGTTTTTGGCTTTTACTTAGAGAGCAAGCTAACCTAAATCTATAAATGGAGGGAATAACCCCTATTTTTGTAATTAACTCATTTTATTCACAAAATTTGCAGTTGCAAGTGAATAATAAAGTTTTCCACAGTTTGTGGGCAGAGAGAAACTCTGTAGAAAAATACTTTCTTTCTCCATCTTTTATTTTTCATTGTCATTGTGTGGTGATAACAATCTTGTTCGTTAAGATTGATAGAAATTCATCATGATTTTTGGTGGATTTCCAATAAACATTTGGTGGCAGCAGCACCTACTATAATAGTTGTCCAAGATATAATAATATTTTACTCAATATCTGATCGTGATACATGTTTTTCCAAATGAAAATGTTTTATCAAAATTGTTGCCAATTATAAAATCACATACCTAACAATATATATATATATATATATATATATATATATATATATATATATATATATATATATATATATATATATATATATATATATATATATATATATATATATATATATATATATATATATATATATATATATATATATATATATATATATATATATATATATATATATATATTCTAAAAAATATTTCCTTATACCAATATAAAAAGAGGCAGGATATTATAAGACGAATTCTTCCATTTTAGTTAATTAAATTTTATCTATATACATTAGTTAAAAATAAAAATAAAATATATATTTAATTTTTTTTGGCAAGAAAAAATATATATTTAATTACTTTGTTTAACTCTCTAACTACTTTATTTAAGGTATTTTAATCACCTAGTATATAGACCAACGATGTTGATACAACTTGTATGATTTAATATACTCACCACAAGCCTATTAAAAAAATTCTAAATAACTTTTGATAAACAAAATCGGTGACCTTTGTGAAGAAAAAAAACAGCATTGTTTATTTACTCTTTGAGGGTATCAATTTCAGATTCTTCTTGTTTTAAAAAAAATTAAAACTTTAGATTCTTTTTCCTTTTCAATATTTCATTTCAAGATGTTTTCATCCAACTGAAAGTTAACTCAGATGAAAATATAATCTTTTTTTAATTGATTATTCAAGTTCCCAAACGGTGATACGTTGAAGACCTCACCCATGCATCAAATGAAAAATTAAACTGCATATGAAAATCTGAAAAGGTAACTATATTGTATGATAAAATAAATCTGGGTCATTTTCTATTAACAATGTAGTTTTATATATCTATAATTAAAAAATAATAATTTATTTTATATCGTAGGTATTTGGCATAGTAATTGTTAATTTTTCTCCAAAATAATATATTTGAAAGTCGTTTTGGGTTAATTAAAAATATTTTTAGGTAACTCAGATATGTTTGTTTGTTTTTTTTTACTAAAAAATCCTTTTAGTCAATTAAAAGAGTTTTTTTATCTTTTATCATATATATATATATATATATATATATATATATATATATATATATATATATATATATATATATATATATATATATATATATATATATATATATATATATATATATATATATATATATATCACTTTTGATATTAAAAAAAAACTACTCATTTAAAAGAGTTTTTTTACCTGAATAACCTAAAAAAAGATAAAAGCAAAAATTTATGTTTTTTTATACATTGAAAATTACATATATTATTATAAATTCAACATTACTAAAAATTAAAAATGATAACTCTGTCAACAATCTTACAGAATCTAAATTAATAATATACAACAATAATATAAAAATATTTACAAATATAACTGATCTTACCTGATCAGACTTAGACCGTCACGGCTGGCTCGGGCAAAAATTTGAGTGAGATGGGGGGTACTTGCAAGACACTCCGATGCTAAAATGAGTGACGGAATGAGCAGGTAAAAAGTGTATGTATGCGTAAGAGATGAATACCTGACCTTCTAGGAACAGAGGGTATTTATAGCCCCCAGCGCGGGGCCAAGGTCCCCTCATTGGGCCGATCAAAACTGGCCCAATAACGGAACTGCCAGGTTCTACGTGTGTAGTGGGGACCCGCACGTGTTCTCTTTTCTGGTGATGCTCTGCGGGAAATGAGGAGGGACGAAGACGCGGTCTTTCCGGAGTTCAGGTGATTTGGTAACGGTCAGAAACTGCCCTACGAGGAGGGTGCTCGAGCTGGGCTCGAGCTGGAGTTCCCGTGGTCGTGAACACCATGTGTCGCGGGCAACGGCGGGCACGGCTGCAGTCTGTGGTCGGGCGTGCTCGCGGGCACGCTCTCCTCGAGGAGCTGCTTGGATTGGGCCTTCGTTCTTGCTTTTGGGCCAGGGCGGGCCCAATCCAGAACAGGAGCCCCCCAAGTCGTGGCTCCTGGAGCAGGAGTTATGACTTGACCTCAGCTCGCCTTTGCTACGGGGTCTGATGCCCGGCCCAGGACATTTGCTTCCCCGTGATTGCTCGAGAAGTTTCTCATGAGTTGCGTGCGTGGCGTAATCCTTTTCGATGCGTGCTCGGGGGATTCCTCGCGGGCTGTGTTCGTTGGGTACGCGAGGCAACCCTAGGGAACCGTGACGCCACCCTAGCGAAAGTAGGGCCATCATTGCCTAGGGGAGTAGACGTCGAGGAGGGGAAGTTCGTGGTTCCTCGGGGCGACGTTTCGTATTCCACGTCATCCCTATAAATAGGATCCTTGGGTCCCATAATTTGTTTTTCCTCTTCGCGCTTCTCCTTCTTCCTCTTCCTTTGCCGCCGCTGTTTTTCTACAACTTCGCAAGATTACCGTACCTTCCTCCGCCGATTTTCTTCACCGCTGCCGTACATTCTTCTTAACTTCCAAGTAAGCTTTTATCCCTCCTATTTTTCTTCGTTGTAGGTAATTTTTCTGTTATTTGGGCGTTAGAAACCCACATCTGGGATTAGCGCCCGGTATATTCATGTTTGTGCCCGGTATATTCATGTTGGTGCTCGGTATATTCATGTTGGTGCCCGGTAAACGCATAGCTTTAGGTATGTGACTCGCGATACTGCTCGGGACATTCATGGTTTGGGCGCATAATCTATGATACTGCCCGGTAAACCCATAGTTCTAGGTTTAGGATTCATGATATTGCTCGTCAAATTCATAGTTTATGTCGGGGCACCCATGGCTGGCCGGGATGTTGGCCCATTAGGAAGTATGTAGGACAACTCGTCGTGGCACCTTAGCGTCGGGGAGGCGAAACCAGGATCTTGTTCGAGTCCTCAATGTTTTAACGCGCGCGGAGTGTGTCTTAGCTTGTCGTGCACTACTTCTCGTCGGTTATGGCGAGCATATGGATTTGCTCTCAAATTTAACCGGTTTCCCGTGCTTTGCAGGTAAATGGATGACGAACCGGAGTCTCCGGGGCGTAATGAGGTCGAGGGCCAGAGTGCCGAGGAGAATGTAACTCTAGTTGATACCGTTGATGATCCTTTGCTGGATTGGGTGGGCGCCGAGCCCCGAGGGATTGCCTCGGCATATAGTCGGCGTAGTCGGAGCGCCTACACTATCGTCATACACGGCAGTAGTCAGTCGGGCTTCCAGAAGAACTTTGTCGTCACAAGGTCGTCCCTCGACGCGCGGATCTGCTCGGAGTTCTCTGAGTACGGGTTTCCGATGTATGAAATCGCGTTCAAGGACCTCGGCCTTAAGCTCCCTTTCAATGATTTCCAGGTCGGGGTATTCTGCCATCTGGACTTGGCCCCCTTGCAGCTTCACCCCAATTCGATCGCCTTTCTTCGGGCGTTCGAGATGACATGTCGCTTCTTAAGGATCGGGGCAACCATTCCTCTCTTCTTTAGAGTTTTTCACTTGCAACGCCAGTCTCGAGGAGGCAGGCACAGCTGGGTTTCCCTGAAACAGTCGAAGAGGCTATTCAGGATGTACATGGATTCGGTCCGGGGTTTCAAGGATAAATGGTACGTCGTGCGGCCGGTCACCGAGGCTGCTTTGGATTCTATGTGTGAAGAGGAAACCGCAGTGGCCGACGAGAACGGGGAGCCTCTTATGGACGATGAGGGTCGCCCGGTGGTGGGGCGTGTGTCCAAGTTCCCATTGCATTGGTGCTCACGCCATTACGAGCACGGTACTGGGCACTACCATACGCTCGTGGGAGGGATGAGTGTCGAGGATGAGGAAGCCTATGGTACCCTTTGTAAGTATGTCGACAGCTTCTTCCCTGCCCGGTGGGTCACGAGGGAGGGGGAAGACATTCTTGACGAGGAGGGTTACCCGACATTCGAGGCTCGTCCTATTGATACCAAGGCGCTTGTCGAGTGTCAATCTTACGGGCAGGCCGTAGATCTACTAGGTTGCTTTTTGTCTTATAGTTTTGTTCTAATTTCCTTGTCTTGTTATTTGCTCGTAACTAACCCGAGCTTTTCTTCTTTGCAGGCAATATGGCCGAACGAAGGGAGAGGCTTTTAAAGCTGTCTCAGGACAAGAGAGTAAATAGAAGGTTGGTGAGAGCTCCACAGGCCACGAGGATGGGCCTGCCGACCAGTTCAGGCGATGCTTCTAGCGGGTCCCAGGGTTCCCCTAACGTCGAGCAGCCCACTGAGCTGATAACGAGAAAGAGAAGTCGAGCAGAGAACCATCCAGAAGTCGGGGATGAGTCTGTCGCGGTGAGGGCCTTTGGCTTGCCCCCCTGTTTTAAAGAGGAAGGTTTCTTCGAGGGGTTTCCCTTGACAGTGAGTGCCGAGGAGGCTGAGACCATCAGGCGACTCAACAAGGAGAGTCGGAGGAAACACCTGGCCGCCAGTATGGTCGGGATGGTTAAGATGGCCGAGATGGCCGTTGTCCTTGCTGAGGAGGGGTCAGACTCCTCTGACTGCGTCAGGGAACTGGAGTTGGAGAAAGCTTCCCTCGCCGTCGGCTCTCGTAAGTTGAAGGCTGCTCTGGAGCGATCTGAGGAGATGTTCCGCGAGCAAGCTGAGCTGCTGGCCGTGGAGAAGGAAAACTCGGGGAAAGTTGCTGAGGAGAGGGACTATTTTCGACTGGATCAAGAACGCTTGGAGGCCGACAACGAGCGTCTATCTAAGGAAGTCGAGGAGCTGAAGGCCGCCATGCTTCCTGCTGAGGATGAGTCGGAGGAGACAGCCCCCTTGTGGAGTCGTTCGAATCTGGTCGCGCGCATCCATCTCCTCGAAACGGACTGTGTTGGCGCCTTAGCAGATGGTTTTGAGGCCGCGGTTAGCCAGCTCACTTTATTGAATCCGGGCATGAATACCGAGGGAGTGGGTTTCATGTCACAGATCATCGACGGCCAGGTCGTGCCTCCTCCCGAGTCTCCTGTCGTGGATGCTGGTAGCCCCGGGGAAGTCTAGCTGTGGAATTCTGGTCGGGCCTGCGAGCCTGTTTATTGGTAGTTGTTTTGGGGCCTGCGTGCCCCTGCATATTTTTGGGGCCTGCGTGCTCGTGCCTGTAATTTCTGAACATCGCCGACCTTCTTGGTCGGTTTATTTTTATTTGTTTTTTGCTTACGAGCTTTTCAATGGATGTTTATTTCGACCTTTAATCTTGCCCGTGTCTAGGTTTTTATATTTTGATGAAATTTGCCTAAGTTATGTCTCCGAGTCACGTCTGTGCTCGGCTGTTACTTTGTGGCGAAATTTGCCTAAGTTATTTCCTCGGGGCATGTGTGTGCTCAGCTCGTTATTTTGTGGCAAATTTTGCCTAAGTTGCGTCCTTGAGTGGAGATTCTTTCGACCCATTTTAGTGGTCCGACGTACTTCAAAATGCGCCGGTTGTGCGGAGCAAAGTCCACTTGCTCGGGCGTATGGCCCAGATCGGGGTCGTATGCCCGTGGTGTGAACTGCCCATCACGAGCTGGGTGTTCTACCATTTGGGTACTTTGACAGTGGGGTTCGACTGAGGTGTCCCTACCGAGCACCGTCGTTCGTCCTTGTTTGGCCGAACGGCGTCATGTCGTTTGGGCGTAGATTAGGCTCGTACCTTGGCCTATCTACGTGGTCGAGACATTTCTCTCTGTTGATTAGATGGCGACGAGCGTCCTTAGTGTCTAAGGGTTTTTTAACTATAGTACTGCTTTAGTTTAGCAGCGTTCCAGGGTCGTGGTAATGGTTCTCCGTCTAGTTGCTCGAGGTAGTATGCCCCGGTACCTGTGGTGTCGTGGACGCGATAAGGCCCTTCCCAGTTCGCGGCCAATTTCCCTTCGCGGGAGTCTTTCTGGTTTCTTCGTAATACCAGGCTGCCGATCTCGAACTCGCGTTTAATGACCTTGTCATTGTGACGCAGGGCCACTCATTGTTTTAGGGTGGCCTCGCGCAGGGCTGCCCCCGATCGAATTTCCTCGACTAAGTCGAGTTCGATCTGAGTGCCTCGTCGTTCATTTCTTCGTCGACGGGAGTTTCTGTCCGCCTGGAGGGTTCCCTAATTTCTACTGGGATGACGGCCTCGGTGTCGTATTTTAGTCGAAAGGGGGTCTCGCTCGTCGTGGAATGGGGCATGGTGCGATATGCCCACAAGACACTATGCAGTTCCTCGACCCAGCCTCTTTTAGCTTCGCCGAGCCGGTGTTTGAGTCCTCGGAGGATGACTCTGTTAGCGGCCTCGGCTTGCCCGTTGGTTTGAGGGTGCTCGACCGAGGTGAAGTGTTGTTTGGTCCCCAGTTTGGTGACAAAGTTTTGGAATCCGTGGTCGGTGAATTGGGTGCCGTTGTCGGTAACCAGTGCTTTCGGGATCCTGAATCTGGCGAGAATGTTTCTTTTGTAGAAACGGAGGATGTTGTGCGAGGTGATCTTCGCGAGAGCCTCGGCCTCTATCCATTTCGTGAAGTAATCCACGGCCACAATGAGGAACTTGTTTTGATAAGTTCCTTATACAAAAGGTCCGAGGATATCCATCCCCCACCATGGAAACGGCCACGGGGATGACAGTACGCTCAGCTCGTGAGGGGGAGCGAGGTGCATGTCGCCGTGTCTCTGGCACTTGTCACACTTCTTAACGTGTTATTTGGCATCCTGATGCATCGTCGGCCAATAGTACCCCGCTCGAAGGGCTTTCCTCGCCAGGGACTTACCGCCCATGTGTTGGGCGTTAATCCCTTCGTGTATCTCCCGTAATACCTCGGGGACTGTGGATTCGTCGATGCATTTCAGTAGGGGAATGGAGAATCCCCTGCGGTATAGTTTGTGCTCGAGCACCACGTAGGAGCATGCTCGTCGTTTCGTGATGGTCGCTTCTGTCTGGTCCGAGGGGAGTTCGCCCTTTGTCAGAAAATTGTACATCGGGGTCATCCAGGACGAGGCGTCTCCTATAGCGTGTACCTCGACTGGTGTCGAGGACCTCTCGATACTCGGGCGTGACAGGGATTCTTGTATGACGGATTTGTTCCCGCCATTCTTTCTCGTGCTTGCAAGTTTGGACAATATGTCTGCCCTTGTGTTTTGCTCGCGTGGGACGTGCGATATTTCTGCTCGGTCAAATTTTGTCATGTGTTTTTTGACTAAGTTTAAGTATTCGACGAGGCTGTCGTTTTTAGCTTGGTAACTCCCTTGGACTTGGGAAGCAACGAGTTGTGAGTCCGTGAAGATTTGTATCTCGCAGGCTCCAAGGTCCTTGGCTAGCCTTAGTCCTGCAAGCAGGGCCTCGTACTCTGCTTGGTTGTTCGATGTCGGGAAGGAGAGGGTTAACGAGTGTTCGATCACTACGCCTTCCTCATTTTCCAGGAGGATCCCCACGCCGCTTCCAGATGAGCTGGAGGCTCGGTCGACGAAGATGGTTCATTTGTGCTCTTTCCCTGCGGGTGGGTCGTGAGCGGTCATTTCCGCAACGAAGTCGGCCAGGGCTTGTGCTTTTAGAGCTTTCCTGCTCTCGTATTGGATGTCGAATTCGGAGAGCTCTAAGGACCATTTCAACATTCGACCCGCCATGTCAGGTCGACCTAAGAGTTGTTTCACTGGTTGGTCGGTTCGTACAATGACCGTGTGGGCCAGAAAATAGTGTCTGAGTCTCCTCGCTGCGTTGACGAGGGCTAGAGCTACTTTTTCTATCTGTTGGTACCTGCTTTCGGGTCCTTGTAGGGCTTTGCTCGTGAAGTAAACGGGTTTCTGCCCGTCGGTGGTCTCGCGGATGAGAGTCGCGCTGATGGCTTTGTTCGAGATGGCCAAGTATAGGAATAATGGCTCCCCGTCGAGTGGTCGAGATAGCACGGGTGGTTGGGATAAACTTTGTTTTAGGTGGCGCAGTGCCCGTTCACATTCCTCGGTCCATTCGAAGGCTGCTTCTTTGCGAAGGAGTCTGAAGAAGGGGAAGGCGTGCTGAGCGGATCTTGCAACGAAGCGGGACAGTGATGTGAGCATACCGTTCATGACTTGTATTGATTTCTTCGACGTAGGAGTCGGGAGGTTGGAGAATGCTCGACATTTGTCGGGATTGGCTTCAATTCCTCGTTCCGTCAAGTAGAACCCGAGGAATTTCCCCGCCTTGACCCCGAACGTGCATTTTTCGGGGTTGAATCTCATCTTACATTGCCTCGCTTGGGCGAAGACTGCTTTGAGGTGTGCTGCATGATCGGTGTCTGCTCGGGACTTGACGATCATGTCGTCCATGTAAACCTCGAGCATGTCTCCGATTTTCTTGTGGAATACTTTGTTCATCATGCGTTGGTAAGTTGCCCCTGCGTTCTTCAGTCCAAAGGGCATTACGTTGTAGTAATAATTGCCCGAACTGGTCATGAAGGCAGTGCAATTCTTGTCGCCCATGGCCATTGGGATTTGGTTATAGCCTGAATAGGCATCCATGAACAACAATATCTTGTAGTCGGTCGAGTTGTCGACCAGCATGTCTGTGTTTGGTAGAGGAAAGGCATCCTTCGGGCATGCCCGATTGAGATCAGTATAATCAACACACATCCGCCACTTTTCATTATTCTTTTTAACTAGTACAACGTTTGACAGCCAGGTTTAATACCGGGCTTCAGAAATAAAATTCGCCTCTAGGAGGTCTTTTACAGCCTTTTCAGCAGCCTCCGTTTTCTCTGAAGACTGCCTACGCCTATGTTGTACTACTGCCTTAACAGCGGGATCTATGGCGAGACGGTGATAGGCGACCTCAGGGTCGAGTCCGGGCATTTCCACAGCGCTCCAAGCGAACAGGTCAGCATTCTCGCGCAGGCAGGCTTTGATCTGCTTCCTTGCCAGGTCGGGGAGGTCGACGCCAATCTTCACTCCTTTGCTCGGATCTGCACCGAGGGGGACGAGCTCGAAGTCCTCGTCCGGGATTGGTCGGAGGGGGATTTGCTCGCCGTTGGGAGGTTCGTCCTGGTCAAAGCGAGTATCCAGAGCTATGGAGTCGACCTTTAGGGGAGCTCTCCAGTCTTCTATCTTGGCGGGTTCTGATATGTCGGGCTCCTGTCGTGTCGTTGCTGGTCTCTTGGCGGGCCTTGTCCCGGTATCGACGATGTCGCGTCCTTTAGATGCAGTGTTGAAACACCTTCGAGCAGCGGCTAGGTCCCCCTGGATGGTGGCCACCCGTGCCCTCTTGGTGTAGAACTTCATTTTCAAGTGGACGGTGGAGGGCACCGCGGTCAGCTTTGCTAGTGTTGGTCTCCCCAGGATGCAGTTGTAGAGGGACGGGCAGTCGATGACGAGGAAGTGAACCTTAACCTGCCTCGTCGTTGTGCCCTCGCCGAAGGTAACAATGAGCTTGATATATCCCCAGGGTTTGGAGGTCGATCTGTTGAAGCCCTGTAAGTCCGACCCTACATACGGCGAGAGATGTGAGTCGTCCAACTGCAGAGTCCAGAACAATTGACTGTACATTACATCGACGAAACTTCCTTCATCGACGAGGATGCGATGCACGTCAAAGTTAGCCATTCTTGCTCTTATCAGTAGGGGAATGACTGCGTTTGGGGCCCCTCCGGGGAGCTCTTCTAGGTAAAAGGTGATAGGCCCCGACCTACCTTTTACCCTCTCAAAGGTCACCATTTGCAGAGGTGCCGAGTCGACCAGTTCATCCAGCTTTCTCTTGGCTGAATTGATAGTTAGGTCGTTGAATTCTCCACCATTGATGACCATGGAAGAGGGAAAGTATTCCCAGCTACTGTGGGTCGTGAGCGGTTCATGCAGGTGTTCGGGGACGTAGAAGTCCTCCGGTCTGGTGACGGAGAAGGCGGTCTGGACGGGGACCGACTCGTCAGATGGTCGGGCATCCTCCTCTGGCTCTCTTGTCTCCCGGGCGTCACGATGAGGAGCGTCGTTTCGCCGGTATTGGGCGAGCCTCCCTCCCTTGATGAGGGTTTCGATGGCGTCCTTGAGGTGGACGCAGTCTTCAGTCAGATGACCATGGCTCCTATGGTACTGACAGTACTTGCTCTTATCTATTTCGGGCTTGGCTGGAGCAGGTCGGGGGCGTTTGACACCGCCGTCTTTAAAGTCTGTGTTGGCACACTCCGCCAAAATGCGCTCGCGGGAAGCTGTGAGCGGAGTGTATTCGATAAAACGCCCCGAGGGTCCTCTTTGCTCTCGGACTTCTCGGGGTCTATCCTCTTTACTTTTCTCCTCGGCTCGTCGAGGAGGGGCGGTTTCCTGGCGCGGGTTGCTGCTGGATCCGCGAGTTCTGGGGTTCCGGGCTCTGTTGGCCGCCTCCCTTTCCTCGTAATCCATATATGACCGGGCCTTCTCGAGGAGGGCATCGAATGTTCGGGGAGGCTCGATGCCCACTGCCTTTCTGAATTCTGTGCCGGGGAGGAGTCCCCTCTCCAGCAAGTACCTCTTCATGTGGTCCGTGCAGGGGACCTGTATGGCTTCGCGATTGAAGCAGTTAATAAACTCTCTCAAGGTTTCATCCTGTCTCTGGATGATGGCCTCGAGTGCTGCCTCGATCTTTGGGTGTCGGTGAGACGTAGTGAACAAACTTATGAATTGGTTCTTCAGGTTTCGCCACGAGGTGATTGATCCTGGAGCGAGGCTTTTATACCAATCCATTGCTGCCTTTCTGAGGGTCGTGGGGAACAGCCGGCATTTGATGGGTCCCCCGACGTTGTGGTAGTGCAGCATAGCCTCGAACCCGTCTATGTGGTCGACAGGGTCCGCGACTCCGTCGTATTCCTTCAGATGTGGAGGCTTCTCCATGCCCGGGGGAATGGGCGCCTCCATGATGGCTTGTGACAGGGGACCGCGGGGGTTGTCCTCGTCACTTCGCTCTGGGGACAGGGATGGGGACCTGAAATATTGCCGTGCCCGACGGTCCTGGTCGTGCTGGGTATCCCTCGAGCGTGGTGCTCATTGGTCAATTCTTCCGTGCCTGTCCCCGGAGTGTCTTCTTTCTTGCCATATAGGGCCATGGTTGCGCCCTCCGGCCTCAATGATGGGTTGCCTCTCCAACGGGGGTCGTCTCCCTGAGGGTCGGGGCGACAGGCTTCGGGAGGTGTCTCGGTATTGTCTCCGCGGGGGAGACGGGAGATCTACCTCTGTTACTCGAGGAGGTGGAGTTTGGGGCCTACTGTGTCTCCTCGCGGGCCTTCTATCATCTTCCAGCGCCCTCAATCTTTCCCCCTGGGCAAAGATAAGGTAATTCATCTGGTTGATAGCCGCGAATAGTGCGCGGGTTGTGGCATCTGCCCCGGTGGGGACGGGGACTTCCTGAAATTGGGAAGCTCGATGGTTTGTGGGAGCTGCGTTGTCTTCTTCGAGCGACGGAGGGACTGAAGAAGATGAGGCAGTAACTCCGTCGCGGTGGACTGAGGGCCCGGGGTTGGTTCCCCCGGGGAGTGTGTTATGACCGGGGTTACCGGTGTTGTCGGGGAGTCCGTTTTTATCTGCGAGGCCGTTGTTGGTGTCGACGATACGGATGTTTTGGTCATCACGAACTTCGTCAGCCATGACTATAGGGGGTGATTTTGAGCTTTGGTCTTCGAGGTTTTTCAAGACGGGGAAGCTAGATTCGCACAGACGGCACCACTGATCTTACCTGATCAGACTTGGACCGTCACGGCTGGCTCGGGCAGAAATTTGAGTGAGATGGGGGGGGGTACCTGCAAGACACTCTGATGCTAAAATGAGTGACGGAATGAGCAGGCAAAAAGCGCATGTATGTGTAAGAGATGAATACCTAACCCTCTAGGAATAGAGAGTATTTATAGCCCCCAACGCGGGGCCAAGGTCCCCTCATTGGGCCGACCAAAACTGACCCAATAAAAGAACTGCCAGGTTCTATGTGTGTAGTGGGGACCCGCACGTGGTCTCCTTCCTGGTGATGCTCTGCGAGAAATGAGGAGGGACAAAGACGCGGTCTTTCCGGAGTTCAGGTGATTTGGTAACGGTCAGAAACTGTCCTACGAGGAGGGTGCTCGAGCTGGGCTCGATCTGGAGTTCCTGTGGTCGGGAACACCATGTGTTGCGGACAACGGCGGGCATGGCTGCAGTCTGTGGTCGGGCGCGCTCGCGGGTACGCTCTCTTCGAGGAACTGCTTGGATTAGGCTTTCGTTCTTGCTTTTGGGTCAGAATGGACCCAGTCCAGAACAATAACATAATAAAAATATTGAAATATTCATATTTTCAATTATGCAATGTTGATGCTCAAATCTTATAAAATATATAATGAATTAAAATAAATATATTAATATGAATCAACGAACATTTTACTAAAACGGAAAAATCAACATTTATCATTAAATGTAGAAAATTCCATGAAAAATTGTGAACTTCAATCAACTTTTTGAAAAATTCAACATTTAATATCTACTTCATGAAATAGGACCATTAGTAGTATACATATTCATTCAATGAAAATTTTAACATTTAATATCTACACTTTATAAAAATTAAATGAAAAATACAATAGAAAATTTCTTTTAACATTTAATACATTAATATTTAATACTAATCAATATGGTAAATTATGTATAAATATAAATAAATTATTAATATTTATAAATTAAAAAAATTTTAAATAAAAAAATATGATAAATTTTGATTCCATCTATTAATATTAGGAGAGTTTGAAATAAGTCTCTCTTACAAAAACAAATATCAGTTTTATTTTTAGACTAAAAACTAAAAAGTTCAAACCCTGAGAATATGTTAAAGACATTTATTGAAGTAAAAAATTCTAGTTTCAATGGATTAGAACGAATTTATTTTTACGATAATATTATATTTTAAGTCTATTATAATAGGAACTTACCTTTTTTGATACATTATAGGAACATACAAATATTCTTTAAAAAGAATAGCATATTAATATTTGATAGTTTTGAAACTCTTTTTGTTGATACTATATATAAAATTTCCATTAAATTTTCCTTTTGAATCTTATAATCTTATCTTATCTAATTATTTATCTGTATTTTTAAAAAGAATTACAAGAAAATATTATGTTCACATATATTTGTGTGTATAAACAGTGAAAATAAATATATTTTTTAAAAAACATCATTTCAATTATAAATTTTAAAATAATACTTATATAGTACATGTCTCGAGTTAGTGAAATTCCTATAGAATATGCACATAGAATATGGCACATACGTCTAATCAAAATCATCCAATATTTTTTATTTGTAAAATCCATTTTATTTAATTTTAACCAGAATAGTTGTGTAAGCAATAGCTTTAAGCATTTTAAATAAAAAATATTTTATAAAAATAATTTATTTTAATATGAATTTAATGAGAATACACGTAAAGTATTTTTACACTGACAGTGATTTATAATCGTCAGATTTTTAATTATATTTGATTTTTATTTTAATTATATATAAAATAATAATTATGAGTGGTTACTGATCGTACTTGATTAGAGTGATCGTTAAGGTCTTACGTCGAGTTGAGGTTGAAAGCAAGATGGAGGGTACCTGCAAGATACTTTGATGTCAAAGTAAGTTTAGGGAGAGTGCAAGCAAGTGTGAGTATGAGTATGAGAATCAATACCTGACCCTCTCAAATGAGAGGGTATTTATAGTCCCCAGCGTTGGACCAAGGTCCATATTGTTGGGTCACGATGAGGCCCAATAATGAAGATTGTCAGGGCTTACGTGTGTATGGAGTCCAGCAAGTGGACTCCCCCCTGGTCAACTGCTCCGTGAGAATAGATGTTGGACCTGTGATTTCCGGAGGGAAGTTAAGATGATAGTGATGCGGACACGAGAACAACGTTCCCCAACGGATGCGTGGGGAGTTGCCTAACGGTCCCTAGCTTTGTTTGCTTACCTTTGGGCCTTATACAAGGGTGTCGAATTGGGCCTCCCAACTGCTGGGCAAGTGCAGGCCTAGTCCAGATCAAGAGTCCCCCAAGTTATTGCCCTTAGGTGAAAGGGTGATGACTTAAGTTCAGCTTTTATGGTCGGGGAGAATTCACTTGAGAAGGGAGGTTGAAGTCCTCTGAAAGGAAACGAGTTGTTGCTCGTGTTAGGGACAACCTGTTTGACCGTGTCAGGGATCTCGTGGACAAACAAGCTATGAGACCGACTGGGTCAGTTGTTTGTCCGGTGTCCAACAGGAGTGTATAAGCTACGAGGAGCTTCTACGAACTCATTTTTAACGTGCCCAATCTTCAACGGGTTGTCACGCTGTCGAGCGTTATTTCGCCCTCAAGGCGAATCACGACGAACATGCCCGTATACATGTCTCGGCCATGGTGTCGAGCATTTCTTCATGTGAGGCGTCTGCCTTGTACTCGCGTAGGGGTTTTTGTTGAAATCAGGGACTTGTTCGTCTCTTGAGAATGGATATGTCGCTGATTATTGGGCCACATGGTTATTGCTTTGGGGTGCCATCCCTTCATGGGGAGTTCAAAACGCCCAATCCAATGATGACTTTTCGTGATGAACCTCGTGGGGTGTGAGGCACCTATAAAAAGGGGACCCTTGGGTTTCATTTGTCATTTCTCAAGTTTTCTCCTTCAACTTCCCTTGCTCGCGCGTGAATCCTCTCCTCTCAACTTTTCCAGATTTCATTCAAGAATCCTTCGTCCAAGTAAGTCATATCTCCTTAACAATGTATTTCCTCAATGCTTCTAGATTAAATACCTAGTTTTTACCTTGACTGGAATAATCTTAGATGAACATTCATTAGTTCTGTGATGAACACTCATGAATGTTCATTGAAGTTCATGAGTTTATGATGTTAGGGAGAATCTCCCCGAGCAGCGGTCATGATGTCGGGGACGATTTCCCTGAATAGTTGGGGTTGACTCGGGCTTTTTGCCTGTTTGACTGGATATCCCCAACGAAAGTGTAGTCCGTTTTAGTATGTAGTCGGGGACTTGGGTCGAGGTTCTCTCCTCAAACGCTTCATCGTCCTTTCACTGGATATGCGGTGGAAGGGTGAATTTAATAATGTCGAATTCATTGTTTCCCCTGCTTTTCAAGTATAATGGCACACTCGGTCGGGGATGATGTCCTGCTCGCCAACTACGAAGATGAAACCAATGTCGAGGAGGACCCCTTGTCCTGGGTCGCACATGGGCCTCGAAATAAAAGGTTGTGCTTTTCGCACGATCCAACGGACGCGTTCAACTGTCCGGAGGTTCGGGCCGAAGGGGCCCCCGTCAAATGGATTCTTCAAATTCCTCATCGCAACCAGAGGATCTGCTCGACATATCCAGGAAAACGTTTTTCTATGTATGAGTTCAAGTTTAAAGAGTCGGGGATGCGTTTTCCCTTCAACGATTTTCAAGTGGGGGTTTTTCAGTGGCTTCAATTGGCTCCCTCTCAACTTCACCCAAACGCGTTGGCGTTCATGCGGGCGTTTGAGCTCGTCTTCCAATATTTGTAGATAGGCGCTACGCTGCCCCTCTTCTTCTGTATCTTTCACCTTCAAAGGAAATCAATTGGAGGAGGGCAAGCATGGGTGTCCTTCAAACAGTTTGGGAAGCTTTTTAGGCCTTATCTGGAATTTGTCTGACACTATAAAGAGAGGTACTTTATTGTGAAACCTTTGACAGACGCGGCCATAGACTCCCTATACACTCGCGTGGAGGAAGTGGAGGATGGGTGAGCAGTTACTCGGCTCGTGGCCAGATTTCCGTTCGAGTGGCAATAGAAACACTTTGAGCAAAGGCCTGAGTATTATGCTGTAAAGCCTGGGGACTTGGACGCTCAGGACCAGCTCTCCTATGAGAAGATGGCGGCCTATGTTAGGAGCTTCTTCCCCGCGAGGTGTGTGGACGTGAACAACAACCTCCTCTTCGACAACAACGGGAAGTAACTCTTAGTTAATAGGTTTATCAACACGAAGGCCCTGCTCGAATGTTCCTCACACGAGGAAGCCATGAGGCTTTTAGGTAGGGGACGTGGTCGCGATGATTATTTTTGTTTGTCTTTCATGCGGGGACATGCTCGCGTTATTATCCTTGTTTAACCCGTGACTGAAGGTTTCTTTTTAATTTCATATCAGATGGCGTCCCTCTCTGAGCGTTTATTGAAGTTGAGACCCAAGAACGCGTCTACCTCGGGGCCAAAGAACAGGGTCACCCAACTCCAAGAGTAGGCCAAATTTGTTGCTCGTGCCAGCGGTTCCCCCTATTCATCAAAAACACAGGTTCCCCTCAGCGAGTCCGCCCAGCTTCCCCTCAGTGAGCCTGCAACAAAGAGGACACGTGTGGAGGACGTCGAGGGCGTCGTGCCCGAAGGTGACAATGTCCCTGGGGGTTTTCGTGCTACCTCCTTTCTATCTAAATCGTGATCTCTTTAGTGGGGAGAACTGTTTGAGCGTTCACGAGGAGGAGAGGGGGGCGATTCTGTCTGAGGCTAAGGATGTTCGTTGAAAGAATTTGGCGGAGGATGTGGCCACCGTGATAAGGATGCTCGAGATGGCCTTGACACTGAATGATGAGGCCGCTAGCTCTCAGGCCTCCCTCGACATAGCATATGCTAAGATTCAAAAGTTGAAGGTCAAGAATGAGAAATTAAAGTGTGACATCCTCAACCACGAGTCAAAGCTCGAGGTCCAAGTTTGACTTCTCAAAGATCTGAATGAGCTGCAGCCCCAACTAGAGGTTGTGACCAAAGAGAATGAGCGTCTGGTTTCCCGAACAAAAGACTTGGAAGGGATCGTGGCCCTGGCTGAGGAAGAGACCGACGCAGAGAAAGCCATGGTTTCTAGAGCAGAGATAATTGCGTGAATCTGAGTGCTCTAGCAAGACGTCATGGACACACTTGGCTATGGTTTCAATACGGCTGTGGAGCAGCTGAGGATTCTGAACCCTGGTGTCGAGATTGTGGTCGAAGGCGCGAGGCCGTTTAACCAAGTGATTGATGGGAAAATCTTTTATCCTCCCGAGAATAGCGACAGGGAGGATGAGATTTAATGTTTCACGGTCTGCGTGCCCGTTCTTGTTTTATTTTGGATTCGTGGTCGTCATGCCTAATTTTTTAATTATTTAAACAGCACCGGCCTTCGTGGTCGGCATTTACGAATGCATTAATTTTTGCCTTTACGCCTATTTATTTATAAATGATTGCCTGCCGTTGTGTTTGAATTTCTTAATTTATGAAAGTTAGTATTTCTAAGGTTGGATATTAGTGCTCGACCTTGGTTGTGATCGACACATGTTGAATGTGTTGAGGAAATGGAGTAGGGATCCGACGAGTTCAAGATCGCGGTCGGGATCTTAAGCTCGTGGCGTGAACTACTCATTGCGAGCTGGGTGTTCTTCCTATTGGGTACTTCGACAACAGATCTTGGTTGAGGTGTCCTTGTCGGGCTAAAGTTCTGCTTGACAAATGAATAGCAACCCGCCGTCGTTGATATTTGGAGGCCATGTCTATACCTTAACATTCCTACATGGTCGAGCTCATCATGTCGTTGATTAGAGAGGACTTGTCGACTGTCAATGCCCGAAGTAGGATAAGGACTTAGTTGTAATATTGTTTCAGTTTTGTGGCATTCCATGGTCGAGATAGTGGTTTTCCATTTAGGTGCTCGAGGTAGTACGCCCCGATGCCAGTAGCTCCGCGAACGCGGTATGGTCCTTCCCAGTTCACGGCCAACTTCCCTTCATGGGAATCTTTCTGATTTCTCTGTAAGACTAGGCTGCCGAGATGGAACTCACGCTTTTTGACTTTGTTGTCATGGTGAAGAGCTATTTGTTGTTTCAGTGTGGCCTCCCGAAGATATTCTCATGAACAGATTTCCTCGCCTAGGTTGAGCTCTTCTCTTAGGGCATCATTGTTTAGTTCCTCGTCCAACAAGGCTTCAGTTCTTCTGGACGGTTCCAATATTTCTACAGGAATGACAACCTCAATTCCATAGTTAGTTGGAATGGGGTTTCGCCCGTCGTCAAGTAGGGTGTTGTTTGGTACGCCCATAGGATGTTGTGGAGTTCCTCGACCCACCCTCTTTTTGCCTCGCCCAACCTTCATTTGAGACCTCGTAAGATGATCCTATTCGCGTCCTCTGCTTTCCCGTTAGTTTAGGGGGTACTCGACTGAGGTGAAGTGTTGCTTGGTGACGAGTTTGACGATGAAGCTTTGGAAACCTTGATCGGTGAATTGGGTTCCTTTGTCAGTGACGAGTTCTTGTGGTATCCTAAACCAAGAAAGGACGTTTCGTTTGTAGAAATAGAGGATGTTACACGAAGTGATTTTTGCTAGAGCTTCGACCTCTATCCATTTCGTGAAATAGTCGACAACCACGATAAGGAATTTATTTTGGTACGTCCATTTCACAAAAGGTCCGAGGATGTACATTCCCCACCAGGCGAATGGCCATGGGGAGGATAGTGTAGTTAGATCGTGCGGAGGCACGAGGTGCATGTCCGCGTGCCTCTGGCACTTGTCTCATTTCTTGATATGCTCCTTGGCATCTTGTTGAATGGTCAGCCAGTAGTAACCTGCTCACAGCGCCTTTCGTGCTAGGGATCTTGCGCCCATGTGTTGGGTGTTGATTCCCTCATGGATTTTCAGTAGTATCTCCGGGATTACGGATTCTTCGACACATTTTAAGAGTGGGATGGAGAATCCTCGACGGTAAACTTATGTTCGAGTACCACATACAAACATGCTCGTCATTTGGTCGTGGCCGCCTCTCTTCGGTCCAGGGGAAGTTCTCCCTTTGTCAGAAAATTGAACATCGGGGTCATCCAACATGAGTTGTCCCCGATGGCATTTACCTCGGGTGGCATAATGGGCTTTTTAATTCTCGGGCAAGAAAGGGATTCTTGGATGATGGATTTGTTCCCGCCTTTCTTCTTTGTGCTCGCGAGCTTTGAAAGTATGTCGGTCCGAGTGTTCTATTCGCGTGGCACGTGCATGATCTCTTCCCCATCAAACTTCTTCATATTATATCTTACCAAGTTTAAATATTCGATGAGGCTGTTGTTCTTAGCCTGGTATCCCCCTTGAACTTGAGACGCGACAAGTTAGGAGTCAGTAAAAATTTGTATCTCTCGGGCACCCAAATCCTCGGCCAGTCTTAATCCTGCGAGCAGGGCCTCATATTTGGCCTGATAGTTCGATGTTGAAAAAGAAAGGGTGAGGGAGTGTTCGATTACGACGCCTTCCTCGTTCTCAAGGAGGATTCCTGCTCCACTCCCTGTCAAACTGGAAGCTCCATCTACAAAGATGGTCCACTTGTGCTTCTTCCCTACGGGGGGATCGTGGGCGGTCATCTCTGCGATGAAATCGGCCAATGCTTGGCCCTTGAGGGCCTTCATGCTCTCGTACTGGATGTCAAACTCTGAGAGCTCCAAGGACCATTTTAGCATTCGACCTGCCATGTCTGGTCGACATAGGAGTTGTCTCACGGGTTGGTCCGTTCGTATGACAATTGTGTGCGCCAAGAAGTAATGTTTAATCCTTCTCGCTGCATTGACGAGGGCCAAGGCCACCTTCTTGATCTGTTGATACCTGACCTCGGGCCCTTGAAGTGCTTTGCTCGTGAAATACACTGGCTTTTATGCGTTTGGAGTCTCACGAACGAGGGCCGCACTTACGGCCTCGGTGGAGACGGCCAGGTAAAGGAACAGGGTTTCCCCGTCTTTAGATCGTGATAGCATAGGCAGTCGTGAAAGGCTTTGCTTGAGATGGAGGAGGGCTTTCTTGCATTCCTCGGTTCACTCGAAGGCTTCCTCTTTATGCAAAAGTTTGAAAAATGGAAGAGCGTGTTGCATGGATTTCGCCACGAATCAGGAGAGCGAGGTAAGCATGCCGTTTAGGACTTGTATGGATTTCTTCGAGCTAGGTATAGGGAGCTTGGAGAATTCCTGGCACTTTTTGGGGTTGGCTTTAATTCCCCGTTCCGTCAGGTAGAAATCGAGGAATTTTCCCGCCTTAACCACGAAGGTGTATTTCTCAGGGTTGAACCTCATTCTGCATTGTCTTGCTTGGGCAAAGACCTTTTTGAGATGGGCAGCGTGATCGATATCTGCTCGAGATTTGACGATCATATCGTCCATGTATACCTTGAGCATATCCATGATCTCGTTGCGGAAGACTTTATTCATCATCCGTTGATACGTTGCCCCTGCATTTTTCAAGCCGAAGGGCATTATGTTGTAGTAGTAATTACCCGAGCTGGTCATGAGAGCAATGCAATACTTGTCGCTCATCGCCATTGGGATTTAGTTGTAGCCTGAGTAGGCGTCCATGAACGAAAAAATTTTATAGCCGACCATTATCGACCAACATGTCAATATTAGGTAAAGGAAAAGCTTCTTTGGGACATGCCCGGTTAAGATCAGTATAGTCAACACACATTCTCCATTTTCCATTATTTTGCTTAACAAGTACAACATTTGAGAGCCAGGTTGAATACCAGGCCTCGGAAAAAAATTAGCCTCTAGGAGGTCTTTTACAACATTTTCAGAAGCCTCCGCTTTCTTGGGAGACTTTCTACGTCTATGTTGTACTATTTCCCTAGCGGCTGGATCAATGGCCAGGTGGTGACATGCAACCTCGGGGTCAAGTCTGGGAATCTCCATGGCGCTCCACACGAACAAGTCTGTGTTCTCCCTCAAGCAAGCTTTGATATTCTTCCTTGCCAGGTCAGGGAGTCCGGTGCCGATCTTCACACCTTTGTAAGGGTCTTCACTGAGGGGGGTGAACTCGAAGTCTCCATCCGGGATTGGTCGGAGCAGTTCCTGTTCATCGTTGAGTGATTCATCCTTGTCGAAGCGGGTGTCCAGCAAGATGGAGTCTACCTTGGGTGGAGTTCTTTGTTCTTTTGTCTTGACGGGCAGTGGCTCAGGTCGAGCAGTATCAGCTCTCTTAGAAGGTTGGGCCCCGGTGTCGACCGCACTCTGTCCCTTTGAAGCTGCATTGAAACATCTTCGGGCAGCTGAGATGTCGTAGTGGATGGTGGCAACGCGTCCCCTCCTCGTGTAGAATTTCATCTTTAGATGGACAATGGAGGGGACAACGGTCAATTCGGGCAGCATTGGTGTCCCTAGGATGCAGTTGTAGAGAAACGGGAAGTCGATGACCAGAAATCGCACCTTGACCTGCCGGGCGGAGGTTTCCTCCTCGAAGGTGACGAAGAGCTCCACGTACCCCCATGGTTTTGAGGTTGAGCCATTGAAACCTTGCAGGTTGGACCCCACGTATGGTGAAAGGTGGGTGTCGTCGAGCTGCAAGGTTTGGAAGAGATAGATGTACATAACATCGACGAAACTCCATTCGTCGACCAAGACGCAGTAAACATCGAAATTAGTCGTTCTTGCCCTTACCAGAAGAGGGATGCTCGAGTTAGGGGCCCCTCCGGGTAACTCTTCGAGGTAGAACATGATCAGCTCTGATATGCCCTTGACCTTCTCGAATGTCACCGTTTAAGTCAGGGTTGCGTCGACCAACTCGTCAAGCTTCCTCTCTGCAGAGCTTATGGAGATGTCGTTGATCACCCTGCCATTTATAACCATGGCAGAGGGGAATCTTTCCAACCTACTATGCGTGGATAGAGGTTCTTCTTCGTTTCTGTTGGGGACGTATAAGTCCTCCGACCTTGTGACGGAGAAGGCTATTTGGATGGGGGCCGTTTCATCCGATGGTCGAGTGTCTTCCTCAACCTCTCTTGTTTCACGGGCATCCCGATGAGGGGCTTCATTGCGGCGATATTTCTCAAGCCTGCCACCCTTGATGAGGGTTTCAATGGCGTCTTTGAGATGGACGCAGTCTTCAGTCAGATGCCCGTGGCTCCTACGGTACTAACAGTATTTGTTCCTGTCAGCCCCGAGCTTTGTAGGGGCAGAGCGAGGATGTTTTACACCGCCATCCTTGAAGTTGGTATTATCACACTCCGCCAAGATGCGCTCGCGAGAAGTTGTTAGAGGAGTGTATTTGGTGAATCATCCTGCGGGCCCCCTGTGCTCACGGGGATCCCGTGGTTTGTCATCCCTCCTATTCTCGCCCGTTCTTCGAGGAGGGGCTGCGTCCTAGTGTCGTGGGGCGTTAGTTGGTCCACGGTTCCTTGGGTCGCAGGCTTTGTTGGCCGCTTCCCTCTCCTTGTAGTCCATGTAGGCCCTAGCTTTTTTGAGGAGAGCATCAAATGTCTGAGGTGGTTCGATGCCAACGATCTTCCTGAACTCCATGCCCGAGAGGAGTCCCCTTTTGAGCAGATACCGTTTCATGTGATTAGTACAGGAGACCTGGATGGCCTCGCGATTAAACCGATCTATGAACTCCCTGAGGGTCTCATCACTTCTTTGGATGATAGCTTCAAGGGCGACTTCAGTCTTTGAGTGTCGACGAGACGCTCTAAAGGAGCTGATGAACTAGTTTTTCAAGTTCCTCCAGAAGGTGATCGACCCTGGGGGAGATTTTTATACCAGTCTATCGCAGTTTTCCTCAAGGTCGTGGGGAACAACCGACACTTGATTGGCCCCGGGACGTTATGATAATGGAGCATTGCTTCAAACCTGTCGATGTGGTCGACTGGGTCAGCAATGACATCATACTCCTTCAGTTGGGGAAGTTTTTCCATGCCCCTGGGAATGGGTGCCTCCATGATTGCCTGCAACAAGGGACCGCGGGGGTCGTCTTCGTCGCTCCTATAGGGGGAGTGGGAAGGGGACCGATTGTAGTGGCGGTCATAGCGATGTCCTTGGCCTCTGGGAGTATCCCTTGGTCGAGGATGTGTTTCTATGTTAACCCTGTTTCTGTTTTCAGGGGAACATTGTTCTTTGTGCGGGGGTAATACCGTGTCTCCCGGTAGCCTCGGGCATGGTTCTCTCCAGCGCGGGGCATCGGCCAGTCTGTCAGAGAGTGAGGCTCCGCGACCTGTCCCGTCTGTGTCTCTGCAGGGGAGATTGAAGACAGTCTTCATCCTAACAAGGATGTGGAGTGTCAGGTCTTCTATATCTTTTAGGGGCTTGACGAAAGTCTTCGAGCGCCCTTAATCGCTTGCCTTGCGAGAAGATCATGTAGTTCGTCTGGTTTATGGCTGCGAACAGGGTCCTTATCGTGGCATCAGCGCACAGAGGGACGGGGGACCTCCTGGAAAGTGTTTGGATCGTAGTTTTGGGACGGATTGGTTCCCTTGTTTGGTCAAGAGTGTGACGAGGAAGAGGCAGTCATGTTGTCTAAGTAATTCTGCATGAGACCGACCATGTCACCGTCGTTTCCATTGTTGTTGTTTACCGCATTGTTGATGGTGTTGTTGTTGGGGTCGATGGGACGGGCGTCTAAGATTTTGTTGGCAGCTGGGTCGGCCATGAAAATCAAGAATTTGGAGTTGCTTTTGTCTTAAGTAAATGAAGACGGGGAAGCTAGATTCTCACAGACGGAGCCACTGATCGTACCTGACCAGAGTAATCGTCAAAGCCTTAGGTCGAGCTGAGGTTGAAAGCGAGATGGGGAATACCTACAAGACACTCCGATGCCAAAGTAAGTTCAGGAAGAGTGCAAGCAAGTGTGAGTATGAGTATGAGAAAGAATACCCGACCCTCTCAAATAAGAGGGTATTTATAGCCTCCAGCGTTGGGCCAATGTCCCCATTGTTGGGCCACGATGAGGCCCAATAATAAAGACTGCCAAGGCTTACGTGTGTATGGAGTCCAGCAAGTGGACTCCCCCTGGTCAAGTACTCCGTGATAATAGATGTTGAACCCGTGATTTTCGGAGGGCAGTTAAGATGCCAGTGATGCGGACACGAGGGCCACGTTCCCCAACGGATGTGTGGGGAGTTGCCCAATGGTCTCTAGATTGAGTTGCTTGCCTTTGGGCCTTATACAAGAGTGTTAGATTTGGCCTCCCAACTCCTGGATAAGTGCAGGCCCAATCCAGATCAATTACGATAAATTGACAATGTAAAATATACTAAGAATGCATAATCAGTAATCTTTTTTAATTTGCACAATGTAACACCCCAATTCTACCCCAAGCAAATTATGCAAAATAAATCAAAGTTATAAAATTTTAATCATTCAAATGAATCGGGACGTCACAAATTCTTCTAACAAATCCATTGCATTCATCATGGATATATAACACTTTTAATAAAACATCAGATGACCATCATCATAACATCTTTCATTAAATAATTCAACAACTACGCAGCAGAATTCTTCAATAACATCTTTAAATAAAACAGCAACTTCGAAACATCTCATATTTAGTAAATAAACAATTTAAAGTTCAACAACTAAAAATCAACAATAATAAATCAGCAAGCGTTCATCCCCCCGAGTGTTACATATCAGAGCAATGACACCAACTCGAACTATTGAAGGTATATAGCCTTCACTCTCGATTACCTGCACGTTACCAACATAAGGGCAACATTCAAACAGAAGGGGTGAGATATCTAACAATATAATAAAGCACATGATAATTAATATATTAAATTAGATCAATAATATCACCACTTCTCATCTCATAATCAACAATAATTACAGCATATATACTCATTCATCAACATCAAATACATTTCATTATTCAATCATATAATGTGACTCAAAACTATGCAAATGCATGTGGTACCATTGGAGCAGAACTCCCATCTCAAAAATCTGCCAATTAATAGAGGCATCAACAAGGCATAGCCTTCATCTCAAAATTTTCCAATCCAGACCATCTCAACGAGCATAAGCTCCATCTCAAAAATGCAATGTATGCGACTCTTTATGAATGTAACATCAACATCTCAATCATCTCAAAACACAACATCTCATAAACATCTAAGAACAACAACATCTCATAAACATCTCAGAACAACAACATCTCATAAACATCTCAGAACAACAACATCTCATAAACATCTCAGAACAACTCAATTACAGCATCTCATAAACATCTCAAAATAATTTATTAAACAACACTTATTTATCAAACGTCATTTGTTCATCATAAATTATCAATCACCGCTTTATTAATAACATCTCACTAATACTCAGTTGTATACTAATAATACAGTAAGCCATCATGTTATTATGCTAATTTATATCGTTGTTGTCACTAATCCTACTGTCATAATTCCTAACAACAACCTTTAAACATCTCATGTTCATCATTATGTTCAAAATCTAGCAATAACGATCAATCACGGGAATTAATTCTAAATCTTAGATTGGTTACTAGGATTACACATCTTCATCATCATATAAATCATCTAGAATAAAGTTCATCGCGTTAGCTAATCAACGCTTCAAACAGCATCTCAAACAGCATCCTACAACTCAAGTTACAGCAATTTAAAAAGCCGATTCTGTCAAAATTAGTCAGTATGGGTCGACACGAAACTCTATGGATCGACGCGTACTACTTCATCTGTACATCATGAGTCGACACATCCTCCTTATGGATCGACTCATCCTGGTCTCAAACACAACATGTATCAACGTAAGCCCTGCATGCATCGACTCATCCTGAGTCTAACCTCGCCCATGTATCGACTCATCTAGCTTGAGGTCAACACATCCTGGTTCCTCCTGCATAATTCTACGATTTCCTCTGTATTTTGACTACGGGAATTCATATTACAGCCCTACAAACCTTATTATAAACATAATAAATCATCACCTAACATTAACCTATAATACTACATCGATCAAACGATATCATAACGTCATTATTCATTCAAATGCATCAAATCTTCATCATACATCATCCAATTCAAGAACAAAAATAGCAATCCTCTAACCCCACATATCAAACATCATGAACCCAATTATAAAGTCAGAACCCCACCCTTACCTTGGATTGAAGGTCGCTCTACAATTTCCGGGTTGAATCTTTGTTCTTGCTGTTTTCCACTTTTTCCAGCAGCTTCACGTTCTTCACAATCCTTATTTTTCCTTCTACTGTTCTTTCTCCTTCTATTCTCCTCACAAATGATAAAATAACCTAATATTATTATATTATTCCTTATTGGGCTCAAAACCTACACCCCCTTATTACTTCCACTCACACCATATAGGCGCACATGAAATAATATTAGCTTCTAACATTATTTCACCAAACAGTAATATTATACCTCTAATATTATTATTTCTCCACTTAATAAAATAAATCCAATTATATAACACTTCTTCACAAATATTCTAAAAATAATTTAATTAAATAATTAATTAAATTACGGGTTTTACAACTCTCCCCCACTTAGAATATTTTCGTCCTCGAAAATTTACCTCAATCAAACAATTCAGGATAGGAGTCTCGCATCTTGCTCTCCAATTCCCAAGTCATGCTTTCACCAGCAGCTCCTAGCCAAATCACTTTAACCAAGGCAATCTCCTTGCCACTCAGAGTCTTCATTTCACGATCCACGATCCGTACAGGCATCGTCTCCACCGTAAGATTATCCTGTACTTGCACATCGTCCATATGAATCACATGAGATGGATTTGAAATATACTTCCGAGTTGCGACACATGAAATACATCATGCAAATTCGAAAGATTAGGCGGTAAAGCCACTCTATAAGCAACATTCCCCACTCTCTCTGAAATCTGATACGGTCCAATAAAACGAGAAGTGAGCTTCTTAGACTTCAATGCTCGCCCAACACCAGTCACAGGTGTAACTCTCAAAAACAAATGATCACCGACTTGAAATTCTAAATCCTTCCTTCGCTTGTCATGATAACTCTTCTGTCTACTTTGTGAAGCTTTCATATTTTCTCGAATCAACTTCACCTTCTCGGTAGTCTCACGAACAAGTTCAGGTCCAAGTACTACACTCTCACCAGATTCATGCCAACATAACAGAGTTCTACATCTTCGACCATACAACGCTTCAAAAGGTGCCATCCCAATAATAGAATGGTAACTGTTATTATATGTGAACTCTATTAACGGAAGATAAGTATCCCATGAACCTCCCTGCTCAAGAACACATGCCCTCAACAAGTCTTCTATTGATTGAATCATCCGTTCAGTCTGACCATCTGTCTGAGGATGATACGCTGAACTCAACCTCAACTTAGAACCCAACGCTTCTTGCAAACTCCTCCAAAAATCAGAAGTAAATCTTGGATCTCTATCTGAAACAATGCACAAGGGAACACCATGCAGTTTCATAATCACACTAACATAAATCTCAGCCAACTTCGACACTGGAAAACTGATGTTAATAGGAATAAAATGAGCTGACTTCGTAAGCCTATCAACAATCACCCAAATTGAATCATGTCCCCTCGAAGTACTAGGCAACCCCGTCACAAAGTCCATTGAAATGCTATCCCATTTCCACTCTGGAACTTCCAACGGTTGCATCAATCCTGCAGGCTTCTGATGTTCAACTTTCGACTTCTAACAATTCAAACATGCATACACAAACTGAGCCACATCACTCTTCATCCCAGGACACCAAAACAAACCATTCAAATCTTGGTACATCTTCGTAGCTCTTGGATGAATACTCAACTTACTTCTATGACTCTCTTCAAGTATCACTTTCTTCATCTCAGCATCATCAGGAATACAAATCCGGTTACGAAACCTCAACACACCATGCTCATCTAACTTAAAATCACTATTCTCAGATTGATCGATCCCAACCATCGAATCTACCAGTTTCACATCCAACTTCTGAGCTTCTCTGATACTGTCTAAAAATTCATTATTAATCTTCAACATACCCAACATAACACTTTGCGGAGTAACCTCGCAAACTAAGCTCATATCTCTGAATTGCTCAATCAATTCCAACTCTTTAATCATCATTGTTGACATATGTAAAGTCTTTCGACTCAACGTATCAGCTACCACATTCGCCTTTCCTGGATGATAATTCAAACCGAAATCATAATCCTTTAGCAATTCTAACCATCTTCGTTGCCCCATATTCAACTCCTTCTGGTCAAACAAATACTTTAAGCTCTTATGGTCACTAAACACTTCAAATCTAGAACCATAAAGATAATGCCTCCAAATCTTCAACACAAAGACAACAGCAGCAAGCTCTAAATCATGCGTAGGATAGTTCTTCTTATGAGTCCTCAACTGCCTGGACGCATAAGAAACTACCTTACCATTCTGCATAAGCACACCTCCTAAACCCATCTTAGAAGCATCACAATACACCACAAAAGGCTCTCCTGGATTAGGCAACGTCAAAATCGGAGCCGACGTCAATCTTTTCTTCAACTCTGTAAAACTTTCTTCGTATTGAACATCCCAAACAAAAGCTCTACCTTTACAAGTCAACTTAGTCAACGGAAGTGACAACTTAGAAAACCCTTCAATAAACCTTCTATAATAACCAGCTAATCCCAAGAAGCTTCTAATCTCAGTAGCTGACTTTGGAGTTTCCCATTGCAACACAACATCAACCTTCGATGGATCTACAACAATGCCACTACCTGAAATCACATGACCAAGAAAACTAACCTCTTTCAACCAAAATTCACACTTGGACAGCTTTGCATACAACTTCTTCTCTTTCAAAACTTGCAATACTACTCTTAAATGTTCAGCATGCTCTTCTTCTGACTTAGAGTAAATCAAAATATCATCAATGAATACCACTACAAATCGATCCAAATAAGTATGAAAGATACGATTCATATATTCCATGAATACTCCCGGCGCATTAGCAACACCAAAAGGCATCACCGAATACTCGTAATGTCCATAACGCGTTCTGAAAGCCGTCTTTTGAATATCTTTATTCTTCACTTTAATATGATGGTAACCCGACCTCAGATCAATCTTACTAAACACACGAGCATCCACCAATTGGTCCATCAAGTCATCTATTCTTGGAAGCGGATACTTGTTCTTAATTGTCACCTTGTTCAACTGTCTATAATCAACACAAAGCCTCATACTTCCATCTTTCTTCTTCACTAACAACACTGGAGCTCCCCACGGCGATACACTTGGTCTTACAACATAAACAACGATTAGAACTCAAAATAACAATACTCGATTGTTAGACAACTACGACTCGACGACAAGGTCGGACCAACCTTTTGCTCTGATACCAACTTTGTAACACCCCAATTCTACCCCCAAGAAAATTATGCAAAATAAATCAGTTATAAAATTTTAATCATTCAAATGAATCGGGACGTCATAAATTCTTCTAACGAATTCATTGCATTCATCATGGATATATAACACTTTTAATAAAACATCGGATGAACCATCATCATAACATCTTTCATTAAATAATTCAACAACTACGCAGCGGAATTCTTCAATAACATCTTTAAATAAAACAACAACTTTAAAACATCTCATATTTAGTAAATAAACAATTTAAAGTTCAACAACTAAAAATCAGCAATCAAAAATCAGCAAGCGTTCATCCCCCCGAGTGTTACAAATCAGAGCAATGACACCGACTCGAACTATTGAAGGTATACAACCTTCACTCTCGATTACCTGCACGTTACCAACATAAGGGCAACATTCAAACAGAAGGGGTGAGATATCTAACAATATAATAAAGCGCATGATAATTAATATATTAAATTAGATCAATAATATCACCACTTCTCATCTCATAATCAACAATAATTACAGCATATATACTCATTCATCAACATCAAATACATTTCATTATTCAATCATATAATGCGACTCAAAACTATGCAAATGCATGTGGTACCATTGGAGCAGAACTCCCATCTCAAAAATCTGCCAATTAATAGAGGCATCAACAAGGCATAGCCTTCATCTCAAAATTTGCCAATCCAGGCCATCTCGACGAGCATAAGCTCCATCTCAAAAATGTAATGTATGCGACTCTTCATGAATGTAATATCAACATCTCAATCATCTCAAAACACAACATATCATAAACATCTAAGAACAACAACATCTCATAAACATCTCAGAACAACAACATCTCATAAACATCTCAGAATAACAACATCTCATAAACATCTCAAAACATCTCAATTACAGCATCTCATAAACAACTCAAAATAATTTATTAAACAACACTTATTTATCAAACGTTATTTGTTCATCATAAATTATCAATCACCACTTTATTAATAACATCTCACTAATACTCAATTGTATATTAATAATACAGTAAGCCATCCTGTTATTCTGCTAATTTATATCGTTGTTGTCACTAATCCTACTGTCATAATTCCTTACAGCAACCTCTAAACATCTCATGTTCATCATTCTGTCCAAAATCCAGCAATAACGATCAATCACGGGAATTAATTCTAAATCTTAGATTGGTTACTAGGATTACACCTCTTCATCATCATTTAAATCATCTAGAATAAAGTTCACCGCGTTAGCTAATCAACGCTTCGAACGACATCTCAAACAGCATCCTACAACTCAAGTTACAGCAATTTAAAAAGCCGATTCTATCAAAATTAGTCAGTATGGGTCGACACGAAACTCTATGGATCGACACATACTGCTTCATCTGTACATCATGAGTCGACACATCCTCCTTACGGATCGACTCATCCTACTCTCAAACACAGCATGTATCGACACATGCTTCTCACCGATCGACTCATCCTGAGTCTTGCAACTATCATGTATCGACGCAAGCCCTGCATGCATCGACTCATCCTAAGTCTAACCTCGCCCATGTATCGACTCATCCAGCTTGAGGTCGACACATCCTGGTTCCTCCTGCATAATTCTGTGATTTCCTCTGTATTTTCACTACGGGAATTCATATTACAGCCCTACAAACCTTATTATAAACATAATAAATCATCACCTAACATTAACCTATAATACTACATCGATCAAACGATATCATAACGTCATTATTCATTCAGATGCATCAAATCTTCATCATACATCATCCAATTCAAGAACAAAAACATCAATCCTCTAACCCCACATATCAAACATCATGAACCCAATTATAAAGCCAGAACCCCACCCTTACCTTGGATTGAAGGTCGCTCTACAATTTCCGGGTTGAATCTTTGTTCTTGCCGTTTTCCACTTTTTCCAGCAGCGTCACGTTCTTCACAATCCTTATTTTTGCTTCTACTGTTCTTTCTCCTTCTATTCTCCTCACAAATAATAAAATAACCTAATATTATTATATTATTCCTTATTGGGCTCAAAACCTACACCCCCTTATTACTTCCACTCACACCATATAGGCCCACATGAAATAATATTAGCTTCTAACATTATTTCACCAAACAATAATATTATACCTCTAATATTATTATTTCTCCACTTAATAAAATAAATCCAATTATATAACACTTCATCACAAATATTGTAAAAATAATTTAATTAAATAATTAATTAAATTACGGGCGTTACACACAACATTATATATATATATATATATATATATATATATATATATATATATATATATATATATATATATATATATATATATATATATATATATATATATATATATATATATATATATATATATATATATATATATATATCACTTTATAAAAGTAAAAAATTTATGCTTTTTTTATACTAAAACAGATATTCATTTAAATTGAAAATTACATATATTATTATAAATTCAACATCGCTAAAAATTGAAAAAGATAAATCTGTCAACAATTTTATTGAATTTAAATTAATAATATACAATAATAATATAAAAATATTTACAAATATAACAAAATAAAAATAATTGAAATATTCATATTTTTAGTTATACAATATTGATGCTCAAATCTTATAAAATATATAATAAATTAAAATAAATATATTAATATGAATCAACGAATATTTTACTAAAACGAAAAAATTAACATTTATCATTAAAATGTCAAAGTTTAAACATTAAAAAAGTTAAATGCAGAAATTCCATGAAAAATTGTGAACTTCAATCAACTTTTTGAAAAATTCAACATTTAATATCTACTTCATGAAATAGGACCATTAGTAGTATACATATTCATTCAATGGAAATTTTAACATTTAATATCTACACTTTATAAAAATTAAATGGAAAATACAATAGAAAATGTATTTTAACATTTAATACATTAATATTTAATACTAATCAATATGGTAAATTATGTATAAATATAAATAAATTATTAATGTTTATAAATTAACAACTTTTTAAATAAAAAAATATGATAGATTTTGATTCCATCTATTAATATTAGGAGAGTTTGAAATAAGTCTCTCTTTACAAAAACAAATATCAGTTTTATTTTTAGACTAAAAACTAAAAAGTTCAAACCTGAGAATATGTTAAAGACATTTATTGAAGTAAAAAATTCTAGTTTCAATGCATTAGAACGAATTTATTTTTACGATAATATTATATTTTAAGTCTATTATAATAGGAACTTACCTTTTTTGATACATTATAGGAACATACAAATATTCTTTAAAAAGAATAGCATATTAATATTTGATAGTTTTGAAACTCTTTTTGTTGATACTATATATAAAATTTCCATTAAATTTTCCTTTTGAATCTTATAATCTTATCTTATCTAATTATTTATCTGTATTTTTAAAAAGAATTACAAGAAAATATTATGTTCACATATATTTGTGTGTATAAACAGTGAAAATAAATATATTTTTTTAAAAACATTATTTCAATTTATAAATTTTAAAATAATATTTATATAGTACATGTCTCAAGTTAGTGAAATTCCTATAAAATATGCACATAAAATATGGCACATACGTCTAATCAAAATCATCCAATATTTTTTATTTGTAAAATCCATTTTATTTAATTTTAACCAGAATATTTGTGTAAGCAATAGCTTTAAGCATTTTAAATAAAAAATATTTTATAAAAAAATAATTATTTTAATATGAATTTAATGAGAATACACGTAAAGTATTTTTACACAGGCAGTGATTTGTAATCGTCAGATTTTTAATTATATTTGATTTTTATTTTAATTATATATAAAATAATAAATTATGAATGGTTATTGATCGTACCTGATTAGAGTGATCGTTAACGTCGAGCTGAGGTTGAAAGCAAGATGTGGGTACCTGCAAGACACTCCGATGCCAAAGTAAGTTTAGGGAGAGTGAAAGCAAGTGTGAGTATGAGTATCAGAATCAATACCTGGCCCTCTCAAATGAGAGGGTATTTATAGCGCCCAACGTTGGACCAAGGTCCTTATTGTTGGGTCACGATAAGGCCCAATAATGAAGACTGTCAGGGCTTACGTGTGTATGGAGTCCAGCAAGTGGACTCCCCCCTGGTCAACTGCTCAGTGAGAATAGATGTTGGACCTGTGATTTCCGGAGGGAAGTTAAGATGACAGTGATGCGGACACGAGAACAACGTTCCCCAACGGATGCGTGAGGAGTTTCCTAACGGTCCCTAGCTTGGGTTGCTTACCTTTGGGACTTATACAAGGGTGTCGAATTGGGCCTCCCAACTGCTGAGAGAGTGCAGGCCTAGTTCAGATCAGGAGCCCCCCAAGTTATTTCCCTTAGGTGAAAGGGTGATGACTTAAGTTCAGCTTTTATGGCCGGGGAGAATTCACTTGAGAAGGGAGGTTGAAGTCCTCTGAAAGGAAACAAGTTGTTGCCCGTGTCGGGGACACCCTGTTTGACCGTGTCGGGGATCTCGTGGACAAACGAGTTATGAGACCGACTGGGTCAGTTGTTTGTCTGGTGTCCAACAGGAGTGTATAAGCTACAAGGAGCTTCTACGAACTCCTTTTCGACGTGCCCAATCTTCAAGGGGTTGTCACGCTGTCGAGTGTTATTTCGCCCTCAAGGCGAATTGCGATGAACATGCCCGTAAACATGTCTCAGCCATGGTGTCGAGCATTTCTTCATGTGAGGCGTTTGCCTTGTGCTCGCGCAGGGGGTTTTGTTGAAGTCAGGGACTTGTTCATCTCTTGAGAATGGATATGTCGCTGATTGTTGGGCCACATGGTTATTGCTTTGGGGTGCCATCCCTTCACGGGGAGTTCAAAATGCCAAATCCAATGATGACTTTTCGTGATGAACCTCGTGGGGTGTGAGCCACCTATAAAAAGGGGACCCTTGGGTTTCATTTGTCATTTCTCAAGTTTTCTCCTTCAACTTCCCTTGCTCGCCCGTGAATCCTCTCCTCTCAACTTTTCTAGATTTCATTCAAGAATCATTCGTCCAAGTAAGTCATATCTCCTTAACAATATATTTTCTCAATGCTTCTAGATTAAATACCTAGTTTTTACCTTGACTGGACGAATCTTAGATGAACATTCATTAGTTCTGCAATGAACACTCATGAATGTTCATTGAAGTTCATGAGTTTATGATGTCGGGGAGAATCTCCCCGAGCAGTGGTCATGATGTCAGGGACGATTTCCCTGAATAGTTGGGGTTGACTCGGGCTTTCTGCCTGTTTGACTGAATATCCTCAATGAAAGGTTAGTCCGTTTTAGTATGTAGTCGGGGACTTGGGTCGAGGTTCTCTCCTCGACCGCTTCAACGCCCTTTCACTTGTTCTGCGGTGGAAGGGTGAATTTGATAATGTCGAATTCATTTTTCCCCCTACTTTTCAGGTATAATGGCACACTCGATCGGGGATGATGTCCTGCTCGCCAACTACGAAGACGAAACCAATATCGAGGAGGACCCCTTGGCCTGGGTCGCACCTAGGCCTCGAAATAAAAGGTTGTTCTTTTCGCACGATGCAACAGACACGTTCAACTGTCCAGAGGTTCGGGCCGAAGGGGCCCCCAGCCAAATGGATTCTTCAAATTCCCCATCGCAACCGGAGGATCTGCTCGACATATCCGGGAAAACGTTTTCCTATGTACGAGTTCAAGTTTAAAGAGTCGGGGATGCGTTTTCCCTTCAACGATTTTCAAGTGGGGGGTTTTTCAGTGGCTTCAATTGGCGCCCTCTCAACTTCACCCAAACGCGTTGGCGTTCATGCGGGTGTTTGAGCTCGTATGCCAATATCTGCAGATAGGCGCTACGCTACCCCTCTTCTTCTGTATCTTTCACCTTCAAAGGCAATCAATTGGAGGAGGGCAAGAATGAGTGTCCTTCAAACAGTTTGGGAACCTTTTTGGGTCAATGTCCCCATTGTTGGGCCACGATGAGGTCCAATAATAAAGACTGTCAGGGCTTACGTGTGTATAGAGTCCAACAAGTGGACTTCCCCCTGGTCAAGTACTTCGTGATAATAGATGTTGAACCCGTGATTTCCGGAGGGCAATTAAGATGTCAGTGATGCGGACACGAGGGCCACGTTCCCCAACGGATGTGTGGGGAGTTGTCCAACGGTCTCTAGCTTGAGTTGCTTGCCTTTAGGCCTTATACAAGAGTGTTAGATTTGGCCTCCCAACTCCTGGACAAGTGCAGACCCAATCCAGATCAGTTACGATAAATTGACAATGTAAAATATACTAAAAATGCATAATCAGTAATCTTTTTTAATTTGCAAAACATTTTATATATATATATATATATATATATATATATATATATATATATATATATATATATATATATATATATATATATATATATATATATATATATATATATATATATATATATATATATATATATATAATAAAAACTTATTATTTTAAGATCTTAAGTACTCTGACCACCTTTAGCATTTCTCTTAACAAAAATAACATTAGTTTCATTTTCATTGTCTTGCGGATAATATAAGTGTACGTTGTTAAATTTGTAAATAGTTTTTATTAAAAAATAATGAATAAGTTATTTATGCTATATGAGTTAATTCTCCTTATATATACATTCATCAAATTTACCATTAAATATATTAAAAATACTATATATTTAGATTTTTTACCTGGTGTAAAAAATGTTTATAGACTTCATGCTGAGACTACATTTTGTAAATTTTTTTTTTAAAATTATATATTTTGATAAATGTATTCATAATTTCAAAGTAAATAGATTAATTTTAATTTTTTTATATTTGTACCTTAAGCAGACATTTTTTATATGGACATAATGTATCTAACGAACACCAGTTTTTAATAATAAATGTATTTAAAGATTATCAAATAAATATCTATAAAATAAAAATTATTTTGTTAAAAAAATTAAAAGACTGCTTTGTTATAATTTAATTTAAAAAACTACTTAACTTTTTATATATAAAGGATATTGTAATGTTATCCGGCCATATATAATCACTTATAATTTTTTTAAAATATATCAAAATTTATGAGATAATATGGTTTTTATTCTTAAAATTGGTAAAGCTATATGACTTGAGATAGTATATATTTATATATGTAATATTTTTATATTAGTATTAAATAATCCTTGTAAACTTAAAAATTAATACATAAAAAAACGGTTGATTATTTCATTCTAAATATACAAAAAAACATTTTATTTAAAAAAAATTCTTTTTTCTTAAAAAGAAAATGAAAATTACACGACTTGTTGAAATGGATAAACAAACTCTTCATATAAACACATTTTGTTACTAATATTTAATAATCCAAAAAAAATCCAAATATAACAATTAATCACAACTAAATTATAATTATATGCATTAAAACAGAGTAATATGTGTTAATTATAAAATTTTAAAAAAAATATATAAAAAAAAGGAAAAACAGAGATTAAGGTTGAACATAGAGTGTTATCCAATAGTGTGAAAAAAGTTTGAATCTATTCAAAGTTGTGTCAACCACACGTGTGCTATTTCTTAGTGTAATTAACATTCATGCGAAATAGTTGCCACCACTAAAGGCTATAAATACACCCATGACAGACTCTCACACACACCTAAACAAAACAAATACAGAACAAATAATACATATCTTAGTATTTGCACATTCTAACGTTTGTGTTTGTGTTTGTGTTTATGTTTATGTGTTTTTGTTGATTTCATTTCTACATAGAATTTTCTTTGTCCATGACGAAGCTTGAGGAAGAGATGCATCATAATGGGGTGAACTTATCAACCCGAAGAAGCTTTGGAACGAAACTGAAATCTGGGTTGAAAGAAACATTTTTTCCTGATGATCCGTTTAGACAGATTATGGAAGAGGAAAAACCGTCCCGTAGGTTGATTAAAGGGATACAATATTTTGTACCTATCTTTGAGTGGTTACCAAATTATAATTTGAGATTGTTTTTCTCTGACTTAATTGCTGGTCTCACCATTGCTAGCCTTGCCATTCCTCAAGGCATTAGTTATGCCAAACTCGCAAATCTTCCTCCTCTTGTTGGCCTTTGTAAGTCTGCGCGAAATTGCAGAGACTAATATTTCTATTTCTAATTATATTTTTTGAATTTCTAATTTAGTTTCGAAGAATGATTAAATGTTTGTTGAATTTTGTTGTATTTTTCAGATTCAAGTTTTGTGCCACCATTAGTGTATGCTGTATTTGGGAGTTCAAGGCACATGGCAGTTGGAACAATAGCGGCTGCATCGTTACTAATTGGAGACACAATATCAACTGTAGCTGACCATGAAAAGGAACCAGCATTGTATCTTCATTTGATTTTTACAACTACTTTTGTCACTGGTGTTTTTCAGGCTTGTTTGGGTTTTTTCAGGTATGAAGAAAATAACAGTGAACTTGTCTTTTTCCTAAAATTTAGTTTTTCTGATTTCATGACATGTGAGTCTGTTTGGGTTTGTTTCGTACCAAGAAAATGAGATAGTTACCTAACCCATATTGAAGGCATGTTTTGTGTATTTTTGGTGCTGATTATGAGAAATGACTTTTGTAGGCTTGGAATATTAGTTGATTTCTTCTCCCATTCTACCATTACTGGATTCATGGGAGGAACTGCAGTGATTCTCATCCTTCAACAACTAAAGGGTATTTTGGGATTGAAACATTTTTCAACCAAAACCAATGTTGTATCAGTGATAGAAGCCATCTTCACCAATAGACATGAGGTTAGTATCTCGAACTAAAAATTAATATTTTTTTCCATGGCTCATCACATTAATAAGAGGCTAATTACCATGCTAAATCAGATTACTATATACAATGAAATTATCTTATGCCTTGTTTGATTAAAAAATAAATGAAGAAAAACATTATGTTAAAAGGTTTATTTATTTATTTATTATAATGTGTGGAAATAACTTATGAAATTCTCTTTTACTATTTTAACAGATAAGATGGGAAACAACACTTCTTGGAATAATCTTCCTCATTTTCTTGCAATTTACAAGGCAATTGGTGAGTGCTTTATTTGGTAGTGTTATATATAGTAATTTTAATTTCAACTTTTTCTTTTTCCATTTTTATTTTTTGTTATAAGAACATAGAAAAAGTAGCTTGATATAGAAGACTTTTTAGCGCACCACTAAGAGGTTTTAGTTCAACAAACTGGAAGAAATTATTGCAAAAGTAGCAATGTTTCACCAAATAATTTATATTTTTAAATTAATAAACATGAGTTTGAGCATTTTTTTCTAATCAATATTATTTTTGTTAATATAATTTTTCAGAGGCTTAAAAAGCCAAAACTCTTTTGGGTATCTGCTGTAGCTCCAATGACAACTGTAGTAGTTGGTGGCCTTTTTACATACCTTGTCAAAGGTCAAAATCATGGAATTCAAATTGTAAGTTCTAAATAATAATAATAATAATAATAATAATAATAATAATAATAATAATAATAATAATAATAATAATAATGACTTTTTTTCTCTTCCTTTTCTTATTATTTTATTTATATAATATAAAATAAAACTTCATTTTATTCTTATAATTGATATTTATATTATATCTATAGGTGGGACATCTAGATAAAGGATTAAACCCTTGGTCAATTCAATATTTGAATTTTGATAGTAGATATTTACCAGCAGTGTTGAGAGCTGGTTTAATCACTGGAGTTTTATCATTAGCGGTAATGAATTAAAATCTCTCTAATTTATTATCATAACCAATATTTTATTTTTATTAATTAAGTAAATTTTTTTTTTTGTATATTATACATATGTAGGAAGGAATAGCCATAGGAAGAAGCTTTTCTGTTACTGATAATACACCTCATGATGGAAACAAAGAGATGATAGCTTTTGGACTTATGAATTTATTTGGTTCTTTTACGTCATGTTACTTGACTAGTGGTAAGTTTAATTTTTATTCAAAAACAATATTACTATTAATATTAATTTTTTATAAAAAAATTAGTGGTATAATTTATTGTCTGTTTGCATGCTCTTTCTGTATAATTTAAAAATATTAATTTGACGCTTAAATTTGTAATTTTGTAGGACCATTTTCCAAGACAGCAGTGAATTATAATGCAGGTTGTAAAAGTGCAATGACAAATGTGGTACAAGCAGTTCTAATGGCTCTTACACTACAATTTTTGGCACCTTTATTTGGCAACACACCACTTGTTGCTCTATCTGCTATTATTGTGTCTGCAATGTTAGGGCTGATAAACTTTGATGAAGCAATTTATCTCTTTAAAGTTGATAAATTCGATTTTGTCATTTGCATGAGTGCATTCTTTGGCGTCGCCTTTATAAGCATGGACATGGGCCTTATGATCTCTGTGAGTATATTTCTATTTTCATTAACGATAATTGCATCCGTGATTGCATCTGTAATTTAAAGCCATGATCGCAAATTCGATTTTTTTTTCTGAATTATTAATTAGGTTGGGCTAGGTTTGATTAGAGGACTACTATATTTGGCTAGACCTGCATCATGCAAACTTGGAAAGTTAGCTGATTCTGGTATATACAGAGACGTTGAACATTATTCTAATGCTTCAACGGTTCCAGGAATTTTAGTTTTACAGATTGGTTCTCCTGTTTACTTTTCAAATTCTACTTACCTCAAAGAAAGGTAACTAATTAAATTTTATATTCAATTATATGTTGTCATATCAATTATATATATATATCTTAACTGAACAATTTTAAAATTTTTGAAAATTAAATATTAGGATTTTGAGATATGTTAAAAGTGAAGAAATCGCTTCTGGAAATATCGTGGAATATGTGATACTCGATTTTACAGGTAAAATAAAATTATTTTTTACTTTTAATCTTTATTATTTATTTGACTGCTATTTCTTTATAATCTTGATTATATTGTCTATTATTTGTGTAATTTATATTCTGAAAGAAAATATTATGTAATGGCTAGTAATTCATCCATATATCTTTATTATAAAATTTGTCATTAAATTATTTATTTCACCACTAAGTTCAATGATAAACAATTATTATGAATTTTATTTTTCAGTCATTAACTCAATCAAAAAACTTCATAGTAACTATTATTGAAAATTTAATGTTATGCATAGAAATAAAAATTTACTTTTTCTTTTTTAATGTTTATTATCCAGGAGTAAATTCCATCGACACTACTGGTATTGAAGGATTATTGGAGACAAATAAAGTGTTAGAAAGAAAAGAAATTCAGGTATCATTTATATCTCATGTCTTTGCATTTCATTTTCACTATTAGAAAAAAAAATTAAACTAAATAATGTTATTATAGTTTTATCAAAATTGATTTGCTTAAATATAAATTGAATCACTAAATGAAATTTATATCTATATTAACATTTTTTTTCTCGTATAATTATATAGATGTCACTAGTAAATCCAAGGCTAGAGGTTATGGAGAAGCTAATACTATCAATGTTTGTTGAAAAGATTGGAAAGGAAAAATTCTATCTAAATTTGGAAGATGCAGTGATGGCAAGTCAATTTTCATCAAGAACATCTAAGACAAATAATAATGAAGAGACAGTTTAACAAACCTGTCATTTCCAAATATACATTAATAAATGAAAAATAGGTTGTACACACTTTGATTGTTATAATCTTTTTGTATCGATGTTGTACAACATTATTTTTGATGGAATTGAGAATGTGTTTATTAAAATTATTTCTCTTCTCCTCATAATTTAAGAATATGGCAAGGTTAATAATGACTTATGGAGATCAAGTAGTAATTCATTAAAATAACAGAGTTTAGTATGGATAATTTTAAAAAAAAAATACATTTAAATATGATTTAAATTTATTAATACTTCGATTTATTTAATTGCAGTGGAAACTTTTAGAGCCGTGAATACTATAAATTGTGTTTTAATTTTTAGAGGTATTTTCTATTGTGTTTATTAATTATTTTGTTATTACAAATAAAAAAGTGAAAGACATGAGAATTCAAACTCACAAGACATAAATTTTGGAAAATCATAGAGACTATTACGGATCATGAAAGAGAAATGGGCTCAATGCAATGTATTTTCATTACGTGAAGGGAATTTCTTAAGTCACTAATGTATAATGAAAAATATTTTTTGAAAATTCAAAAATATCTTTGGGACGTGTAAATCCGAATGCATCGTATATTTAATTTTAGAGATTAATATTTGTATCAATTAGAATTAAGGTATATTAATTGTATTAATTGATATATTTTTTAATAAAATAAAATGTAACTAAATAATTTCGGTTTTCTAGATCCCACGTTCCTGCGTCTCTGGCCTTTACGAGAATTAACGTAAAAAAACTCGATTTTATGGAAAATCGACTCTGAATTAAAATTTTATTGTGTCAATTCATCCGAAAAAAACTAGGGATCAAAATCCTCTATTTTGGAACAAAATAATAGGGTTTCCACCCTAAAAATTCTAAATTCCTCATTTTTCTATTTTATTTTCCGTTTTCATATTTTCGAAAAAAATCCAAAAAAATTTGTAGACACTTAATTTAATTTTATTTGATTTTTAGTTATATTTTTAAATTCTAATAACAAATTAAAACTTGAAAATACATATCTGAAACCACTTTTTTCATAAAAAACAAGGTTTATTCGGAGATACATATCCGAAAATACTTTTTTCATATATTTTTGTGGAATAAGAGTCCGTTCGAAAATGCATATACAAAAATATGAGATATTTTTGAAATTTCTTCAAAGAGTTCTAAGAAGGAGCCATCATGCATCACACCTATTTGACATTTAAAGAAACCACTATCCTTACCATTAACATAAATAACTAAGGCTTAATGTATCCATTGATCTCTTAACGTAATCTAAAATTTTACATTAGTCTCTTATTTAATAAATGTTATGTATCAGTGTCTTAACAACAATTTTGTTAGCTAACTTAATCCTTTTCGTTAAATGTTAGGGAAAAACGTTAACTTTGGCATATATTGCAGTATATGTGGCATTTTATTATCTGAGCTGACTTTTACAATACCTCTCTCTTTCTCAAAGCTCAAGATTGTCCTTCACCATTAAGGAACCCTAAATTCCTTTTCTTTCTTTCCATCTCTCACCCAACTCTCCCCTATTCTAGCGACAATAACTCTAAAATTCCTAAACACCATATTCATTTCCATGATTTTATCACCGTCGATTTCAAAGGTAAACCCCAAACATACTAACAATCTCGTTTTTATTGTTGCGAATGTTGGAATAACCCCTAATAGCCAATTAATATTGGCTTAATATGCTTTTGTATTAGGACCTTTATATATATTGTTTATCAAATATATGTATATTTATTAGACATCATATTTATTATGTTATTTGAATATGACATAATAAAGTCCTTGAAGTAGTGAAAAACACAAGAAGGGGGGGTTGAATTGTAAAACTGAAATCTAATGCAATGAACAAGATATTTTTATCCTGTTTCGTTTGATCTCAAACTACTCCAGTCCACCCGTCAAGGTGATTTCGCCTCTCTCCAACGAGGTCTTAATCCACTATATTCAACTGAATATTACAAACTGCTTTAACAACTGCTAAAGCCTTCTTGATCCAAACCACAACCCGGTTTGTCAAGGAAACACTTTCTTACAAAGAGATAAAACTAAGTGTGTGAATGTTTTCTACAAAACTGTATCACAACTGTGATGTATACACAAATTAAAGCTTAGAAACTAGATTGCTAAACAATGATAGAATATCAGAATGTGTAGTGTTTAGCAAAACTGGGAGAAGGAAGATTTTGATCAGCTTTTATGCGTGTAGAGATTTGGAGAGCATTAGCCATTTCAATCTTCAAAGTCTTGTTTATATAGCACTGAGATGTTGAACGTTGGATGCAATATTCTTGATTCAATGCTATTAACAAACTTTACTTATTGAGCAGATCTTGTCTGGAATGAGGCCGTTGGTATTAATTTGCTTTCAATGCACAGTACCGTTGCTTACTTAATGCAAGTTCTGGCTTGGCTCATTCTGACTCTGCTTAGCTGCTGATGAACTGTTGTGTTTCTTTATCAGAGTGTTGAGCGCAGTCTTGTTCATCAGGCTTCAGCATATACGTGAGTTGATCATCTGACATTCTGATATGGCAACTTCTGATGCTGGTGTCAAGAACCAAATTCTGATGCTGATTAGATGTGATCTTGCTTATATCAATCAGAGTATCTGCAAGTCAGAACATAATAATTTTAGGCAGCAGATGGTTCAAACATGAATCTTATAAATAATATATCTTTTCACTTTGTTATCATCAAAACTTAAATATAGGGTAGTAGATTCAAACTTTATTCTAACAATCTCCCCCTTTTTGATGATGACAAAAACTAGATATTTTTAAATGAAAATAACGTGAAAAGGTATCAGAAAGATGCATCAGAGTAAGAGGTAAAAAGATAAGGAGTAAAAAGATATCAGAGTTGAGAGATACTCCCCCTGAGTTTATTACTTCCCTTTGATTACAAGTGTTCTTCAGGATCAGATCTTTTTGCCTTTCTTTGAACATCAGAGTATCAGAGTCTTTGACTATCAGAAGCTTTAGATCAGCATGTCAGAGCAGAGCTTCAGAGCTTTTCTTGTCAGAGCTTTGCTTTGGATCAGAGTATCAGAGCGGATCAGAGCTTCATAGTGATCAGAGCTTCTAGTCTTCAGAGTGTCCAGGAGCTTCCTTGTACCTGTAGACTTTAAGCAAAACAGAAAAAACATTTTCAAGTAATAGAGTTAGAATGTTTGAGAATTTCTGTCTAGTTAGCCGTTATTGTTTAAAATATAATTCTTGTTCTCCCCCTTTTTGTCAGCAATCAAAAAGTGTAAGTGATGTGCTAAAACAATTAAGATCAGAAAAACTTGTCATATTGAAGGGTTCAGAATCAAAACATGAAAATAGTACAAAACATATTCAAACAATACATCAGAAAATTAAAGAAAACATGAAAAAGACATGAATGAAAAAAAGACTAAGGTTGAGGAGGCAAGCGTGTGAACAGGTTCTCCAGCATGGCATGGATCTTTTCAGTAGTCTCATTCTGCTTGTGCACCATGCTGACAACAGTGTCAATCTTGCTATCCTGCACATCCATTCTTTCTTTCATCTTCTGGTCGTTTTCATCCATCCTCTGTTGCAGACGCATGTCATTCAGCTTTAGTTCTTCAAGAGTCTGCCTGTCCAAGGCAGCTTGAGAAGCATCAGAAGCAGGAAGCTTCTGAGAGCTTTCAGCAACATCTTCTGCTTGACTTTCTTCAGCTTGAATGGTCTTGTCTTCTTCTGGTTGCACCTTTGACGCTAGCTGTTTCTCAGACCAAGGTTCACTATCCAGAGGGAGCACGTCTTCTTTCAGAAGCTGACTTCCAACTTCATTCAGAAGCTTGCTGAAATTCTGTTGTGCCTGCTCATAGTTGATATCCTGCAACTTAAGGGCTTCAGCACATACCCAAAGTCTGAATTGTGACCAGAGCTGATCAGAAGCAGCTGGGTCAATCATTTCAGGACAGACTTGCTTCAAAGAAGCAATCCATTGCTGCACACCTGTTTCAAAATTCATAATACCAGAGCCAACATCTGGTTGTTTTGGTTTAGGGATGGCTATTTTATGTTTCATATCAGCAAGACGGTCAAGACTGGTTAAGTCTATGAAAGTCCTGCTGGGGTTTTCAGAGGTTTGCTTGGCAGCAGTTTGTTTTGGAGAGGGAGTTTCAGAATCAGAAATTATGATTGGACTGGGTGGTGTTTTGGGAGTATTTGGTGGTGTAGATTCTGATGAGGATGGCAATTGTGCCAAGGTGATTGTTGTTCCACCTGGCAGCTGGATTGCCAGAGGAGATGGTTGAGGTGAATGAGGTTCAGATGGTTGAGGAGAGGGAGTTTCAGAGTGATGAAACTCTGGTTGAGGTGATGGAGGATTAATTTCTGGTTGTTCAGGGATTAGGGGTTCTTCTGGAATGGGTGAAAGTGATTGTTGTTGTTGTTCTGGTTCTTCAGCAGATTGCTGTTGTTCTGGTTGTGGAGGAGGGACAATTTGTGGTTCAGAGTTTGGTTGATCAGAAGTGTGTTGATCAATATCAGACAACACTTTATCAATTGCTGATGTTGTTGAGATTGTTGGTTTAGGATGTTTGGTTCTGGGTCTTCTGAGTTTTAATGCCTCAGAAGGGTCCTCTTCTGGTACAGTTTCATCTATGGTAGGGATGGGAATTGAGATTCTATGAGAGGTTTGAGGAGGAATAGATGCTGGAATAGTAGAAGAATTTAAAACAGAAGCAGCAGATAAATTACCTCTTTTCTTGGGTGTCTGATGGGATGATCCTTCTGAAGGTGCCTTCCTCTTCTTCGTCTTCTTCAGAGTCACTTCTTGCTGAGGTTGATGCAGAGCTTTAATAATCAGATTTGGATCTGTACCATCTGCCTTGCAAGCATCCAAGTATCTGAGAACCACCTCTGGTTTAGATTCTATTTCAGAGAATAAAGGAAAGTCACCCAGAGGAACTCTTCTGCTGGTGATATCAGCAATAGGAGTAGCTCTGGGTTCCTTCTGGATATTCTCTATCAACTTCATCTTCTTCAAGTTCTTTGCATTCAGAGGTTTCCCAACTGTTGGTTCAATAGTGCTTAGCTCTTGAGCTTCTATCAGATGCTCTATCAGCCTATTCTCTGTCAGAATATCTGATATCAACCTTCCAAAGGGTATCCAATCCCTCTTGGTTCTTTCTTCTTCCCTGGTTTCCTTCACACTTGTTCTGAGGTGGTTGAACAGAAAATGAGCCAGATTGATTTTTACCTTCTGATCAATAAAGTAGATCAGAAACTGCTGATCCACATTTATGTAATCAGGTGAGCTGGTTGGCTTCCTATGGTTGAAGCACCCCAGAATTATCTTGGCCCAAACTCTGTAATGATCCTTCAGATCTTTGATCTTGCTGCTGGGCACCCCATGAGTGAAAATCCTTGCAGCTATCACACCCACATCAGCACATCTTTCAGCCATGTCCACACAACGGACGCCACCGCCACTGTAACCGATTAGCCTTGCAATGTGATCCTCAGTGATCACAATCTTCTTCCCCATAACAAAGGAGGTGACTAGATGTGTTGAAGTCTTGGCGTAAATCCAGAATTCCTTGACTAGCATAGGGAATGTTGGTCCAACCAACCTGTCAAAATACCTTTCCCACTTCTGTGCCCTAACTTCTTCAGTTAGGTCAAAACCGTTCTCCTTCAAGCTTCCAAAATCAATGATTAATTCAGAAAGCACTTCAAGATTCTTCACAGGAGTGAGGAGTGTTCTGAATGGCACTTGATATTGCTCAGATGATGCTTTCTTCTGAGGACCTGCAGAAGCACTGCTGGAGGTTGCCATGTTCACACTAAAAAGGTTTTGAGAAGAGACTGAGGAAAAAGGGTTTTTCAAGAGATGAACACAGAAATATGCAGAGAATGCTTGAGTATTAGTGAGAAAACGTAAAAAATGAGAATGAGAGATTAATGTGTTTAAATAGAGTTTCAAAATACTTTGAAAAGATAAACGTTTTTAAGAAAGAGAAAAATCATGATTGCATTTTAAAAGCATGATTACTTTTCATTAAATGCTTGCTGATTTTGGGGGATTTGAGAAAGATACTTAAAAATGGTTACCAGACATGTGTCTCAATGCACCCAATCAGCGCTTTGCCTTCTCAGAAGCGTGCACGCGTTCTGCTTCAGAGATATGCTGATGATTGGATGACACTTGTTTGATGTAGTGATCAGCACGTCTGTCTTTGAGTTTAGACTCTCAGATCTTTAGACTTGCATCTGATACAATCTGCATGTTCTATCTTTCTGAAAGAAGATTGATCAGAAGTTCACAGTAAAACAATTACATTCTGAAGGTAAATATATGGAATTAAAACATTTTCACTCTGGACAAACTTTCATGCTGAGATGTTTCAGAATGAAATTAAACCTATCTTCTGAAAGGGGTTTAGTAAAGATATCAGCCCATTGATGGTCTGTATCTATAAATTTTAAGTTCAAAATACCTTTCTGAATATAGTCCCTAATGAAGTGATGTTTTATTTCTATATGCTTAGCTCTAGAATGTAAAATGGGATTCTTACTTAAGCAAATAGCAGAAGTATTATCACAGAGTATATGAATGTTACTCTCAAAGATCTGGAAGTCTTCAAGCTGACTTTTCATCCAGAGCATTTGTGTGCTACATCCTGCTGCTGCTATGTACTCAGCTTCTGCTGTTGATAGTGCAATTGTTGATTGCCTTTTGATGGACCAAGAGATCAGATTTTCTCCCAGAAACTGGCAGCTTCCAGAAGTACTTTTTCGTTCTACTCTGTCTCCAGCAAAATCAGCATCGCAGTAGCCTACTAAGCTGTAATCACTAGATTTTCTATAAAACAAACCCAGATTAGTAGTACCTTTCAGATACTTGAAAATTCGCTTAACAGCTGTTAAGTGAGATTCTCTAGGATCTGATTGGAATCTAGCACAGATACAAACACTGAATAATATGTCAGGTCTTGAAGCAGTCAGATAGAGGAGAGAACCAATCATACCTCTGTAGACTTTCTGTTCTACATTTTTGCTTACCTCTTCTCTTTCCAGAATGCACGTGGGATGCATTGGAATCTTTGATGGCTTACATTCTGAGAGGTCAAATTTCTTCAGAAGATCTCTGATGTATTTGCTCTGATGAATGTAAGTTCCCTCTGGAGTTTGATTGATCTGAATTCCTAGAAAGAATTTCAGTTCCCCCATGAGGCTCATCTCAAATTCTGCCTGCATACACTTAGCAAATTTTCTTCCAAGAGAAGGATTAGTAGAACCAAAAATAATATCATCAACATAAATTTGACAGACTAAGATGTCATTCTTAACTGATTTACAGAATAGAGTAGTGTCCACTTTCCCTCTGGTGAATTCATTTTCTAACAGAAAGTTACTTAGCCTTTCATACCAAGCTCTGGGAGCTTGTTTCAGACCATACAGTGACTTCTTTAGTTTGAAAACATGTTCTGGATGTTTTGTATTTTCAAAACCAGGGGGTTGGTGTACATAAACTTCTTCTTCTATATAACCATTTAAGAATGCACTTTTGACATCCATCTGATACAGAGTGATGCCTCTATTAACAACAAATGAAATTAAAAGTCTGATAGATTCTAACCTGGCGACTGGGGCAAAGGTTTCTGTATAGTCTATCCCCTCTTGCTGACTATAACCTTGTGCAACCAGTCGTGCCTTGTTTCTGATGACTTCACCTTGTTCATTTAGCTTTTTTCTGAACACCCATCTTGTTCCAATGACATTGAATCCTTTTGGTCTGGGAACGAGATCCCATACGTCGTTTCTGGTGAATTGATTCAGCTCTTCTTGCATTGCCAGAATCCAGTCATTATCCAGAAGTGCTTCATCAATAGAAGAAGGTTCAATCAGAGACACAAGTCCCATAAGAGTTTCTTCAGAGTTTCTGAAGCTTGCTCTTATTCTGATTGGATCTTCCTTTCTTCCTAAGATAGTCTCTTCTGGGTGATCCAAGCTGCTTCTGGGTAATCTCTTCTGAGGTTGATCAGCAGCTGTTGTAGGATTGCTAGCAGTGCTCCTTTCAGACGTTGAAGGAATGTCTGTGTTGAGAGCTTCTGATGACTTGTCTTCAGAACCTGTAAATTCAATTTCTATACCTGCAAAAACTTCATTCTGCTTTGACTTTTCAGAGTCAAGCTTATCATCAAAACGAACACTGATTGATTCTTCCACAATCTGTGTTTCTGTATTGTATACTCTGTACCCTCTTGAGCGTTCAGAGTATCCTAACATAATACACTTTTGTGCTTTAGAGTCAAACTTGTTCAAATAATTCTTTGTATTTAATATAAAGCAAGTACATCCAAATGGATGAAAATATGAAATGTTGGGCTTTCTGTTCTTCCACAATTCATATGGAGTCTTTTCCAGAATAGGTCTTATAGAGATTCTATTCTGAATGTAGCACGCTGTGTTTATTGCTTCTGCCCAGAAGGTCTTAGCAACGTTTGTCTCATTGATCATGGTTCTGGCCATTTCTTGCAATGTTCTGTTCTTTCGTTCTACAACTCCATTCTGTTGGGGAGTTCTAGGACAAGAGAAATCATGCAGAATGCCTCTGTCATTAAAGAATGACTCAAAATCTTTGTTTTCAAATTCTCCACCATGATCACTTCTGACTTTAACGATTCTAAGATCCTTTTCATTCTGAACTTGGTTACAGAAGGTAACAAACACAGAGTGTGACTCGTCCTTGTGTATTAAGAACTTTACCCATGTCCATCTGCTATAGTCATCTACGATTACTAACCCATACTTCTTGCCACTGACTGAAGCAGTTTTAACTGGTCCAAATAAGTCAATATGCAGAAGTTCTAATGGCTTAGAGGTAGAAACAACATTTTTGGATTTAAAAGAAGGTTTTGCAAATTTGCCTTTCTGACATGCTTCACACAGAGCATCTGAATTGAACTTCAAATTAGGAAGTCCTCTGACCAGATTGAGCTTGTTAATCTGAGATATTCTTCTCATACTAACATGCCCCAATCTTCTATGCCAGATCCACTACTCGTTGTTAACAGACAGAAGGCATTTTACATTCTGACTCTTTAGTTCAGAAAGTTTGATTTTGTAAATGTTGTTTTTCCTCTTACCATTAAACAGGATAGTCCCATCTTTCTGACTAACAACTTTACATGATTTTTGATTAAAGATTATATCATAACCGTTATCACTTAATTGACTTATGGATAACAGATTATGCATCAATCCATCTACTAGCAGAACATTATTAATAGAGGGAAGATTTCCATTACCTACAGTTCCAGAGCCAATTATCTTTTCCCTCTGATTGCCTCCAAAGCCAACGTGGCCTCCAGGCTTAAGTTCCAGGCTTTGGAACATATGCCTTCTTCCCGTCATGTGTCGTGAGCAGCCAGAGTCCAGGTACCATGACTGGTGTTTCTGACTTGCTGCTAAAGATATCTGCAACATGTATTATTTTATCCTTAGGTACCCAGATTTTCTTGGGTCCTGATTTGTTAGTTTTACCAAAACTCTGGTTGAATTTTGGTTTCACAGAGTGCTTACTGCTAGTGTATTTAATATCATGTGTGTGACCATATACAAAATGTGAATTCAGAGGAGTGTGTTTAATGGTTAAGTCCATGACATTCTTTGGTGTAGGAACCTTACCTTGGTATCCTATTCCTTTCCTGCCGTTTCTGCTAACTCCATAGATCATTGAAGCCATTTTGCTTCTATCTATGCTTTTAGCTAGGAACTTCTGGAAACTGTGATCATACTCCTTGATGATCTCATCAGCGTTGCTGGGAGTTTCAGAAATTGGTTCCTTCTGAGAGTTTTGTAAATTGTTTTCTAATTTTGAAATCTTATTTCTCAGCTCAGAATTTTCCAATTTGAGACTCTCAGTCTTATTAGAGTCAGATTCAAGATTCCTTTTCAGGTCTCTGAATTTAGCTCTAATTTGCTGATAACGTTCCAGAATCTCATTAAGGCTTTCAGCAAGTTCAGCCTTTGTAAAGTTAACAGCAAAGTTAGGAAATACCTCTTCAGTATCTGATTCTGAGTCTGATTCAGAAGCTTCACTATCTTCTGAGATGTTAGCCATGAGAGCTATGTTTGCCCTCTCATCATCTGATTCTGAGTCAGCTTCAGACGAGTCAGAGTCATCCCATGTGGCCATGAGACTTTTCTTCTTCTCTCTTCCAAACTTCTTTTTGGGCTTTTCCCTCTGAAGCTTTGGGCAGTCACTCTTATAGTGTCCTTGCTCATTGCACTCATAGCAGATGATGTCCTTGGTGTTTGGCTTTTTGCTACTGGAGGAGCCTTCAGATCTTCTGTATCCAGAGGAAGAATCTGTCCTTCTGTATCTGGAAGAAGACTCGTTCTGATCAGATCTTTTGGGATTCCTGAACTTCCTTTGTCTTTGCTTCCACAGTTGATTTACTCTTCTGGAGAGGAGGGAGAGTTCATCTTCTTCTGATGAGGATCCATCAGATGTTTCTTCAACTGCCTGCAAAACTTTAGACTCAAATTTTTTGTTAGATTTTAATGCTAAAGGCTTACCTTGCTTCTGAGGCTCGTCAGCTTCTAGCTCTATCTCATGACTTCTGAGGGAGCTGATAAGTTCCTCCAGAGTGATTTTGTTGAGATCTTTAGCTAGCTTCAGAGCTGTAACCATAGGTCTCCACTGCTTGGGTAAACTTCTGATGATTTTCTTGACATGGTCAGCAGTAGAGTATCCTTTGTCCAGAACTTTGAGACCAGCTACCAGAATCTGGAATCTAGAGAACATGGTTTCAATGGATTCAGATTCTTCCATTTTGAACGCCTCATACTTCTGAATGAGTGCCAGAGCTTTTGTTTCTTTGACCTGAACGTTGCCCTCATGCGTCATTCTGAGTGAGTTAAAAATATTCTTTGCTGTGTCTCTGTTGGAGATCTTTTCATACTCAGTATAGGAGATGGCGCTGAGGAGGATGGTTCTGGCCTTGTGGTGATTCTTGAAGTCACACTTTTGTTGATCAGACATTGTTTTTCTATCAATCTTCTGACCGCTTGCATTCACAGGGTGCGTGTATCCATCTGTCACCATATCCCACAGATCAGCATCATGTGCCAGAAAGAAGCTTTCAATTCTGTCTTTCCAGTAATCAAAGTTTTCTCCATCAAAGACTGGAGGTTTGCCGCTGAATCTGTCTCTGTCCTCATTGTTGTCATTGCTGATGTGAGAATTGTTTCCTGCCATTGTGTTTTTCTGACGCTGGATCTTGTACTGACACGGTTAAGTGTTTTAGCTCAGAACCAGGCGCTCTGATGCCAATTGAAGTTGTGAAAAACACAAGAAGGGGGGGTTGAATTATAAAACTGAAATCTAATGCAATGAACAAAATATTTTTATCCTGGTTCGTTTGATCTCAAACTACTCCAGTCCACCCGTCAAGGTGATTTCGCCTCTCTCCAACGAGGTCTTAATTCACTATATTCAACTGAATATTACAGACTGCTTTAACAACTGCTAAAGCCTTCTTGATCCAAACCACAACCCGGTTTGTCAAGGAAACACTTTCTTACAAAGAGATAAAACTAAGTGTGTGAATGTTTTATACAAAACTGTATCACAACTGTGATGTATACACAAATTAAAGCTTAGAAACTAGATTGCTAAACAATGATAGAATATCAGAATGTGTAGTGTTTAGCAAAACTGAGAGAAGGAAGATTTTGATCAGCTTTTATGCGTGTAGAGATTTGGAGAGCATTAGCCATTTCAATCTTCAAAGTCTTGTTTATATAGCACTGAGATGTTGAACGTTGGATGCAATATTCTTGATTCAATGCTATTAACAAACTTTCCTTATTGAGCAGATCTTGTCTGGAATGAGGCCGTTGGTATTAATTTGCTTTCAATGCACAGTACCGTTGCTTACTTAATGCAAGTTCTGGCTTGGCTCATTCTGACTCTGCTTAGCTGTTGATGAACTGTTGTGTTTCTTTATCAGAGTGTTGAGCGCAGTCTTGTTCATCAGGCTTCAACATATACGTGAGTTGATCATCTGACATTCTGATATGGCAACTTCTGATGCTGGTGTCAAGAACCAAATTCTGATGCTGATTAGATGTGATCTTGCTTATATCAATCAGAGTATCTGCAAGTCAGAACATAATAATTTTAGGCAGCAGATAGTTCAAACATGAATCTTATAAATAATATATCTTTTCACTTTGTTATCATCAAAACTTAAATATAGGGTAGTAGATTCAAACTTTGTTCTAACAGTCCTTAGAATAATTAATCTATTAATGATCTTTTAAGTGTGACTTAATTGTGAGACCTCATTAAACATAAGTATGTTATTCTTAAAGTATCTGTTGTCAAGCTTTACTGACAAATAGGACAACATTAATGCATATAGACTATTATGTGAGTAGACTGGTGACTGTATCTCACAGGTCATAGATATGAGATATCAAGTGTTCACGTAAGTATAATCTCTTATACATATATCTTAACTGAACAATTTTAAATTTTTTGAATATTGAATATTAAGATTTTGAGATATATGTTAAAAGTGAAAAATATTGTGGAACATGTTATACTTGATTTTACACGTAAAATAAAAAAAAATTTGTTTTTGATATTTGTAATATGTTGTTTTATATTCATAGTAACTTTTATTGAAAATTTTAAATTATGCAGATATAAAATTTTTCCCTTTTTTTTAATGTTTATTATATAGGAGTGAATTCCATTGACACTGCTGGTATAGAAGGATTATTGGAGACAAATAAAGTGATAGAAAGAAAAGAAATTCAGGTATTATTTACATCTCATCTCTCTAAAGTTGGTTTTCACTATTAGAAAAAAAAAATTAAACTAAATAATGTTTATTATAGTGATTATAGTAATATAAAAATTGATTTGCATAATTATAAATTGAATCACTAAATGAAGTTTCTATCTATATTAACAGTTTTTATCTTATTATTATATAGACGTCATTAGTAAATCCGAGGCTAGAGGTTATGGAGAAGTTAATACTATCAAAGTTTGTTGAAAAGATTGGAAAGGAAAAATTCTATCTAAATTTGCACGACGCAGTGATGGCAAATCAATATTCATCAAGAACATACAAGACAAATAATAATGAAGAGACAGTTTAACAAACCTGTCATTTCCAAATATACATAATAAATCAAAAACAGGTTGTACACAGTTTGATTGTTATAATCTTTTTGTATTGATGTTGTATAACATTACTTTTGATAGAATTGAGAATGTGTTTTGTGGGATTTTGGATCGAACTCTAGTTGGTCGAAGTACTTGCTGTAGTCAAAGAAGGTTCTAGCATGTATTTGTCGAAGGATGCTTGTCGAATTAGGTTTTAGTGTTTAAACCCTAATTTGTTAAGTTAGCTTGTTTGTTAAGTTAGCTTGTATAATGGGCCTTGTGGAAAAAGCCCATTAGTTAGTATGTTAGGTTTTATTATAAATAGCATACTAGTCTCTCATCATTGCCATCACAGCAAATCCTATTTTAGGGTGAGAGGGTTATTTGTTATTCTTGTAAACTTGTAATCTTGTTTTCTAAGAGAAAGTAAAGAATAGCAGTTATAACCAATTCTTGTGTTCTTCTTCTTCCTTGTTCTTTATTCTTCCCTTATTCTATACTTTGTTATTGGCATTGAATTCACAACAAATTGGTGCGGTGAGCGTGGAGAAGATGCCTTCGACAAAGTATGAGATTGAAAAGTTCACCGGAGTGAATGATTTCGGTCTATGGCGCTTAAAGATGAAAGCCCTACTGGTTCAGCAGGGTTGTTTGGAAGCGTTGAAGGGAGCGACGGCGATGGACGCTGCGTTAACAGAAAGAGAGAAGACGGCCATGATCGAGAAAGCACACAGCGCAATTTTGTTGAGCCTTGGTGATAAGGTTCTTCGACAGGTATCAAAAGAGACGACGGCATCAGGATTATGGGTGAAACTCGAAAGTTTGTATATGACCAAATCTCTGGTAAATCGACTCTACCTGAAGCAAGCTTTGTATTCATTCAAGATGACTGAAGACAAAGTGTTGGCTGAGCAGTTGGATATGTTCAACAAGCTGATTCTTGATCTTGAAAACATTGATGTAAAGATTGATGATGAAGATCAAGCGCTGTTATTATTGTGCGCTTTGCCCAGATCACATGCTCACTTCAAAGAAACCCTCTTGTATGGAAGAGAGTCCCTGACCTTTGAAGAAGTTCAATCAGCTTTGTACTCTAAGGATTTGAACGAACGTAAGGAGCATAAACCTTCGACGGTTGGTGAAGGTTTGACTGTTAAAGGAAAATTCGACAAGAAGAAAAGTAAAAATCAGTCGAAGTCTTATAGTGGTGACTCATCTGGTATTAGATGCTATCACTGTAAGAAAGTAGGTCACACAAGAAAGGTGTGCCCTGAACGCCTGAAAGATCATGGAGGTAAGGATAATGGCAACGCAGCTATTGTCCAAGATGATTTCGAATCATCTGATGTTCTTGTGGTTTCAAGCAAAAACTCGTCGAAGGAATGGATTATGGATTCTGGATGCACTTGGCACATGACTCCAAACAAAGACTTGTTCGAGGAATTATGTAATCAAGATGGTGGATCTGTATTGCTGGGAAACAACAAAGCTTGCAAGATTGCAGGCGTTGGATCTGTGAGATTCAAGCTCCATGATGAGTCAATAAGATTGTTGACTGAAGTCAGGTATGTACCTGATTTGAAGAGAAATTTGATTTCTCTTGGTGAATTCGACAAGAAAGGATATGTTTTTCAAGGAGAGAAAAGTATCCTGAGAGTCATGAAAGGGTCGAAGGAAGTCTTGAGAGGCGTGAAGAAACAAGGCTTGTATACCCTTGAGGCTGAAGTTGTAAGTGGTTCGACAAATGTTGCATCCACGAAACCTTTGTCGAAGACAGAAATTTGGCACATGAGATTGGGCCATGTCAGTGAAAGGGGTCTGGTCGAATTAGGGAAACAAAATCTGCTTGGTGGAGATAAAGTCGAAAAGCTGAAGTTTTGTGAACCCTGTGTACTTGGAAAGTCCTGTAGAATGAAGTTCAACAAAGGCAAACAAAGAACACATGGATCCCTTGATTACATCCATGCTGATCTTTGGGGGCCTGCAAGGTGTCCATCACATTCAGGAGCAAAGTATTTTCTATCCATAGTAGATGACTATTCCAGAAAGTTATGGGTATTCATCCAGAAGACTAAGGATGAAACTTTTGAAAATTTCAAAAGTTGGAAGACTCTTGTCGAAAATCAAACTGGCAGAAAGGTAAAAAGGTTGAGAACCGACAATGGCCTTGAGTTTTGCAATGAGGCGTTCGACAGTTTTTGTGTTGCCTCTGGTATTGCAAGGCACAGAACGACCGCAGGTACTCCACAACAAAATGGTTTGGCTGAAAGGTTTAATCGAACTATTTTGGAGAGAGTTAGATGCATGTTGACTAGTGCTGGATTAAAGAAGGTGTTTTGGGCTGAGGCTGTTTCGACAGCAGCATATCTGATAAACAGATGTCCTTCGACAGCGTTAGATATGAAGACACCCGAAGAAGTTTGGTCGGGACATCCACCAGATCTCGACAAACTAAGAGTATTTGGCTGTGTAGCCTATGCTCACATTAGGCAAGACAAGGTCGAACCTAGAGCTCTGAAATGCATGTTTATGGGATACCCTGAAGGAGTGAAAGCTTATAGGCTATGGTGCCTAGAGCCAGGTCACAGGAGGTGTATCACCAGTCGAGATGTGGTTTTCAATGAAACTGAAATGGCTTTCAAGAAAACTGATGATGTTGACGAAGAGCTGGAACAGGTAGAGATTCCTGTTGAGGTGGAGCATGTTGATGCTGAAATGCGTATCCCAGATGAAGTCGAAGAAGAAACAAAAGATTCTGATGATGTTGAGGAAACTGTTGATGACTACCTATTGTCGAGAGATAGGCAAAGAAGAGTCATAAAACCACCTCAGAGACTTGGATATGCAGATCTTGTAGCTTATGCCTTAATCTCTGCAAGTGAAGTTCTAGACGAAGAACCTAGAGATTATAAGGAAGCTATAAGGAGTCGAATGAAGACTGAATGGCTAAAGGCCATGCATGATGAGATGAAATCTCTTCATGATAATCACACTTGGGAACTGATCAAGAAACCTGTTGGGGCAAGGTTAGTCAGCTGTAAGTGGATTTTCAAAGTTAAGGAAGGAATCGAAGGAGTAATGTCGAAGAGGTACAAGGCAAGATTAGTCGCAAGGGGTTTCACTCAGAAAGAAGGTGTCGACTTCAATGATGTATTTTCCCCTGTTGTGAAGCACAGATCCATTCGAATGTTGCTTGCCATGGTGGCTCAGTTCGACCTTGAACTGGAACAAATGGATGTGAAGACTGCGTTCTTGTATGGTGACTTAGACGAAACAATCCTGATGAGGCAACCTGAAGGGTATGTCGAAAAGGGGAAAGAAGATTATGTGTGCAAACTGAAGAAATCTCTATATGGACTTAAACAATCTCCTCGACAGTGGAATAAGAGATTCGACAAGTTCATGGAACACATAGGTTTCATTAGAAGTCAGTTCGACCATTGTGTTTACTCCAGATTTCGACCTGAAAATTCATTTGTTATTCTGTTGCTCTATGTTGATGATATTCTGATAGCAAGCAACAATGTCGAAGATGTTATGAGGGTGAAGGCTGAACTCAATAAGGAGTTCGACATGAAGGATCTGGGAGCTGCATCTAGGATTCTTGGAATTGACATTCGAAGAGATAGAAAGCAGTCGAAATTATGCTTATCTCAAGAGGCATACCTACGAAAGATTCTTGACAAGTTTGGTATGTCGAACTCAAAGCCTGTTGTGACTCCAACGAACCCTCAATTCAAGCTGAGTATTGATCAATGTCCCAGTACTGATGTTGAAAGAACCTATATGAACAGCATCCCATATGCTAATATAGTTGGTTCTTTGATGTATGCTATGGTCTGTACTAGACCCGACATAGCATATGCAGTAAGTCTTGTAAGCAGGTACATGGCGAATCCTGGAAAGGCTCACTGGCAAGCATTAAAGTGGATTCTAAGGTACATAAATGGGTCTCTGAACAGAGTCTTAATTTATGGTGGAGCCTTGGGTGAAGATAGTAAAGCAGCAGTCGAAGGCTATGTTGACTCTGATTATGCAGGATGTATGGATTCCAGGAAATCTATTTCTGGATATGTTTTCACTATGTTTGGTACAGCAATTAGTTGGAAAGCAACTCTTCAGAAGGTTGTTGCCTTATCAACTACTGAAGCAGAATATATTGCCTTAACTGAAGCTGTGAAAGAAGCATTGTGGCTTGAAGGTTTTGCGAAGGAGCTGAAACTTCAAGGTCAAGGTATCACTGTTAAATGTGATAGTCAAAGTGCAATACACCTGTCGAAGAACTCAGCCTATCATGAGCGAACCAAGCACATAGATGTGAGGCTGCATTTCGTCAGAGGGGTAATCGAGCGTGGAGAAGTCCAAGTGCTGAAGGTCTCGACAGAACACAATGCCGCTGATATGATCACCAAAACATTGCCAAGTTGCAAGTTTTTCCACTGTATGCAGTTGATAAGGCTGCATGAAGAAAGCTAGGTAGTGTCTCTTGATGCTGTAGAGTTAGGTCCAAGGTGGAGATTTGTGGGATTTTGGATCGAACTCTAGTTGGTCGAAGTACTTGCTGTAGTCAAAGAAGGTTCTAGCATGTATTTGTCGAAGGATGCTTGTCGAATTAGGTTTTAGTGTTTAAACCCTAATTTGTTAAGTTAGCTTGTTTGTTAAGTTAGCTTGTATAATGGGCCTTGTGGAAAAAGCCCATTAGTTAGTATGTTAGGTTTTATTATAAATAGCATACTAGTCTCTCATCATTGCCATCACAGCAAATCCTATTTTAGGGTGAGAGGGTTATTTGTTATTCTTGTAAACTTGTAATCTTGTTTTCTAAGAGAAAGTAAAGAATAGCAGTTATAACCAATTCTTGTGTTCTTCTTCTTCCTTGTTCTTTATTCTTCCCTTATTCTATACTTTGTTATTGGCATTGAATTCACAACATGTTTATTCAAATTACTTCTCTTCTCTTCATAATTTAAGAATATGGCAAGATCAACTAGTAATTCATTAAAATAACATAATTTAGCATGGATAATTTTAACAAAAAAATATATTTAAATGTGATTTAAATTTATTAATATTTCAATTTATTTAATTGTAGTGGAAAATTTTAGAGCCGTGAATATTATAATATATATTTAAATTTTTAGAGGTTGTTTCTATTGTGTTTATTAATTAATTTTGGATTACAAATAAATAACCATCGCTTCGCCAAATTGTAAAGCATAAAGAAATCAAACATGTAGAATCTGAAGGAAATGTACCAATAAATATATCATGAGAAAGATATGACAACAATTAGGAAGAGTTAGAATTAGCAAAGGACCAATTATCCAAGTACTAGGTAGAAAGGTAATTTTAGAGGAACCAATCATGAAGATACATGAATCATGGTTAAAGGATGAAGAAGAAAGTAAAGAGAGTAAGAAGCAAAAACTTCCTATTTTGATGACTAGAACCAAACCAATGCTATAATTGTCTAGAAAATCTACAATCAAGAAAAATAGAATGATTAGCATCAGATCTAGTATTATATAAATTACATTTTAAAGGCTAGTTGCAGCTCTTTCCATAAGATTTTCATCAATGGACCAAACATTCTAAAAAAACTTTCCAAAGTACAAGAGATTTTGAAGGAGGAATGTGTTGATGCCATATATACTTAGCCAACAAAATTTGTTGTCCGAGAAAATATATATAAGTATCCTTGAATGTGAGAATTTTAGATTTAGAAGAAGTTCATAGAAAATAATCATGATTGTCTTACTTGAGAATATGAGCCTTGTGTAGCAAGTTATTCTAATTAGAGAAATGTTTATTCATATCACGAGAGATACAACAACGCTTGTCATGAATGAAATGCTTATGCTTCAGGACTAATAATGAAAATTAATTTGGAGAATGTTCATCAAAGGTTCATTAAGCCAACGATCAGTCCAAAAATTAATTTTGCCACCATTTACCAATTTCCATTGAGTTATCTTGAATAATACGTAATTGAGAATTAATAGAAGAACAGGCATGGAAGCCAATGTGATAATTAATGTGACAACTTCCTCTTTTGGTACAATCTCTTAGTAGAATAGCCCAATGTTGATCTAAAGTGAGTAAGTCCCAAGTCAAATGAAGGATGGGATCAATTTGTTGATAGTTTTAATGGATCTTAGACTTAACACTTATCCATCTCTAGGTTTATAAATAGTGATCTGGTAGGAAAGATGATTTAGCTAGATGCTAAACCATACTATCAAAAATATCCTTAAGGTTTTTAACATTAGACAAAGTACTTTGTAAAATATCACTAGGCCATCTAAATACATAACATGAGAGGGAACCAACTTATTTATAGAATCATTTATTAGGGACAGCTTACCAATATTAATCAAATGACTTATGCATCTACAAAAAGATTCCTTAGTTATACAAAACAGCAAAGGTGACAAGGGGTCACCATGCACCACACCTATTTGACATTTAAATAAACCATCATCTTACCATTAACATATATAAATAACATAGTTGATTACAAAATAGTTTAAATCCAATTACAAAATTGAGAACTGAAACCAAAACCTTTAAGCACCGTATTAAGAAAGGAGTCAAAAAATTTCCTAATATCAAACTTGAGAGTCAAGTTACCCTCAAAAGTTTTTTGATGTAAAAGATTTATTGCTTTAGAAGCAAGACAAAGATAATCACTGATATATATTCTTTTAATAAAACCTCTCTAATGGGGAGAAATAATTTTGGATTTAATAATAGTTAGTCTATCAACAATCATTTTAGTGATGATAACTAAGGAGAGACTCATTACGTCAACTAGTGGAGGTTATAAAATGAAGTATTTAGAAAGAAAAAAGGAATTGGCTCATTCTAGTCATAAACAACATATTTTATTTTAAGGGTACATCGGGTCGCGATTTTAAAAATTATTTTGATGAAAAAAAGGTCTTGAAAATCTTAAATGACTTTGTAAGATTATATCGACTTTTTAGATTTTTTGAAAATATTGTTTAAAAACCAGATATTTCAGTTTGAATTTTAAAGGATTTATAATATATTTTTTAAAGATTTTAATACTTTGGAACAAGTAAGGTTGTGTGATTGGTAACTGGATCAGAGTAAATCTAAGATGATGAACCAAAGTAAATTTAAGAGAGCCGTGAGCTCCAAAGAAAACTATGAAATATTACATAGGTCAAACACATGTTGCTTCTATTTTTATATAAAATGAAGGTTGTTAGACGACGACAACGTATTTAGAGTAGGGTGAGTAGATACCCAATTAAAAATTCAGAAAATTCAGGTTTTGAAAAATTAATTTTCTAAGAGTTTGAGCGAAAGAGCTTTTTAAAATAAGTCGTCTTTACAAATGTTATTGGAAACTCGGAGATGCAAATTTAATAACAAGTAGAGTATGTAATAAGAATGACAATTGAATTAATACGCTTGAATCACTTTACAACATATTTAACGTTTATAATAAGTTACTAGTAAAGCTATTTCCAATGGCAATATTTAATAGATTAAACAAAATCAATTTGTCAAACACTTGGTGTGCAAGTGAATTTTCAAAATTTTCCTTTAAGTTGCATTGATACACAAAAGCACTTATAATCAAAAGTGATTATAAGTAATATCAATACATGATGTAAATAAAAAACAGTTTGAAAAATCTCATACGATTCAATTGATAACGCAATGCTATTTGACAAATGGATTGATTAATATTAAAGCAAGTAAAAATAATAAGAAAAGTGACGTGAGGATTTGTCTTCACAGTTTCCCACTTTCGTTCTCGCATGTGGGTACGTCTGCGTCTAATTCCAATGGAATTAAGATAATTTTTACTATGCAAAAAAGTTGATACAAGAGAAGTATTCAAGAAAAACTCCACAAATCCTAAGCTTGTTATTGATTCAACCCATTTTATTTTTTTATCTTGAGAAAGACCAAGACACAATAGATCCCAATTGATTTGTCGATATTACTACTCCTTTGCGTTCTTTATCTCCAAAGCTTTCATGCATGAACGACCAAATTGCATCTATTGTAAACACAAGACTTCAATTGTGATCCGCCTTTCTCTCGCTACTTCCTTTGCGTTCTTTACCTCCAAAGGATCACTTGTGTTCTTTGTCTCCAAAGAACTTCACTTGGCTGCAATCACCTCTCGAACATCTTGCACGAAAACACCTAAATCAACCAATGATCTTGGAGGACAAACCCGTGGTTTTTCCAGATGAAGACCCCTAAAAATATCATCCAATATTCTCGGCTACACAAGAACCTAATCATACGCTATCAAACCTCGTCTAGATGGCACCCTAACAAAATATCATTACAATGGAATGTTAGTGTGTATGCATAGATTGAAGGTTGAAGATGAAAATAAAATGTAGGCTAATTTTATTCTATCATCAAGTTATAAATGATGCATGAAAGTTGTATTTATAATTTTGGAAATTTAGGGAAAAAAGGACTTATTCAGAATAATTTTTTTTTTAAAATATTTACCAAAACAATCAGGATGTGTCGACCTATAGATCATATGTGTTGACACATACGTTAAGTTTAGGTTGTATGTGTCGACCTAAAAGAAGGTATGTGTCGACCAAAACAAGTTAGATGCTACATGCTTTAAAAAGACAACAAATATGTCGACCTATAAATTGTATGTGTCGACACATAAAATAATATTTTCTGCAATTTCAGAAATGCTTCAGTATGTGTCGACCTATGCAATGCATATATCAACCTGAGCCTTCCAGAAACTACATGCTTCAAAACTGAGTTACATGTGTTGATTTGAAAAATTGATGTGTCGACACATGCAATACAAATTTATGCAAAAACTTGTTTTTAATGATTTTGGTCAATTTTAAAATTCTTTTTAATGAATCCTAAGATCTATAATGCAGAGAAGGGCCACAAAACATAGAAATATCGTCCAATCTACAAAAGTGCAAGCTTTTCTTAGTTTTGAAATCATGAAAAACATCTAATGACAAAGTTGTTCTCACATTCTCCCCCTTTTTGATGATGGAAAAACTTACGATGATGCATTTATTGTATTTATTGAAGGCTCCCCATGACTTTGTGCTTATGAACTTCGTCTTGCATATGCTTCTCCCTCTTTAACAACATCAAAAAGAAAGATAGAAAACCGTGAGAAGTATCATAGTTCCATATCAATATATATATATATATATATATATATATATATATATATATATATATATATATATATATATATATATATATATATATATATCATTCAGAGGCTATTTTGCACAGAATAGCAATAATCACGTATATCTATATACATGTAATGATGTGAAATTTTAAATAACCGGCAAACAACAATACCACAAATATAATGTAATGCACAAAGGATAAACAAGCAAAAAATAGAAAATATGTCAAGTTGCTTTTATAGCGTCACGATCAAGTAACACATCATAGTGGTACTCCTGATGCCACACACCCATGTTCCTAGCATAACAACAAGAATATGTCGCTACTAAAACTAAAACGAAGACGTTTTTCATACCATGTAGCTAAGACAACAAGAAACACATATTGCAAATATCATGCATAGACATATCTCAACAAAAACACATGATTCCACAACAAGAACAAACTTTTACAAATGTGAAAGAATTAATACACGGAGTTATTATAAGCATATAGATTAAGAATACACAATGGTTATTAATCGAAATTTTTTGAAAATGAACATTTGTAGTTTTCATCATTTAAAAGAATATCAAGCATTTTAGGAAACCAACATGTAATCATGCATTAAGGAAAATCTTACGTTCAAGGAGAAATTGAAACCATATTACCTCACTCTTGATGAAATAGAAGTCGTACTTACATGATATAAAATACTCAAACAAAACATTTGAGTGAAAATATAGATGCAAGCAAACAGATAAAATTAAACAATATTAGAGATATCAATGATCCTCAATTCCTCACGTATGTTGATAAAAGGTTCAATTGCGATAGGTTTAGTGAAAATATCGGCAAGTTGATTGTATCTATTAACATGCTCAAACATAACATCCCATTTTTAAACATGATCACAAAGGAAGGGGTGACGTATCTGAATATGCTTAATGCGAGAATATAATACAAGATTTTTGGTTAGATTAATTGTATTGGTGTTGTCGCACATGATAGGACTACGTGAATTTTAATACTAAAATCAAGTAGTTATTGCTTAAGACATAAAATTTAAGCACAACAACTATCGACTGCCATGTATTCCACGTCGGTCATTGACAAAGCAACGGAAAATTTCTTTTTGCTATGTAAACTAATCAAGGGTTTTGAAAAAATGTGACAAGTTCCACTAGTACTTTTCCTATCCAATTTGCAACCAGAAAAATCGGAATCAGAATAGCCAACCAAGCGATAATCGTTTCCCTTATAATACCAAATCCCAAACTTAGAAGTACCAATAAGGTATCTAAGAATGCGCTTGACCATTTTTAAGTGTGATTCCTTAGGAACAAAATGATATTGTGCACACATACAAACAATAAAGATAATATTGGACCTAGATGCAGTAAGATATATAAGAGACTCAATCATACCTCTATATATTTTGACCTCAACATCCTTACTCTTTTCATTTCTATCCAAGTTACCGTTTTTTGCCATAGGTGTGTCAATTTCCTTTGTGTCATCCATACCGAATTTTTTAAGTAATTCAAGACAATATTTGGTTTGACACATAAATATTCCTTCATTGAGTTTCTTGATTTGTAGTCCGAGAAAGTAGTTCAACTCTCTCATTAGACTCATTTCAAACTCTTCCTTCATAAGCCTAGAGAACTCATTGACAAGATGGATGTTATTTGATCCAAAAATGATATCATTAACATAAATTTGTACGAGTAAAATATATTTTCCTTGACATTTAATAAAGAGTGTAGTGTCAACGTACCCTATAGAGTATCATTGATCTAATAAGAACTTGATAAGTTTGTCATAAGATGCCCTATGTGCTTGTTTAAGACCATACAAAGCATGCTTTAGTTTAAAAACATGATTAGGAAACTCATAATTTTCAAAACTGGGAGGTTGTGAAACAAACACTTCTTCACTTATGTACCCGTTATGGAAAGTACTTTTAACATCCATTTGATATAATTTTAAGTTCTTAGAGCATGCATATGCTAACAAAAGGCGTATAGCCTCAAGTCGAGAAACCAAAGCATAAGTCTCCTCATAATCAATGTCTTCCTCTTGGTTATACCCTTGATCCACAAGACGGGCTTTATTCCTTGTTATCACACCATGTTCGTCAAACTTATTTCTAAATACCCATCGATGGCATATAATTTTATTATTTGGTGGATGAGGGACAAGGTCCCAAACATCAATTCTTTCAAATTGATTTAATTCTTCTTGCATGGCGATAAGCCAATGCTCATCAAGTAAGGAATCCTTATCATTTTTAGGTTCGACATGTGACACGTACGCGTGGTGATAACAAAAATTACTTATCTTAAAGCGAGTTGTTATCTCTTTTGTAATATCAACAATAATGTTGTCAATAGTATGATCCTTGGAGTTTCTCCAATGCAATGGAAGACCATCGTCATCTTTTTTATTTTCATCTTCATTCTTTTCTTGGTTGTCATCTTCCTCCTTCTTAATTTCCACCTTTTATAAGTTTATAAGGTGTTTTGTCAAGTATAAAACGGATAAGAATACTATTCAAGACATAACACGATGTGCTAATGGCATCGGCCCAAAAATATTTTGGTAGACCACAATCATTGAGCATTGTTCTTGCCAACTCTGCTAAAACACGATTTTTGTGTTCCACAACACCATTTTGTTGTGGAGTTATATGAGTTGAAAAGTTATGTTCAATACCAAATTTATCACAATATTCTTCAAAGAGGAGATTTTCAAATTCTCCTCCATGATTGCTTCAAATGGAAACTTTTTTAGAATTCAATTTATTTTGAGATAACTTGGCAAAATATGTGAAAGCCGAGAATGTTTCATCTTTGTTATGTAAGAAAATAGTCTAACAAAATCTTGAGTAATCGTCTATAATGATAAGCCCATAGTAATCGCCACCTATGCTTTTTGTCTGTGAAGGTCCAAACAAATCCATGTGAAGGAGCTCAAGAGGTATCGAAGTTGAAACAACATTTTTAGATTTAAAAGAGACTGTCATACGGTGGGAGAACTGACTTGAAGGTTTTGCGTTTGATCGCAAATGTTGTGGTTAGCAAGAGTCGCCACCGACTTTTCTTTTATCCAAAAGTAAAAGTGAAAAAGCACAGGAAAGACCTTTGAGATTATTTCTTGAGTTCGGGGGGTAGATTATGAAAAGGGAAGGTATTAGAACCCTTTTCATCCATGGTTTTCCATGGGCTCTTAGTTACTTGCTAGATCACTTGCTTTTGTTTGAAATTTTCTTTGTGTGGTTTTTGAAAGTATTTTGTAAATAGGCCACTGTTTAGGAAAACTTTGTAATGATTCTCGTTTGTAAGAATGTATACAAAGATGTTGATCTTTTGAAAATGTTTTCAAAATTGGTAGATGTTTTGAAAGTGTAGGTGTTTGTTTTGAAAATAACAAGGATGTTTTGTTTTGAAAGTGAGCAAGTAATTAGGAGCATTCTACCTACTCAAGAGTCTTTCATGTTCATTTTCTCTTTCCCTTGACATTGTTATCTTACCATTGATTTGGTAAGTAACCCTATCTTTGGATGTAAACGGGACGAGCGTGGGTCATCGTATAACCATGATTAGCAATGTTGCAAGGTATCTTAGCATTCTCTTTTAGGGACTAAGATCATTTGAAAGGCAACATAGATAACATCATCGAGGGACTATGATCTTGTATTTTGCTTGTTTTTGCTAAGATACCTCGCATGCGTAATATGACCATTTTTTAAAGGCAAACAAGTGGAATTACCCTAGGGGTACTTGTGTGCAAGTGTATTGTTTTCATGCTTGATTTTGTATTTGATTAGGGTTTTCTAATTGATTGGTTTTAGTATTTCCATGCAAACCCTAATTACTAGCATTTGTATATAAAGCGATAAATTGCGGAATTTTAAATTACTACACTATTACAATGCTTGTGGGAGGGGGGTGTACAAATTATAAATGGGGATTGCAAGAAAATAAAGCCTAATTATCTATTACAACCATATTGAATTTGTACAAGAATTGAAATAAATAATGTACAAAATGAATAAATGTATAAGAATGTAAATGTAAAGAAAATGGATGTTTATCTGGATTTTTAGGGAAAATGGATTTTGTTTTAACCTAATTAACTAAAAGAAAATAATTAATTAAAATGATAAAAAGTAAACCCTAAATTTACTTGGAAAATAATTCAAATAAAACCCTAATCTATTAATTGATTAAAAAAGAAATTAAGTTTATAAGAAGAATATTTTTTGTATTTTTTGTCTTAAAAGTAATTTATAGTATTATAAAATATTTTTGGTCTTTTTTGGTTTTTAAAAGAGTATTTTTGAATTGTGAAAGAAATAAACTAAAACCCTAGTTTTAAAATTACAAATTAATTGGTGAAATAAATAGAGTATGATTAAATAAAATATTTTTTTTTGTGTAAAAACAAATAAACTATATTAAAATATAAATATAATATTTTTATATTTTTTCTGATTTTTTTAATATTAGATAAAATATTTAAGAAAATAAATAAACAAAATAAGAAAAAAGAAATAAAAATGGGTCAGGGTGTAAATAGCCAACAGGGGGTCAGAAGTGAAAGAAAACATAAGCCCAAGGAGATGAGGCCCAAGCGCCTGCCAAAAAAAAGGGTCAGAATATGAAAAATATGGAAAAAAATCCAAAAGGGTACCACTGGGGCTCAAACCTAGGTCCATATAGTCACATGCGTGTGCTCCTACCATGGGGATGGTTATACATCCGTTTATATAATCAAAACAACAAATATTTTATAGTAAACAGGTCTGTGGCCTGAACTTCATCTTCAACCTCACGCCCAGTCAGAGCCTCTATGTCTTATTCAAATCTTAACAAAAATGAAATCTGTAAACAGGAAACTCGTAGCAAATTTCCTCACGATTTCAGAAATACAAAGCAATAAAATTATAGATTAAAGACAAGCATGAATTTTAATGGCCCTAATGTGAACCCTAAAAATCTCAGAAACTTCAACCTTAAAATTCTCTAAGCTCAAGCAAAATTAATGAAAATTATGGACATTGTTAGCTTTAGGGCAATGATATCTACATTTTTCATTCACAAATAAACCATTAATGATGCCTGTATGAAGAGTTCAAAAGTCAGAAAACTTACCTTGCAAGAGGGTATCGGGTTTGGAGTTTGAGTAGCTTTCAGTGAGTTCCAATGATTGGACTAGCTTCCTCAAGTTCCCAGGAAGCTAATGTGATGCTTAGTTTGAGCTGAAAGTACCTGAGGAGTCCTGGAGAAGTCAAGGTGCAAGGTGCTGTTTTTGAAAATGGTGGATGATGATGGAGGTGTTACAGTGGTGCTGCTGGTGTTGGGATTGTTTGTGTATGTTGTTTAGAAGCTTTTGAAAGTAAAAGGCCAAGAAATGCACCAGTAAATTTGGAGATTGGATTCAAAACTCAGAAATGACAAGTTTTGAAGTGTATTTGGTGATTATGTGTTCTTGGTGTTTTCAGGCCTTAAGCATGCGTGGGTTTTATGGAAAATGACTTGTGTATGTATAAGAAAAGTGGTTTGAGTGCTTTGGAAAGTCAGAAGTACAAGTTACAAGCTAATTGCTAGGTTACTTGATTTTGAAGAAAAGTGGGAAAACAAGTTTCAAGAGGAAGTACAAGCATGGGCTGGGTGATTGTAAGTGTCTGAACAAGTTCTCTTGTGTTATGGGACTTGTATGATCAGAAGAGAGCAATTTCAAGGCTCAAGAACAAGTTTTGTACAAAAAGCTACTTTATCAAAATGGCATTGTGCACTTTCTTCCCAAAATGGATATAAAGCATGGCCTTGCATTGAATGCTTGAATTGAGACCTCTAACAATTATGCAATCAATTAATTATGGAGTGCCTAACAAGTTTGAGGCCTGAAAAGTAGAGGTTATGCAACATAAGTTTGAATTTGAATCTTGTTCATCACAAAATGACTTGTAATTTAAGTGTGAAAACCTTAACTTCATCTCTTCGATTCTCCCTACTCAAAAATGATCTCAAGGAGTTCTTGGACATTTTGGAAATCTTGTAATGTGCTCTACAACCCATATTTAAATCACTTTTGAAAATTCCCCTTGGAACTATATGAAAAAGTGCCATGAAGTTAGGTCAAAATTCTGACCAAATTAGGGCAAACTTTCACTAAGTATTTTGTTTCATGACCATGTATTCTTAAAATTATAACTTGAGATCCAAGAACTTTTGGAAGGAGTTGCGTAAATAAAAGTTGTATATTTCATGGAGATATACAACTTTCATGTTGAAAGTTTCTTCAGAATCATCTTGCATCATGGTGAAAATTTTGCTCAAAGTTGTGAAAAAATGAGAAATTTCCAACACTTGGAAAAATTTCTAAGTTTAGAAATTTTAGCTTTTAAAAATGAAATCTTGAATTTTTGATTTATTGATGAATAAGTTTCATATTTTGACATACTTTGATGAATTGTGATCTTTGGCATTTGATTTTGACCAAAAAGTCAAAGTTTAACTTTTCAGTATACAGTTGACTTTTGATCAGTTGACTGAAAATTCATTTGTCAATCCATTGGACTTGAGCAATGTTTTGAGCCATGTCATTAGGTCAAAAAGATGAAATTGGACTCTTGAGATCATGTCTTAAACCAATTGATCATTTGCTAGGTCAAAAATCAGAAATTGCCCTTTTCTAGTCAAAACCTTAATTTTGACCATTTTGCCCTTTTGAAGATTTGATCAAATTTCTTGAGGAATTATGGTCCAAATTTGATAAAATGATACATATGAGTTTAAAATGTTGATGTGGACAAAAAATTATGAAGTTTGACTATAAATTGGCCATAGTTGACTTTTTCCCCAATACTGTTGATTTTTAGGTCAACTACTCAATTGACTTAGCAAAATGTGATCCAAAGCTTGAAACTTGACAAGAGTAATCTTGAGGGTCCATAATGATCCATGAAAGTCATATGGGGCATTGGGAGTTCAAATATCCTTGTGCAATCTCAAACCCTAATTTTGGTCATCAGTGCTTAAGGGGGTGTCTTGAGCTGATCAACCCTAGTGCAGTCTTGAGCCAAGGGAGATCTTATGAGCAAATTCTTGATAAATGAGAGGGAAAATTTTAGGGTACAACAGCTTCCCCTGTTCAATCTTCTTAATCCTGAAGAGTTAGATTGGTGAGTTTTGCCATTCGTGACTCGAAGGTGGAAGATGATTGGACATTAGAGTGCCCAGAAATTTGCACTCGGTGATGTGATGGTAGAGGGAATGGGCTTAAAGATGCCATTTTGGAGAGATGATGGAAAGTTGTTGTAGATTGGCTTGTAGATGCCATCCAAAAATGATTGCTGAATTGGATCTGAAAGGGAATCTGAATGAGTATCAGAATGGCGTCCGTGTTTGGAGCGTATCTGTACTGTATCTGAAAGTTGAATCTGAATGAGTATCAGGATGGCATCCGTGTCTGAAGCGTATCTGAACTGTATCTGAAAGTTGAATCTGAATGAGTATCAGGATGACATCTGTATTTGGAGCATATTTGAATTGTATCTGAAAGTTGAATCTGAATGAGTATCAGGATGGCATCCATATCTGGAGCGTATCTGAACTGTATCTGAAAGTTAAATCTGAATGAGTATCAGGATGGAATCCGTGTCTGGAGCATATCTGAACTGTATCTGAAGGTTGAAATCTGAATGAGTATCAGTATGGCATCCCTGTTTGGAGCGTATCTGAAGGTTGAAATCTGAATGAGTATCAGGATGGCATCCGTGTCTGGAGCATATCTAAACTGTATCTGAAGGATTGAATCTGAATGAGTATCAGGATGGCATAGAGCGTATTAGAACTGTATCTGAGAGCTGAATTTAAATGAGTATCAGGATGACATCCGTGTCTGGAGCGTATATGAATTGTATCTGAAAGATGAAATCTAAATGAGTATCAGGATGGCATCCGTATCTGGAGCGTATCTGAACTATATCTGAAAAGTCTTTGCACATTGTTAATGGTAGCTGTTGATTAACCTTATCCTGAAAAGGGTAAAATGTTAGCTAATATGCAATGTCATGTTGTATGAAATGCATGAATAATGAGATTATGTTGTATGCATTCGTGTTATCGATGTTTATGATATATGGATGCAATGTATGTGTATGTGAGCTAATCTACTGTACTGCTTGCTGGATTGGGGAAAATAAATCCCTGATTGTTGCTGAGGATACGAAGTGTAAGTCTTCATGTTTTAAAGTGTTAATGAATTTCCATTTAGAGAAATAAACTATGTTGTAAGGGAGACGTCGTGTACTGCTTGTAAAATCTTGTTGGGGAATCCTGAGAAATTTGGAAACTTCTACCGGGGAGTGATAACTGGAAGTTTTATTCCGCTGGGGATTAAACTGCACACTGCGGGGAATTTTAAGGAAATAGCTTAGAGATATTTCCCTATCTCTTTAAAGCCATTAGTGATTGTCTTTTTTATTTGTTCATTTGTAAACAGTAATTATGTTCAAATGCATATGCTCAAAATAAATCATTAGACGTTTTTTGTAAACAAAACACAAGAGTAAAGAGAAAACAGATAGTTTTATACTTTCAAAGGGACATCTTTGTACTGACTTTGAGTAAGTGTTTTGGTACAATGAGACAAACATTCTAGTAAGAGAATGTCGTCGTAAAAATGAAAATTTGATACAAAGAAAAGATATCTATGTGAAATAATCCCATGGGGTTCCCATTCTGCCAAAGCTGATTGAATTGATCAGAATCGTCGAATTTGCAGGTTGTCCGTAAGGTGATCCAACAGGACAGTCATACGCTTTAATTCCCTAACTTTTGCCTGGACTGCCCTTTTGGGTTTTCAGTCCACCGGGATACCCTTTTTTTGCCCAAGCCACCCTTTCGGGTTTTCAGCTTGCCGGGTGTACAGATTTTTTTTTTGTTTTATCCCTAATTTTAGCCCGAACCTTTTTGATTCGCTGGGATGCCCTTGTTTTTCCTAGGCGTGTCAACCTAGCGGGTCTCTTATGCATAGTATCTTTTGACTATGTCCGTGTTCACAGGGTGCGGAAGGTCGTCGCCATCCATGGTGGTTAAGATCATCGCTCCACAAGAGAATATGCTTTTGAGTACAAACGGTCCTTCATATGTAGGAGTCCATTTGCCCCTGGGATCACCTTGCGGTAGTATGATACGTTTGATCACCAAATCCTCGACTTGATACACTTGGCATCTGACCTTTTTGTTGAAAGCCTTGATCATCCGTTTTTGATACATTTGACCATGACAGACAACAGTAAGCCTTTTCTCATCAATCAAGTTCAGTTGATCAAGTCGAGTCTGGATCCAATCGTCTTCGTTCAGCCCTGCATCCTTCATAATTCTTATAGAGGGGATTTGGACCTCAATAGGCAAGACAACTTCCATGCCCTATACCAAAGAGTAAGGTGTTCCCCCGATTGATGTGTGTGCTGTGGTACGATACCCGTGGAGAGCAAATGGTAGAATTTCATGTCAGTCTTTGTATGTGACTGTCATTTTCTGTATGATCTTTTTGATGTTCTTATTTGCAGCTTCGACATCACCATTCATCTTTGGCCGGTAAGGGGAAGAATTGTGATGCTGGATCTTGAATTGCTCGTAGGGCGGTGATCATAGTATTGTTTAGATTTGTACCATTGTCTGTGATGATCCTCTCCGGGATATCATACCGACAGATGAGATTCTGTTTGATGAAACGGGCTATAACATTCTTGGTAACGGAAGCAAAAGAGGCCACCTCAACCCACTTTGTAAAATAGTCAATGGCCACTAAGATGAAGCAGTGTCCATTAGAGGCTGTTGGTTTGATTTCCCCAATAATATCGATGCCCCACATAGCAAAAGGCCAAGGAGTCGTTAAGACATTCAAAGGAACCTGAGGTACGTGCACCTTGTCAGCATAAATCTGAAACTTGTGGCAGGTTCGAGAGTGTTTATAGCAATCTGCTTCCATGGTAGACCAGTTATAGCCTGCCCGTAAGATCTTCTTTGCCATCGTATGCCCACTAGAATGGGTGCCAAAAGTGCCTTCATGTAACTCAGCCATGATCTTTTCCGCTTCAACCTTGTCTACACACCGAAGTAACAGAGTCTTGGTTGCGTTTGTAGAGAATTCCATTGCTGATGAAGAACTTAGCAGAGAATCTTCTCAAGAATTTCTTATCATTGACTGAAGCTCCTTTCGGATACTCTTGGGCCTCGAGATACCTCTTAACTTCATGGAACCAAGGCTGGTCCACTACTCCTTCAGTATCGATCTCGTGACAGTAAGCTGGTTCGCCCATCCGCTCAATGGTGATATGGGGAGCCTCGTTACCCCACTTGAGTTTAAACATGGATGAAATTGTGGCTAGTGCGTCTGCTAGCTTATTTTCTTCTCGCGAGAAATGATCGAAGTTAATCTTCTCAAAATGTGGGATCAATGTTAGCACATGTTCTTTGTAGGGGATAAGGTTAGGGTGTTTGGTGTCCCATTCCCCTTTGATCTGGCTGATGACCAAATCTCCGAATACACTTAAGGATTTGATCCCCAAATCTATGGCAGCTTTGAGACCAAAAATGCACGCTTCGTATTCTGCCATGATGTTTGTACAATTGAAGCAGAGTCTTACCGTAAAGGGATTATGACATCCTTTAGGATATATGAGTACATAACCTATACCATTGCCGAGTGCGTTGGACGCCCCATCAAAAACCAGGGTCCATCGGGATCCTTGTTCAGGTCCTTCATATGGTATGAATTCATCACAGTTATTTACCATCATGATGTCTTCATCTGGGAATTCGAACTTCATGGACTGGTAGTCTTCCACAACTTGGTGAGCAAGGTGATTAGCTAGTACACTTCCCTTTATTCCCTACTGGGTAGTATACTGTATGTCATATTCTGTCAGGATCATCTGCCATCTCCCTATTCTCCCATAGAGGGCAGGTTTCTCGAAGATGTATTTTATTGATCCATTTTAGATATCAATAAGGTAGTATAAGTTAGCATATACTATTTTAGCTGGTGAGCAGCCCATGCCAAAGTGCAACAAGTTTTATGGAGCAGTGAATATCTGGCTTCACAGTCGGTAAACTTTTTGCTCAGGTAATAAATAGCATGCTCTTTTCGGCCAGACTCGTCATGCTGCCCCAGCACACACCCCATTGAATTTTCCAAAACAGTTAGATACATGATCAATGGTCTTCCCTCGACTGGTGGCATCAAAACAGGAGGCTCTTGCAGGTACTCTTTGATCTTGTCGAAAGCAGTTTGGCACTCATCATTCCATTTGACTACTTGATCTTTCTTCAGTAATTTGAAGATTGGTTCACAAGTAGCTGTCAGGTGAGAAATGAATCTGGAAATGTAGTTTAAACGTCCCAATAATCCTCTAACTTCCTTCTTGGTACGAGGAGCAGGCATCTCTTGTATCGCTTTCACCTTGGCGGGATCCACTTCGATACCTTTATTGCTGACAACAAAACCTAGGAGTTTACCGAACCTCACCCCAAATGTGCATTTATTTGGGTTCAACCTCAACTTGTACTTCTTTAACCTCTCAAACAGTTTCTGTAAATGATCAATATGCTCCTCTTCTGTTTGAGATCTGGCTATCATGTCGTCCACATAGACCTCTATTTCGTGATGTATCATGTCGTGAAATAAAGATACCATGGCACGCTGATAGGTTACCCCAGCATTCTTCATCCAGAATGGCATAACCTTGTAGCAAAATATGCCCCATTGTGTGACAAAGGTTGTTTTTTCCATGTCCTCAAGCGCCATTTTGATTTGGTTGTAGCCTGAGAAACCGTCCATGAAGGAAAACACTTTGTGCTGTACTGTATTGTCAACTAGAATATCAATGTGGGGAAGTGGGAAACCATCCTTAGGGCTTGCCCTATTCAAATCTCTGTAGTCTACACACATTCGTACCTTGCCGTCCTTTTTAGGCACGGGAACAACATTGGAAACCCATTGTAGATAGGAAGTGACGGCCAAGAACCAGACGTTGAATTGTTTCATGACTTCAGCTTTAATCTTCTCTGACATATCTGGTCGCATACGAAGGACCTTTTGTTTTACCGGTGGGAAATCTTCTTTGTAGGTAGACGATGTACTACGATATCCGCATCAAGTCCTGGCATGTCTTCATACGACCAATCAAAGACTTCAACATAATTGTGTAGCAACTGAATCAGACACTCTTTGACATTGGGTTCCAGATTGGCACCCACCTTGACTTCTCTTTTGTCTTCTTCGGTACCTAGGTTGATTGTGTCCACTGGTTCTTCATGGGGCTGAATGATCCTTTCTTCTTGTTGTAGTAACCTTGATAGTTCCCCTGGAACTTCACAATCTTCCTCACCTTCATCTTTGGCTTGGTAGATTAGATTTTAAGAATCACAGAAGCCCATAGCAGAACCGTTATCCATGGGATCCCGAATGGATGTATATCTGCATTTTGAATGTGAGTGTGTGTAAGAGTATAACTATATTTGAAAGAAATAAAATGTAAAAAGAAAAAACAATGAGCACAAAGTTTGTATGCAAAAACGTCCATGATTCATTGATGTCATATGGAAATGAGATAATAACCCTTAGAAATGGACCATTGTGCCTCGGGTAAGACACAAGGTTTTAAGAGTCTGAATTGTTTAATATTACAGATCTGACAAAATTTAAAGACAAATTACTGTGGGATAAAAGTGATGGGACAAAATCTCTAGCTTCCCAATTGCTGAGCCCTCCATTGATAGTTGGGAAAATCCAATCCTCCAGGTCATAGTTGTCTTCATCATCCTCCACAGTGTTGACTTCGCGGTTGCTTATCTTCAAGGGTGGTCCTCCGGCACGAGCACGGCGTATAACTTTCTGGGCTCCTGAAGTGAAACCCAAACCAAATTTGTCAGATTTGTATGGGATATCTAGGAGTTGGCCCCAAATAGTGCACCACCTTCTTCTATCACTGCCTTAGCATCTTTCAAAGATGATATCTTGAGCGGAGGCCTTGTAATCTTTGGGACTTGAGACACAGCCTTGGTTACTGCCACAGTTTGCGGGACTTCTTCAAAGTGCTGGAATGGAGTTTCAATAAATTCACCATCTAATTCCACATAGCTGAAGGAATTTAGATGGATGACCATATACTCTTTTTCTCCATGAACAATGATGATTTTCCCTTGAATTGGATATTTCAGCATTTGATGCAACGTAGAGGTAATGACACCAGCATTGTGAATCCACGGTCGGCCTAATAAGAAGGAATATGAAGGGCGAATATCCATTACATAAAAAGTTGAATCAAAAGTTTGGGTTTCAACTTTTATGGGGATATCCACTTCCCCATGCACCATCCTTTTTGAGCCGTCGAAGGCCCTCACTACTATGTTGCTAGGTTTCAAGGTCAATCCTTCACAGTCAAGCCTATCAAGAGCTTTTTTAGGCAACACATTTAGAGACGAACCGGTATCCACCAAGACATGAGCCAGAGTTGTGCCCCTGCATTCGACTGAGACATGCAATGCCTTGTTATGCTTCCTGCCCCTTGGCGTTAAATCAGCATCCGAAAAACCTAAACCATTATCTGCGGTCAAGATGGCTATGCAGTCTTGGAACTGATCGACAGATGTTTCTTGGGGTACATGGGAAGTTTTAAGGAACTTTACCAAGGCCTTTGCATGAGCCTCAGAACATATTAATAAAGCCAACATGGAAATTTTTGATGGAGTTTAGCCCATTTTCTCGACTACATTATAGTCGCTTATTTTTATGATCTTTAGAATTTCCTCCATCTCTTTTCGGGAGGTCTCAAGGATAGCTACTGATTGTGCCTTCGTCCGGACAGGCTCAACCAGAATACCTTTTCCTCGAGTCTCGGTTGACTCGGAAGTAGGAATGTCCGTAGGGGTGATAACAGGGATTGTAACAGTTTTATCAACAAGAGTATTAGCAAAGATGATTGTAGGACTGGGAATAACCTTTGGAGGAGCAACAACAACATGAATGATTACGGGTCCAGAAATAGCTTTTAGAGGAGCAATTTCTAGAGAGAAAACCCTTCCACTTTGGGTTATCTTACTAGTCCATGCGATATTACTGATATCAGAGTCAACTTTCTCAAAACTTGAATCATCAGCAGCTGGCCAATCTTGCTTGATACCGTGGTAGTAGACATCACCTCCATAATTCCATGGGGCGGTTTTGTCTGACGAATACGAGATTGGTCCAGGCATTGTAATTATCAATGGAGCTACTTTAGGAACTGATGTAATTCTAACGGGTCTTTTGGTTGAGACCCTGGAAGAATTGGCGGAAATGGTCACGATGGAAACATCATTATAAGAAACATTTAGAATAGAAGTCTTCTCGAACAAAAATTCCATGTCATCTATTAGGCATTGAACGTCTCCTTTTAACAAATGATAGCTGGTTGGTGAGGATAAACAGAAATGACAGCCTTCATCACAGCCTGGGAATACACCGGCATTTAACAAGTTCTTTTTGATAGTCAAGAGTGGGGTCACAAGTTCATCAACCAAAGTAACAAACATATCTTCCTCAACGACGTTGACATCACGATCGTGCTTGGGCATAGGGGCAGTAATAACATTGGGAATTTCTGGCGCATCAAATTCAATCTCTTTGGCTTCAAGAAGGTCTTGTACCTTGTTTTTCAGAGCCCAATAGTTGTTAGTGTCATGGCCCTGACTCTCAGAATGGTATGCACAACGGGCATTAGGATGATAATGAGGAGAGGTTGTGTTAGGATTCTTTGGAGCTTCTTTCAAAGTCACTAGATTGGATCTTAACAAATGTGGCAATACTTAAGATAGTGTCATATTAATTCAGGTGAATTGTCTGACTGGTCTTTCTATTCTTGGCTGGTTACTTCTTTACTGAGCAGGCGCAGGTTTAGGAATCATGGTAGCCCCCACCATTGGACGGCGTTCATCCCTATCTTGATTTCTCTAAGGATATACAATAACAACTTATTTTTTTCCAATGAATGGTTTTCTTACAGCAGCAAAGGATGCGTCTCTTTGAATCTTCCCATTCTTTATCCCGACTTCCACTCTTTCTCCGGTCAATGTCAATTCGGTAAAACCCGCAGAGGAACTCCCAATTAAGTGATTGAAGAAAGGACCGGACAAGGTGCCCAAAAACATGTCTACCAACTCTCTTTCATATAGGGGAGGCTAGACTCTTCCTGCTAAGTCACCTCCATTTTTGCGCGTAGTCTTTGAAGCCTTCACTTGAAACCGTGGCCATACTCTGGAGTTGAGTAAAGGCGGCAACCAGATCTTCCCAATTATGAACATTGTCTCTTTCTAGCTGATAAAACCAATCAAGTTCAGTTCCGGACAGACTGTCTTGAAAAAAGTGTACCCATAAATCCTTGTCACTGGTATGAGGCTGTATTTTCCTCACATAGGACCGGAGATGCATTTTGGGACATGAAACTCCATCGTATTTGGAGAACACCGGTGCCTTGAATTTTGGAGGAATGACAATCCCATATACTAACCCCAATTCCTCAAAGTCCAATCCAGACACTTTTTGAATTTCCATTGCACTTAACCGTTCTTCCAAATGCTTATACTTGTCATCGGCTGAAGGATATTGTTCTTCAGAATAATCTTCTTCTTCCTCTTCCTCTTCTGAATCTGGTTGGACAACTGCATCCTTGCCTTTCCCATCTTGATTGTCTTTCTCACCAGATGACATGGAAAAGTCTAGGGTCCTTCTTGCTTGTCCTTGGAATCTTCTTCCCATGTTTAGAACTCCGGTTATTTTCTTCGTTTTCTTCTTTTTCTCTTCAACTAGCAAGGTCTTCAATTCTTCTTGTACTTTGGCTAGAGTTAAGAACAACTGTTGAAACTGAGCATTTTGTGCTTGGAGGTCTTTCACCGTTTGCTCGAGATCTATCTTACTGAAATAAACAGTAGAAAGATGAGGAGACTTGTTGCAAGAAATCTGCTTATGTTATGATGAATGGTAGATGTATATGCAATGATTTCAAGGATTTTAAAGATTCAAATATGTTTTAGACAAAAAGAAACACACGTTATATTAATAAATTAAAGCTTGAGTACATCAATGCCTCTTGGGTAAAATAATACAAAAACTCTAAGATAAAAAGGTTGTACGCATCCTCTTTGGTGCGATGTAGGCATTCAGGTTTCGCTCCTCATGAAGTTGCTTAGTGAATTCCAAAACCTTCTTCTCGCTAGCATAGAATTGGGCCTCGAAAGTATCTCTCTCCCCCTTGAGTTGTATCTAATCTCTTTGTAAGTCTTCAAGAGAGGTGGGCATGTCAGGATGTAGGATAGTGTATGGAACATCTCCTTCCATAACAGGCTCAATGATTACCGAGAGAATGGAGGGATAAGGCATCATAAGACTCTGAGCACGAGCTCGTAGCCATTTGAAGTAAGGCTCAAGAGGGATGGAATTATTATGCCCCAATGTCTTGCTATCTACCTTGTTCAACATCCTCCAAGCTCGGATAAATCTATGGCGATGATCTTGATCGCCCTTCTCGTAGTCAAATACCAAACCTTGAATGAGCATCTCATGTGGGCCATCCCTTCCAGTGTAACCAAACTATCTTAAGGCTAAGCAGGGGTTGTAGGTGATACCTCCCCTAATGCCAAGTAAAGGGACATTAGGTAATTCTCCACAACGATTGACAATAGTAACATTCCCTATGGATCGGGAACACCAATGAATGTCTGAATGTTTGAGTGTCATCAACCTTTGTGACCACCTCGAACCTTGCTCGTTCTTTAATACAGATCGGGGAAGATTCAAAATGAACCATCTTGCCAAGAGAGAAGTACAACACATAAGGACACCTCTTTTCCTCATAGTTCGAGTGTGAAAAGAATGTAGGATGTCTCCTAGCAAAGTAGGCATCGAGTTGCGGGACATGAAGATTTTGACGGAGTTCACATCTATGAGTTGGTCAGGATTTGGAAACAAAACCATCCCATAGATAAGGAGAGCTACAATTTCTTCAAAGGCTTGAAAGTCCAAAGAGTTCCAACAGTTTTGGGCTTTCTCAAACAAGAACTTTGCTAGGAAACCCTTGACACCACTCCTTGTTTCCCAATTAGTTGTGACATCAGATGATTGCAAGTGTAGAGCTTGAGAAATATCTTATGGCTTTGGATCTCTTTCTGTACCATTGAAAGGTAGTTGATTGAGAATGGGAATCCTCAAGAGTCGGGAGAATTCTTCCAAAGTTAGCACAAGTTGATAATTGGGAAATGTGAAGCAATGATGTAAAGGATCAAAGAACTGAAAGAGCACCTTCATCATGTCCTCATCAGTGTTAGAGGTGACCAAGTTTAGCAGGCGACCATGTCTTTCGGTAAATGGAGAGTTTTCAGGAATCCTTGAAGCTATCTCTTTAAGTTGAGGAGGAATCCTTACGAGATTGACTTGAGTGGTTTTCCTACGAATAGAATCCATGTCCTACAAAACCGAAACAAAGATAAATGCCAAAAATCCTTGAAATGGTTAGTGAGTATGAGTATGATGTTATGATGTTCATAATGTTATGTACAAGTAAATATACACAAACAAAGGAAACAAGTCCTTAGGTTTAGGCTTGCATGGAGTCTTATAGGTAAGTACCCTCTTGAAGTTTAGTTGGCTCAAACCTGTCATAACAATAGTAACCGGGTTCTAAGGAGCTCAATATCACCAGTTTGTTTCTTTGGTCATTGTTTCAGCACAAGCCTCTTTAATGGCGACCGAAATATCCCAAAAAACCAAACCTCAATGAGTGTAGTATCGAGTATCTACCAACATCGGACTACACCAAAGCCTTTCATCTCACTATGTCCTAAAGTCCAAGTTGGTCAAGTAGAGGTTCTAAAAGTTCATTAGTGCTTCATGACATCACTCAGCAACCCCGTATTCTCCTTGATTAACTCAAGGGATACTGGTACCCACAAATATGTCGCACTAACGTAGCTATTGCTTAGACCATGTCGGTATACCCCACACAGTTTCCACAATGTATTGCTACTTACCTATAAGGTATCCCCAAATTCGGGTAGAGGATTCAAACCTAAACAAAGAACCATAATGTAAAACATACAAATCAAACAATGAAAACAAGTAAATATGATCTAACCCTAAGGTAACCCCACTTTTAGAATTATCCCCAGCAGAGTCGCCAGTTCTGTGATACGGTGGGAGAACTGACTTGAAGGTTTTGCGTTTGATCGCAAATGTTGCGGTTAGTAAGAGTCGCCATCGACTTTTCTTTTATCCAAAAGGAAAGGTGAAAAAGCACAGGAAAGACCTTTGAGATTATTTCTTGAGTTCGGGGGGGGGGGGGGGGGGGGGTAGATTATGAAAAGGGAAGGTATTAGCACCCTTTTCATCCATGGTTTTCCATGGGCTCATAGTTACTTGATAGATCACTTGCTTTTGTTTGAAATTGTGCTTTGTGTGGTTTTTGAAAGTATTTTGTAAAGAGGACATTGTTTAGGCAAACTTTATAATGATTCCCGTTCGTAAGAATGTATACAAAGATATTGATCTTTTGAAAATGTTTTCAAGTTTGTAAGATATTTTGAAAGTGTAGGTGTTTGTTTTGAAAATAGCAAGGATGTTTTGTTTTGAAAGTGAGCAAGTAATTATGAGCATTCTACCTACTCAAAAGTATTTCATGTTCATTTCCTCTTTCCCTTGACATTGCTATCTTACCATTGATTTGGAACGTAACTGTTTACCTTGGTTTTTGGTAAACAACCGTTGATCCTCCAAATGGTTACTTATTTGGTTACTCGCAGGATCGATCAGATTGATCCTAGGACATAGGTTGATTTTGAAGTTTGATTAAATTGGATAAGGCTTTAAATAAAGAAGTTTCAAGTAAATTGCATGAAGAAAGGACTTGGTAAAATAAACAAGGCTTAAAGTAAAAAGGCTTCGACGGGAATGTAAAGAGGAAAGCAAGTAAATTTCTGGAAAAGTAAATGACTTTGATTAATAAAATTGGTGTTTCACACATACATTTCTCAACAATTCTTTCTCACACGCTGGGTACTCGAATCTATATGAGTGACTTTGTATAGAATTGTGAACACACGCGAGAAACTACATGACTACTATTATTTATACTAAAACATCCCAAGTAACCGTCGGGCAGTTACACTGCTTCGAGATCAATCCACTTGGCACGCTCTCCACGTTCGACGCTCCAGATCCTTGCACGTTTGCACGTAGTAACTGCTGGAAACCGTTTTCCCTCCAAAAGCTTGAATTTCAAACTGCTCCACTCTGAACCATCGAACACTTTCGTCAAGAGACATCTTCGACGAGAAACTCCTTCGACGTCGAAGGCAACCAGCCTTCTTCCTTGGAAGAAATCTTCTAAGTACTTTGCCATCTTTCGACGGGCATTTCGACAGACTTAGCCAGTCGAAGACAACCTTCAGCTTTAATGGCTGACATCAACAAAACAAAGGTGTCGAATTTAGGAGCCAACAAATTGCCCCCCAAGAATGCCTTATTTCGACTCTGAAAGAAAAAGGCATTCTTTGAAACGCCATTCGACACCTGTCTTTTCACGCTTAGTCACAAATTAACTTGTGCACTTTTTGTTGTTTTCTACCAACTATTGGCAATCCCAAGAAAACCATCATTGTTCCGTACCTAGGACGTCACTTTCAGTACGGCGTGCAGTACCAAACGTCATTTCAGAATTTGTCATTATGACAATTCCCAAAAACGAGGACGCACGATGCGTCCCTCTATTTCTGCAGAACGACTAAAACAACAGGGGGCTGCCACGCGTCCCACTAACTCCTGCAGCATTAAATGGCATTTAATGTCCTCGTTATTGGGGATTTTCCCACTACTATAAATAGCAGTAAGTACCCCATTGTGGGACTTTTTACGCCATCTAGCCTTTCAAACTTCTCTGTTTTCATACAAGCTTGTTATCTTTGCAGAAACTCTTCTTCTTTCACTTCGTCTTCAACCTCATTTCAAACTCAACACTAATCCATGGCATCTGGTTCTACTGCTCCTAGTGCTAACGCACCAACTGAAAATGCTAAACCCAAGGTTTTCGTCACTGCTCCGGTAGTAAATTCTACAGGCAAACGAAGGGTTCCTGAACCTTCGGACATCGCCGTTCGCGATGCCTACTCACGCCACTTGATGATCCCGGTTGGATACTCCAACCAGATCTTTGCAATGTCTGGCCCCATGTATCTAAGTATCTCTGAGGCTCTGAAGATCAAGAGCTATTTCCCGGTGGTTGAGAAACTCAAACCGGTTGCATGCGCCAAGAAAGACGCAGAAGACAATGAGGATCCTACACATGAAAAAATCGATCTCCGCTTCTTCAACAGAGGCGTTAGGGCCTTCAGGTCCTGCCCTAGCCTTACCCCTGATTACGTTGCTTGGCTAGCAAAGATGGAGAAGCACCAAACTTCAATCTGGAAGGATATGGGAATCTTCGACCTAGTGATGCTGTCGAAGACAGGTTTGAACTATTCTCCAGAGATGCTGATAGCTTCTCTGTTGTTCTGGGACTACTCTCATTTTACTTTCCATCTTCCCTGTGGGATGCTAACCCCCACACTCTTCGATGTGGCCGCTATTACTGGCCTTCGACCCACCAGAGACTACTTTGATCCGGAAGAGATGTCGGAGGATCAAATTGGCTTCTCTGAGACCAAACCAACATACACCACTTTCATCAACCATTATCACGACAAGTCGACAGATACTGTGTCGGATGTCGAACACATAGCGTTTCTAGCCCTATGGCTGACTCGCTTTGTATTTTGCTCGAAGTCTTTACAGGTGACCAAAAAGATGGTCACTCTTGCTACTCAACTGCATCATCGCCAAAATGTCTGTTTGGCAGAACTGATTCTGGCTAGCCTCTATGATTCGATCAGCAATGGGGCCACTCTTCTAAAAATTATTGAGAACAGGGCCAGCTTGCTACTTGCTGGGCCTTTTTGGCTGCTCCAACTGTGGCTCAATGCCACTTTCGAATCTTTCTTGCCTAAGAAGGTTCAGATAAATGAGCAAGCTCCAGCAATAGCTAACAGACGCGTCGAAGGAACCAGGCTGGCTCTGTTGACACCTATGGAAGATGGACTGGAGTTTCAGCAAACCTTCACCAACTTCGTTCTAATGTTTGCTCGAAGGAAGGAGTTTGTTTCAACTATGGCTCCATTTGCTCGACGGCAGGTAGGCCCAGCATGGTTCACAAGGCCACATCCAAGGACGTCGAGTGGTCCCAATGTCGACGGACATACAATACTGTGGGAGGCGTTCCTTACACCAAGGATCATGCCTCTTCGATTCAGGAGCTCTAAGACTCATTTGAGTCTGATTGCATACCAACCAAACCTGGTATCTCGCCAGTTTGGTATTATCCAAACCCTACCTTCTCCGATTTTTCAAAGAGAGAAGTCCATGCTGTACTTCTGCAATGATTACACCGAAGAAGCGGCCATTAAGCATATCGGAAGATATGCTGGTCGAACAATTCTCTCGTTGTTTGACTACCAGCTCAATTTCCTTTGCTCACCATCCTTCGAGGAGTGGTGGAAAAGCTATTATGTTGAGTACTTCTTCGACGAGAAGGACTTCATGGATGAGCTGCAGAAGTCTTTTGTCCTTGTGTTGGACAAAATAAAGAAATGTAAGTTCATCCTCTCACATTACTTTATCTCTTTTTCGACTGCTAGCCTGTTAATTTTTTCATTTGCTTTCAGTTGTTCGAAAGCCTGTAGCCAAAAAGGCTACAGAAGGCCAACAGGGAGGGGGCCCTTCAACAAAACCTCCACCGCCGGCGAAGACTACAGCGCCGGCGAAGACCACAAGCAACCAACAAGGGGAAGGCTCTTCGAAGAAGCCTTCTATATCGGTAACCAGACTTTCATTATTTCCTTCTGGCTTTCGATTTTTGACTTTCGATACAATTGCTAAGTCGAATTCCCATTGGTCTTTTAGGCACCTTCGCCCAAGAAACGGCCAGCACTGGTGGTCGAATCTGGGAGCGATGAAGAAAGCAATTCTCCTCCTGCCCCCTTAAAAAGGCGAAAGTTGACGAAGGATGCTCTTGTTCCTGCTCCTGCTCCTGAAGGTCGAACCGTCAGAATAAAGATTGCTGGGAGAAAGCCTAGGCCACCTCCAGTGATCATTGAGGAGCCAACGGAAGAGGAACTGAACGTTCTTCTTAACAAGCCTGTCGAAAGCGACAATTCCAGCCCTGGGGCTGAAGCTAATCCACAGGTAATCTCTTAGACCCTTTTATAACTTAGGTATAGATACCCGTATTCGATTGTGTCTCTTTCGACCTCTGAAGATTTGTCTTCTTTCCTTTTTCAGGACACCACTGAAAGTTCTCCGCCAAGGACCTCTGAAACGCTGGAATCTGCTGAACTCAGCAGGCCACAAGAAAAAGGCTTGGGAAATGACGAAGCCCATACTGAAAATGAGACCAATGCTGAAACAGTAGAAAAACCAGCGGAGGAACTTCAAACGGAGGAACAACAGCCAGAAGCGGTTCAGGTGGTGGATCTGTCAGAAGAGAATCATGAAGAAAGGGACCAAGGCAATGCTGGCGAAGAAAATCAAGGTGCTGCTGACGAAGAGAACCAAGGTGATACTGTCGAAGGGCACCAGGGTGACGCAAGCGAAGAACACCAAGGTGACGCTGGCGAAGGGCACCAGGATGATGCTAGCGAAGAGCACCAAGGTGACGCTGGTACTGCCCCAGTCCGAGTCGAAAAGCAACAAGTCGAGGCACCTAACACTCAACAACCTCAAACCCAAGATAATGCTGTTGCAAGGGTTACCTCAACGAAGCACAGGTCTAAAGAGGACTTGGAACTCTTGAAACAAACTGACCCTGTTAGCTACCTCAACGCAATCATCGAGAGCAAGAGTTCGTCTGACGCTAGTCAGGAAGTTCCTACCCTGTCGAGGAAGTCTACTGAAACTTCTCCCCTTGATGATGCTTTGGCGAAGGTTAAGGCCCAGTTCTTCAAGAGGGACTTGATGAAGACTTTAGAGGGGGACCCCACTGCTCCATCATGCTTGAAGGATGTCTTGAATGCTGTCGACTTTGAAGCTGTAGCCCCAGAAGTTTCAAGCTTGATCATGGAGTTACACTCTATGATTGATCAAGTCTCAGCAGATTACAGGCGCCAAAGGGGGTTTAACAGTCAGCTTGAGGTGTTGTATGGCAAAAGCTCCTCTGCGTGGACTGCTGTCTCGGATTCGACTTCTCGAATTGTGGAGTTGTCGAAACAAAAAGCATCTACGCAGGAAGAAGTCGATGCCATTGATCGAGAGAATGCTTCCTTCCGGGCACAAATCGCAGAGATAGAAGCGAAGATAAATGCCAACACTATACGCAATGAGGAACTTCTTTCGACCATCTCAGACACCGAGAGCCAAACTGAAATCAAACAAGGCCTGGAATTCGCTGAGAGGGCCCAAAGCCTCGACGCTCAGATTGCCAAACTAGTGCAGGAGAACGCCTGGTGCAAGAAAAGGTTGGAGCTGCAGCAAGCCAAGTACATTCGACTCAAGGACTCTCTTCCCTTTTGATTGATTCTCTTTTGTAACCATATTTTGTAATCCATATTCGACAACAATTGCCATCTTGGCTGAAATTTATAAAATTTCCATTTTGGCATTTTTATGGTTAATTTAGTCTTGTTCTTTTATTATTTTATTTTTATCTCTTGAAGTATAGGTTTGTATTTTTTCAAATATTTACCATTTACTCTCAAGAGCCTTTTATCTCCACCTAACTCTTCGACTTCATAGGCTCCACCAGAAAAAGTTTGGATAACTCTGAAGGGTCCTTCCCACTTGGGTGACCATTTCCCCATGCTTCGATCCCTTCGATCCATGGGAAGAATTACCTTCCAAACTAGTTCTTCAGGAAAAAATACCTTAGGTTTTACCTTTTTATTATAAGAGTCCTCTACTCTTTTCTTCTGAAGCCTGAGTAGGTCGAGAGCGCGTAATCTCTCTTAGTCTAAATCCACCAGTTCATCTAACATCATGTTCCAATAGACTTCAGAAGGAATATCATAATGCCTCTGAACCCTTGCAGATTGAAGACAAATTTCTGCTGGCAACACTGCATCATGGCCAAAAGTTAGCCTATACGGTGTTGTACCAGTGGCTTCTTTTGGGGACGTTCGACAAGCCCACAGAATCTGGTCTAACGTCTTATGCCAATTCTTTGGTTTCTTCCCAACATGTTTCTTTATCAAGCCAATCACCACTTTGTTAGCTGCTTCGACTTGACCATTCGCCTGTGCATAATAAGGCGTTGATGTTAGGAGTTTGAAACCTGTTTCCTGAGCAAATTCCTGCATCTTTCGACCAGTGAAAACTGACCCTTGATCAGTTGTTATCATCTCAGGGATTCCATACCTAAAGATAATGTTCTTTTGAATAAATTCAATGACATTTTCTTGGTCTACATTGACTAAAGGGATAGCTTCGATCCACTTAGTAAAATAATCAATGCCTACCAATATGTATTTCTGACTCTTTGATGATGCTGGTCGAATCTCTCCAATGAGATCCAACGCCCATCCTCTAAAAGGCCAAGGCTTCACTATCGAGTGAAGTTCGCTTGCTGGCACATGTTGGATGCCTGTATGAACTTGACATTCTTGACAACCCTTGGCAAACTCAACACAATCTTTCAGCATAGTGGGCCAATATAGTCCTTGTCGAAACAACAACCATTTCATCTTATGGCCTGCTTGGTGAGCCCCACATGCTCCAGCATGCGTCGTCGAAAGGGCTATGTATGCTTCAGTTTCACTTAAACATTTCAGCAACACCCCTTCAGGCGTCTTCTTGAATAACTCATTACCCATGAGTACATAACTCAACGCCCTGCATTTTGTTTTTCATTCTGTCGAAGCTCCTGGATTTTGAAGATAGTCCACAATGGGTTTCCTCCAATCTTGCTCTGACAAATTATCAATGAACGAAATCTCGAAGTTACTGTGATCAGCATATCCTAGTCTCGTCGATTCCAAGTCTGATGGTGATAGACAAGTTGCTTTTATCTTTTCTCGAACTTCGATTGCTCTTTGTAATCTCGTTTTTGAAATCTTATACCCAGATGCAATTTGTGCCAAGTCATTGGCTATTTGATTTTCGACTCTGGGTATGTGTCGAATATTGACCGCTTCAAATCTTTTCAATAAACGATTTGCTATCACAAAGTACATAATGAGATTTTCTCTTATGCATTTATATTCCTTTGTGACTTGCTTAATGACTAACTCTGAGTCTCCCATTATTTCGACTCGAGTTGCCCCCAATTCCAACAATATCTCAAGGCCAGTAATTAGAGCTTCATACTCAGCCTCATTGTTCGAACAAGAACCTGATATTTTGTACTTGAATGTTGTTGGAATTTTATCTGGAGAAATAATCAAGACTCCTACCCCTGTTCCATCTTTATGGCTGGAACCATCGAAGTAGAATTTCCAAGGCTCTATCTCCACATAATTAATATCCTCAACTTGAATTGAGTGGTCGACTATAAAGTCTGCCACTACTTGTCCCTTTACTGCCTTAAGAGGCATAAAGGTCAAGGAGTATTCAGTTAATGCTAATGCCCACTTGCCAATTCGACTATGCAAGATAGGTTTCGACAACATATATTTGAAAACATCAAAATGAGACGAAACATAAACATCAACCGGTTTTATATATTGCTTGAGTTTTGTACAAGAAAAATACAGACATAGACACAATTTTTCAACTTCGCTATATCTAGTTTCTGCATCATTCAAAACTCTACTGAGATAATAAATGGGTCTTTCGACTCCATTCTCATCCTCTTGGGCTAACATGCTTCCCAGAGTTTTGTCGGATGCAGCTATGTACAATCTCATACTCCTATTGCTACAAGGAGGCACCAAAATAGGTGGCTTAGTGAGGTACCCTTTGATTTTGTCGAAGGCTTCTTGTTGCTCTTGCCCCCATTCGAACCCCTCTTTATTCAGTCGAAGTAAGGGTGAAAAGGCCTGAGCTTTCCCACTTAGATTAGATATAAACCTCCTTAAGAAATTTATCTTGCCTAAGAGAGATTGCAATTCCTTCTTATTCGATGGCGCTTTCGCTTCCAGAATTGCCTTCGTCTTGTTCTAGTTGATTTCGATTCCTTTCTTGTGGACAACGAAGCCCAAGAAATCTCCAGCTTTCACGTAGAACGCACACTTCAAAGGGTTCATCTTCAGACCATGTTCTCTCATTCTTTCGAATGATTGTCGAAGGTGGTCAATATGATTCTTCCTGGAAACAGATTTTATAACAATATCATCAATATATACTTGCATAAAAGTGTTAATAAAATCATGGAAGATAGTATTCATTGCTCGTTGGTACGTTGCCCCAGCGTTTTTTAGGCCAAAAGGCATCACTACCCATTCGTAAGTGCCTAAGGCCCCAGGGCATCGAAAAGCTGTTTTCGACACATCCTCTTCAGCAATGAATATTTGATTATATCCTGAATAACCATCGAGCATACTCAGGTATTCATAACCAGCGGCAGAATCGACTAGCATTTCCGCCACAGGCATAGGATATTCATCTTTGGGGGTGGCAGCATTCAAATCTCTGAAATCTATGCACACCCTTAACGTACCATTTTTCTTAATTACTGACACAATATTTGCAATCCATTCGACATACCTTGTAACACGGATGAATTTTCATTTCAGAAGTCTTTCGACCTCCGTTTTGATCTTCGACAGTATTTCAGGAGCGAAGCGCCTTGGATTTTGCTTGATTGGCTTCTTCCCAGGTTTGATTGGCAACTGAAGTTCTACCAATCCTCTGTCGAGACCAGGCATTTCGTCATAATCCCATGCAAAACAGTCTTTAAACTCTTTCAGCAATTGGATTACTTCCAACCTAAGTTCTGGATCGATTTTGGCGCTGATGTAAGTTGGCCTTTTCTCTGATCCTTCGCCTAAGTTGATTTCTTCTAAAGGGTCTTGTGCTAACATTTTAATGTTGTTCGCCAAGGGGTCCTTTTCGAAGCCCAAAGGCTCATCGTCATAGATGGCGTCGAGCCTCTGTTCCTGCATTTCTTCTGGCATGATATCAGGAGGTTTTGGATCGAAATCCTTTCCTGGGCCTACAGCAGATAATTGTTGATCATTGGCCTGTGAGGCCATGTACTTTACTTCGGCTTCGAGAGCCGTTATCATCTTGGTTTCGGCTACATAAGCCGAAATTCGCTTCAAAGATTGTGACTCAGTCATTATCACTGAATTCACTTCCCCAACCAGTTGGTTGGATATCAGTTAACCCACTGAAGTCTATGTGGGACAAGTCTTCTCTGTCCCATTGGAAACCATGCTCAGGATGCAGGTATAGGGAACAAAAGGTGTTTGGCGCTGGCGCCATGTCGAAGTCAGGTGTTGGACATGGCCCTATGTGAGCCAAGTTCTTGTCGAAATCTGCCAAACCCAGGTGATTCACTTCGCCAAGGTAGTAGCTTTGATCTGCCTCTATGTTTTCGACCATCCCATCTGGAAGCCATAGCAGCAGCCTTTGGTGCATTGATGAAGGCACAGCGCCAACACCATGAATCCATTCACGGCCTAACAAAAGATTGTAGTTAGGTTTGGCCGATATGACCATGAACATCGTTGGTCGAAGGATAGACCCTACTTTGATATCTAGCTGGATCACTCCCATGGTGGTCCCTATGCCGCCCTCATAGTTCGACAAGACCATGTTGTGAGGCTTAATTTCCTCATCCCTTTTGCCAATTTTCCTTAGCATAGAGTGAGGGATAATATTGATGGTTGCCCCACAATCGACCAATATTTTATTCACATTAGTTTCTTCGAGTTTAGCCCTTATGAATAAAGGCTTGAGGTGATTTTTCATCGCCTCTGTAGGTGGCTCGAAGAAGCCATTTTGTTCCTCAGTAGTACCATTGTCCATGACAAAATAGCACACTGGCCTATGTTTGGCCATTTCTTGCTCCACTTCCCAGTCACTTGCTTCGACTTCTACCTGTCGATTGAATTCCCTGGGCAGTACTGAAACGATATTCACCATTATGTCCAAAGTATCGTCAGACTCAGCATCGTCTTCGTCTTCGACTTCACTTTGGTTAGGCCAAACTAGCCTGTTGGTTACTGGCTCTCTCTCTAGAGGTTTCCTTTGTTTCCTTTGAGGAACATTGGAACTAGTTTCTGCCTTAGGTTCATTGGCAGCCTCCCTTTCAGCTTTTCGTCTCCGTTGATATCTCCTCCATTGAGATCGAGACATAGGATTTTTACCTTTGTAGTTGCTGGACACTTGTGTAACCTTAGGTGCAGCAACTTGAGGCTCTTTCTTTTGAGTCAAAGAGGAACCTCTTGGCACATCGAAAGAATGCCATTTCTCCTCACTTGGCCTTTTCCGGCCAGAGGTTTTGTACCAAGTGTCTACTGGCACATTTGTTGGAGGCCTAAAAGTCAATGGCCTCTTTTCTTGGTTAGAACCCCTTCTGGGATCATGTCGAAGGTCAGCATTCTCCCTTCTCTTATTCGCTGCTCTTACGCCTTGAATGTGCTCAGCAGCTTTTTTATCAAAGATCGAACTGCATCTTGGACACAGCATCACCTCTGATTTCTTTTTCTGGCATCTTTGTAAAAAATCTGCCAAGTTTTCATTTTCCCGAGGGAAAGCAGTCTTATTAGCTTGTTCTTGCCTCATGGCCTCTTCTGATGCTTTTGGGTCAGAAAGTTCGACCATGTTGATATTCATTGTATCTTTGTTAGCAAGAGTTAACTGCTTCATTTGTACCCCCAGATTCTCTGTCTGGCCTTGAACGGTGGCCAAGTGGGAACTGGCTTTTGATCCAGTTTTTTGTGCTTCAGCGGTCTCCGACTTCGGGTTTTCGACCGCTTTCTGGACAACTTCAATTGTCTTCCTGGATAAATTTCCAGAAAAACTGCCAAAGATTGGCATGTTGATGTGGTCCTTTGAGACTTCGACCATGGTAACTCCTGGCTTCTTCGACTGGACCCTGGTTGCCTCTATCACATTCACCTCAGAGGGTTCAGCATAGTGGGCTTCAGCCTGCAATGGATTTGAGTCGACAGCCATGAGGGATTTGTCGGCAAACTTCAATCTCCCTTCTTCGATAGCGTCTTGCACAAGATTCCTGAAAAGAAAACATTGAGAAGTTTTATGGCCCAAAAAATTATGATATTTGCAAAAACCTCTCTTCTTTCTTTGATCAAAAGGAGGCAGTTTTACCCCTGGGGGTACTATCATTTGGCCATCTTTAACCAATAAATCGAATATTTCATCACATTTTGTGATGTCAAAACTATAGGTCTTTTTTGGGAACCTATCGTTGGTCCTTTCTGGACCCATGGGATTTTTCCCATTTGAGGGGACTAACTGTTTACAAGAGTATGGTGGCCCTTGTTTCAGTTCTGCTAAATCGACTTCTCCTTCTTCGACAGTTAAAGTATCGTCGAAGGATTCTAGATCTTCGTCATCCATCTCAACGTACGCTATCCTCTCTCTCTTGTGAGTTTTCGTTGCCTTAGCTTTTTCAGCTTTGAGGCGTTCTACCTGTCGAACTCTATCGGCCAGTTGGGCCATGTCTCTTAGGTACTGGGTGTCTAGCTTCTTCCTAATGGAATAATCTAAACCGCCTGCGGCTATTTCGACCAACTCATGTTCTGGCACTTGTGTAAAACATCTCGCCTTGAGCAACCTAAACCTATTCAGATATTCGTCTATAGGTTCAGTGAAACGTCTCTTCACACTGGCCAGTTCTTTCAGGCTTATCTTGGTTTGCCCCATGTAGAATTGTTCATGGAACAATCTTTCCAACTGGGTCCAATGATGGATCGAATTGGGGGGGAGAGTTGTAAACCAAGTAAAAGCGTTCTTGGTTAAAGAACTTGGGAAGTACTTGATCCTTAGGTTTTCGTTATTCGAAATGTCACCCGCTTCGATCAAATATCTCGCCACATGCTCGACAGTAGATTCTGTCGTGTCCCCAGAAAACTTGGTAAATTTGGGGACTTTGCATCTAGGAGGTAAGTCCGTTTGTAACACGTATTCTGACAATGGAGATGTAAAGTTGGGCCTTCGAAAGCCCATGTTCATCCCATTCTGAGTCATGATCCTTTCAATCATTGTTGCCAGATTGTTTTCCAAACCCATGTTTTGGTATTGGATATGCTGAACCACTTCGTCAGCATTTTGGTTTCTATTAACTAACCTTACCTCTGGGGTTATTACCCTAGGTTCTTCGACAGGTTGTTCCAATCGTGCCCTAAGGTTTTCTTCGACAGGCTGTTGAGCCTGGTTAATGGTGGTTTCTTCCTCTAAAAATATCCCCTGATTTCCCCTTATTTGCGCCCTTTGGGGCTGTCGAATAGGTTGGGGTACTCCAAAGAAGTCAGCCAAACGCGTCATTTGCGCTGTCACTTGCTGATTCGATTGAGTAGTGTTTTGTATTAGAGGGTTTAGCACTGTACTCAAAGTTTGTGCCAACATTTGCACCATATCATGGTTGCTTTCGTCCATTTGTTGCCTCAAGACTGCTGTCGAGGCATTTGTAAGGCCATGGGCTACTTGGGACGTTCCTCCTAAGAGTTGGGTCCTATTTCTATTCGCCATGCCTACTCCAGAGCCTTGGAGTGGCGAAGAGGCACTCACTAAAGGGTCTGAAACAGTGGACGCAACATTCGTCAGGCTTGCCACTTCAGAAGTTGGCATACCATAGAATGGAATAAATCCTGGGGGAACCAAAGGCCTTGTGCCTAAATTTCCCCTTGGTGGGGGAGTTCCCAAAGGCATCCTGGGGCCTGTTAACGAAGGTATTGGCCCCGTGGTTGTGACCGATACTGCTGGTGTCGAACCAACATTTGTCGCTTCACTTACGGTCGTACTAACCGTTACTCCCACACTCGTTTGTGGGATTTCGTTAGTGTTTGGCGGATTCGCCATCTCTTCCCTTCTTCTGGCAGTATTGTTATCGTTAGTGTATATTCTACCACTTCTCAATAACATACAACTCGAAAAGATGAGATTATTTTCAACAATCAACACACAGTCCCACCAGGTGTGCCAATTTGTTTACCTTGGTTTTTGGTAAACAACCGCTGATCCTCCAAATGGTTACTTATTTGGTTACTCGCAGGATCGATCAGATTGATCCTAGGACATAGGTTGATTTTGAAGTTTGATTAAATTGGATAAGGCTTTAAATAAAGAAGTTTCAAGTAAATTGCATGAAGAAAGGACTTGGTAAAATAAACAAGGCTTAAAGTAAAAAAGCTTCGACAGGAATGTAAAGAGGAAAGCAAGTAAATTTCTGGAAAAGTAAATGACTTTGATTAATAAAATTGGTGTTTCACACATACATTTCTCAACAATTCTTTCTCACACGTTGGGTACTCGAATCTATATGAGTGACTTTGTATAGAATTGTGAACACACGCGAGAAACTACATGACTACTATTATTTATACTAAAACATCCCAAGTAACCGTCGGGCAGTTACACTGCTTCGAGATCAATCCACTTGGCACGCTCTCCATGTTCGACGCTCCAGATCCTTGCACGTTTGCACGTAGTAACTGCTGGAAACCGTTTTCCCTCCAAAAGCTTGAATTTCAAACTGCTCCACTCTGAACCATCGAACACTTTCGTCAAGAGACATCTTCGACGAGAAACTCCTTCGACGTCGAAGGCAACCAGCCTTCTTCCTTGGAAGAAATCTTCTAAGTACTTTGCCATCTTTCGACGGGCATTTCGACAGACTTAGCCAGTCGAAGACAACCTTCAGCTTTAATGGCTGACATCAACAAAACAAAGGTGTCGAATTTAGGAGCCAACAGTAACCCTATCTTTGGATGTAAACGGGACGGGCGTGGGTCATCGTATAACCATGATTAGAAATGTTGCAAGGTATCTTAGCATTATCTTTTAGGGACTAAGATCATTTGAAAGGCAACATAGATAGCGTCATCGAGGGACTATGATCTTGTATTTTGCTTGTTTTTGCTAAGATACCTCACATGCGTAATATGGCCATTTTGTAAAGGCAACCAAGTGGAATTACCCTAGGGGTGCTTGTGTGCAAGTGTATTATTTTCATGCTTGATTTTGTCTTTGATTAGGGTTTTCTAATTGATTTATTTTAGTCTTTCCATGCAAACCCTAATTACTAGCATTTGTATATAAAGAGATAAATTGCGGAATTTAAAATTACTATACTATTACAATGCTTGTGGGAGGGGGGTGTACAAATTATAAATGGGGATTGCAAGAAAATAAAGCCTAATTATCTATTACAACCATATTGGATTTGTACAAGAATTGAAATAAATAATGTACAAACTGAATAAATGTATAAGAATGTAAATGTAAAGAAAATGGATGTTTATCTAGATTTTTAGGGAAAAGGGATTTTGTTTTAACCTAATTAACTAAAATAAAATAATTAATTAAAATGATAAAAAGTAAATCCTAAATTTACTAGGAAAAGAATTCAAATAAAACCCTAATCTATTAATTGATTAAAAAAGAAATTAAGTTTATAAGAAGAATATTTTTGGTATTTTTTGTCTTAAAAATAATTTATAGTATTATAAAACATTTTTGGTCTTTTTTGGTTTTTAAAAGAGTATTTTTGAATTGTGAAAGAAATAAACTAAAACCCTAGTTTTAAAATTACAAATTAATTGGTGAAATAAATAGAGTATGGTTAAATAAAATAATTTTTTTGTTTAAAAATAAATAAACTATATTAAAATATAAATATAATATTTTTATATTTTTTCTTATTTTTTTAATATTAGATAAAATATTTAAGAAAATAAATAAATAAAAAAAAGAAAAAAGAAATAAAAATGGGCCAGGGTGTAAATATCCAACAGAGGTCAGAAGTGAAAAAAACATAAGCCCAAGGAGATGAGGCCCAGGCGCCTGCCAAAAAAAAGGGTCAGAATATGAAAAATATGGAAAAAAAATCTAAAAGGGTACCACTAGGGCTCGAACCCAGGTCCATATAGTCACATGTGCGCGCTTCTACCACTGGGGTGACTATACATCCGTTTATATAATCAAAACAACAAATATATGATAGTAAACAAGTCAATGGCTTGAACTTCATCTTAAACCTCACGCCCCAGCCAAAGCCTCTATATCTTATTCAAATCTTAACAAAAATGAAAACTGTAAACAGGAAACTTGTAGCAAATTTCCTCACGATTTCAGAAATGCAAAGCAATAAAATTATAGATAAAAGACAAGCATGAATTTTAATGGCCCAAATATGAATCCTAAAAATCTCAGAAACTTCAATCTTAAAATTCTCTAAGCTCAATCAAAATTAATGAAAACTATGGACATGGTTAGCTTTAGGACAATTATATCTACATTTTTGATTCACAAATAAACCATTAATGATGCATGTAGGAAGAGTTCAAAAGTCAGAAAGCTTACCTTGTAAGAGGGTATCGGGTTTGGAGTTTGAGTAGCTTTCAGTGAGTTCCAATGATTGGATTAGCTTCCTCAAGTTCCTAGGAAGCTAATGTGATGCTTAGCTTGAGTTGAAAGTGCCTGAGGAGTCCTGGAGAAGTCAAGGTGCAAGGTGCTATTTTTGAAAATGGTGGATGATGATGGAGGTGTTACAGTGGTGCTGCAGGTGTTGGTATTGTTTGTGTATGTTGTTTAGAAGCTTTTGAAAGTAAAAGGCCAAGAAAGGCACGAGCAAATTTGGAGATTGGATTCAAAACTCAGAAATGACAAGTTTTGAAGTGTTTTTGGTGATTCTATGTTCTTGGTGTTTTAAGGGCTTAAGCATGCGTAGGATTTGTGGCAAATGACTTGTGTATGTATAAGAAAAGAGGTTTGAGTGCTTTGGAAAATCAGAAGTACAAGTTACATGCTAATTGCTAAGTTACTTGATTTTGAAGAAAATTGGGAAAACAAGTTTCAAGAGGAAGTACAAGCATGGGCTGGGTTATTGTAAGTGTCTAAACAAGTCCTATTGTGTTATGGGACTTGTATGATCAGAAGAGAGCAATTTCAAGGCTCAAGAACAAGTTTTGTACAAAAAGCTACTTTATCAAAATGACATTGTGCACTTTCTTCCCAAAATGGATATAAAGCATGGCCTTGCATTGAATGCTTGAATTGAGACCTCTAACAGCTATGCAAGAAAGTAATTATGGAGTGCCTAACAAGTATGAGGCCTTCCAAGTAGAGGTTATGCAACATAAGTTTGAATTTGAATCTTGTTCATCACAAAATGACTTGTAATTTAAGTGTGAAAACCCTAACTTCATCTCTTCGATTCTTCATACTTAAAAATGATCTCAAGGAGTTCTTGGACATTTTGGAAAGCTTGTAATGTGCTATAGAACCCATCTTTGAATCACTTTTGAAAATTCCCCTTGGAACTATATGAAAAAGTGTCATGAAGTTAGGTCAAAATCCTGACCAAATTAGGGCAAAATTTCACTAAGTATTTTGTTTCATGACCATGTATTCTTAAAATTATAACTTGAGATCCAAGCACTTTTGGAAGGAGTTGTGTAAAGAAAAGTTGTAGATTTCATAGAGATCTACAACGTTCGTGTTGAAAGTTTCTTCTGAATCATCTTGCATCATGGTGAAAGTTTTGCTCAAAGTTGTGAAAAAATAAGAAATTTCCAACACTTAGAAAAATTTCTAAGGTTAGAAATTTTAACTTTTCAAAATGAAATCTTGAATTTTTTATTTCTTGATGAATAAGTTTCATATTTTGACATACTTTGATGAATTGTGATCTTTGGCATTTGACTTTGACCAAAAAGTCAAAGTTTGACTTTTCAGTATACAGTTAACTTTTGATCAGTTGACTGAAAATTCATCTGTCAATCCATTGGACTTGAGAAATGTTTTGAGCCATGTCATTATGTCAAAATGATGCAATTGGACTCTTGAGATCATTCCTTAAACCAATTGATCATTTTCTAGGTCAAAAATCAGAAATTGCCCTTTCCCAATCAAAACCCTAATTTTTACCATTTTGCCCTTTTGAAGATTTGATCAAATTTCTTGAGGAATTATGGTATAAATTTGATCAAATGATACATATGAGTTTAAAATGTTGATGTGGATAAAAAATTATGAAGTTTGACTGTAAATTGGCCATAGTTAACTTTTCCCCAATATAGTTGATTTTTAGGTCAACTGCTCAATTGACTGAGCAAAAGTGTGATCCAAAGCTTGAAACTTAACAAGAGTAATCTTGAGGGTCCATAATGATCCATGAAAGTCATATGAAGCATTGGGAGTTCAAATATCCTTGTGCAATCTCAAACCTTAATTTTGGTCATCAGTGCTTAAGGGGGTGTCTTGAGCTGATCAACCCTAGTACAGTCTTGAGTCAAAGGAGATCTTGTGAGCAAATTATTGATAAATGAGAGGGAAAATTTTAGGGTACAACAAAGACTCTTGTTTGCTTACCCTTTTTACATTCATCACATATGTGATCTTTTGAAAATTTTATTTTAGGTAGACCAATTACTAAATCTTTTGCAACTATTTTATTAAGTAGATCAAAGTTGACATGTGTCAAACGTCTATGCCAAATCCAAGAGTCTTCACTCATTGTTACAAGACATTGAAAATTATTCAAGGACACTTATTTTAAGTCTAGCATGTAGGTTTTATTTACCCTCACACCATTAAAGATACAATCCTTCTTTTCGTTATGTTCTATTATGCAACAATCTTTGGCAAACGTTACCTTATACCCATTGTCACACAATTTACTAATGCTAAGAAGGCTATGTCTAAGACCTTCAACTAACATAACATTTGAGATGATAATAATTTAGGGATTACCTATACTACCTTTTCCTAGTATTTCATCTTTGTTGTGATCTCCATAGGATACAAATCCTTTCTTCTTCGCCACAAAGTGGGAGAATAGAGAAATGTCTCCCGTCATGTGTCTTGAACATCCACTATCAAGAATTCATTTTCCCATTATAGCATCAATACACTCAACCTCCATAATCAAACAAAAGTGATAGGTACCCGATTCTCATTGGGTCCTTGGGAGTGAGTGAAATAATTGTTGCATTTGGGAAACCATTGGAAATTGCCTTTAGGAACTAGAAAGCACCTAAATTTTCATTTTTCATTAGTGTGGCATTTCTTACAATGATAGTGCCCAAACAATTCATGATGAGTTTTAATTTTTCTATTAGACTCATTCTTAATAAAATTATAATTTTATGAGGCTTTTCAACCTTTGAAGGATTAATGGAAAAAACAACATGAGGTTGTGATTCCTTGGCCACTTTGGCTTTAAGAGTACTCACTTCTTGTTGTGAAATTTGACAAGTTTCACAATTGAACCGACTAGGCTCCCCATCCCCATCTCTATGTTCTTTACCATCCATAATAGAACACTTTAATGCTTTAAATTTTTATTTATTTCTTCAACTTTTGCTTTCAAGTATGTAAATTTTTTTTCATTGGAAGCAAGTTTCTTAGAAGCACATAATTATTCTTTTTGTAGATTATCAAAATCAATTTTCAACTCTATAAAGGATAAATTATCAATATTAGCATACTTATAATGAATTACATTCTTTTTCTTTCCTTGACGTTGATTTGCCATGTAACAATAGTTTGCATCTTCATCGTTGTCACTAGAGGTATCTCTATCACAATCCCAAGCAACACAGACTTTGTTAGAAATCTTAGAGTTGTTTCCTTGGCTCTTTCCTTTCTTATTGGAAAGAAATGGACACTCCGATCTATAATGACTCGGTTTTCCATATTCATAGCATATGCCTTTTCCCTTATCCTTTTTGTTGTCTTCATCTTTAGAGGATGTGGATTATCTTCTACACTTCACAAGATTATTGTCGGAGTGTTTGACACCATTCTTTCAAATGTATCGATTATATCTTCTCACAAATAATCCTATTTGTTCATCATCTGAATTCTCTTCATCACTACAATCACTATCATTATTTTGCTCCTCCTTTGAGGACTTTGAAATTTAAGCCTTGAGAGCTTTAGACTCCAATACTTCCTCCTTGGTGCTCCCTTTTCCCCTTTTCTTTTTCTCAAGTTTCTTTTCATGTTTGTCCAAGCAATTAAGTTATTGCTCATGTTCTTCCAACTTTCCAAACGAGGCAGCGAGGTCAAGTGTTACAAGATTATTGGCTTCCTTGATCACGATGACCTTTGGTTTCCAATTCCTAGTAAGACATCTTAAAACCTTGTTAGTAGCAATAGCATTGGAAATATGATTACCTAGTAAATTTAAAAGATTAATAAGATGTGAGAACCACTTTTGCATTTGAGAAATGGTTTCACCATGCTTCATGCGGAAGAGTTCAAATTATTGATTAAGTGTATTAATCTTAGCTTGTTTGACCTTATTAGTTTCCTCATAGGTAACTTGTAGAGTATCCCACATAGCTTTAATTGTTTGAGAATGGGAAATGCGATAAAACTCATAAACTCCAAGAGCGGATATGATAGTATTTTTTGCTTTCCAATTGTGTGTCCACTTCTTACTATCATTATTGTACCCCAAAATTTTCCCTATCATTTTGTTCAAGACATTCTCCTAGGGTTCTCAAATGCTCAAGGTTTCCCAAGAATTGATCAGATAAATTCTCCTCCTAAGCAAAGGGTCCACAACTAGGGTTTCATCTTTCACAAGGAAATTTGGGTCTCTAAAGTCTCAAATGGAATTCATGGTTTCTTATAGGTCTCAAAGAATGCTCATACCAAGATTCATGTCTTTCATCACAATATTGCTCAGTCAATTGCTCAGATAACTAAAAATTAACTATTTTGAACAAAGAGTCAAGTGTGGTCAACATACAGTCAAACTTTAAGATTTTTGGTCAACATCAATATTTTGAAATCACATTCATCAGTTGATCAAGGGTTGATCATGATTCTTCAAGAAAAACTCTCAAATCATAAAAAGTCAAAAGTTGATAAATTAGGGTTTCCCTTAGGAGAAGTCAATTGAATTTGACCAAGCATAACTTTCACATGCTTCATCAGTTTTCCCCAACCAAATATCATTTTGAAGAAAATTTAATTCTCTATAACTTTGTCTCTCTTAGCTAAAGTCCAAAAAATGCTTCATTTGAGAGATACGGGTCAATACAATATATGTCATTTCAAAAGTCAACAAAAAGACACCTTTTGTCAGGGAAATTTACATCAATATAATGTCTTCAAATGAAAAAATGATCAACATATGAGATTGTATAGGACGCCTTGAGCTTTCCAAATAGTCCTAGATCACTTTCAGAGGATGAAAATTAAAAGAGTTATGACTAGTGTAAGTTGGGAAATTTTGAGCAAATGCATGAATTTCAAATTGAGAAAACTTGGTATTTTGGGCTATTGAGCCATTGCTTTAAAATCCAAGCATGTATCACACTCCTTATACACCCCAGATCTTGTTCATGTACCCCTTGATATATTTTGTTTTAATTATTTTTTATTTATTCATTAATAATTCAAAAAATAAATAAGATAAAAATACAAGGCTTTGTCAACAAAGGTCTAAGCCCATATATTATGACCTAATTCCATGTTATATAATCTCCGTCATTCATACATAATCAGACACAAACCCTTACACAAAAAGCTTGTCAAAAATCTCAATTTTTTAAGAACCCTAAAACAACTTGAAACCCTATTCATAGTCCCTTTCACTACAAACTAGCCATCCCAGTCAACCCCAGGAAGATCATAGGGTAAGATTGGATCATTTACAATGATCCAAACGGCCATAAAATACTCGTGCATGAATCACGATTCCATCATTGTATAAGTTTTTCATTCTTTAGTTTCATTGCATTTTAAGATAAACTAACCATGCTAATGTGTTCGTGAGGTCTCTACGTGCATGAAATATTAATCGTATGGTACTCATGCTATCAGAATCGTGACTCTCCATATTCATGCAGATCAATGTTATTTTCACCATAGCTCTCAAACCAGGCCATTTCATTCCAAAATAACTATCTTATTTAACATGTAACCCTTGATTTAGGGAGGTAGGGTACCTTTGTTTTGCTAAGATCTTTTATTTTACAGGAACAATAAACGGCTCACCGGAGAAGACGACCGAAGCTAGGGCTCTAACGTCTCTCCGGTCAATGCGTTTGAGTTTCATATTTATTTTAATTGTTTCACATAAGTTAACAAATGTGTTACTGCCCTGGCGGTTGAAATGCGCGCTAAGGCATTACCCTATCAAGGCGTGAGTTCGATCCCTGCCTTTTGCTGTTTTGTTTCATAATTTTTCATATTTTGGAGGATTGAATACAAAGTGTGTTGGCTTCTATGACACAGGCGCGCGCCTGTGTAATACGATGGGAGAACTGACTTTACTAGTTTTGTGTTTTATCGCAAATGTCGCGGTAAGCAAGAGTCGCCACCGAATTATCTTTTATCCAAGAAAGGAAAGGGTGAAAAGAACAGAAAAGACATTTTGAGATTATTTTATGAGTAAGGGGGGCAGGTCATGGAAAGGGAAGGTATTAGCATCCTTTCCATCCGTAGTTATCTACGGGCTCTTATTTGCTAGCTCATTTTTGAAAATTCTTTTTGTGTGAGTGTGTTTCAAAGATATTTTGAAAAGACGGCTTAGTGCGGTAAACTTTGTAATGTTTCTCATTTCAGTAAGAACGTATACAAAGTGTTTTTTGTCTTTGAAAATATCTAGAAAAGAGTTTGTGTATGTGTGAAAAATTGTTTTATTTTTGTGAGCAAGCAACTATGATCTGTCTACCTACTCGAATGGTCTTTGTTCATTTCCTCTTTTCCTTTAGACAATTCTATCCTACTATTAGTCAGTAGGTACCCCTGTCATTAGATGTTTTGAGGGACAGGCGCGGGTCATCGTACAATCACAAAGGCAACTCGTAGGGAACTTTAGCAATTTTATGGTAAGGGGCTATATCGTTTATTGAAGGAAACATCAGAGGGCCATCGAGGGACTACGATCTTTTTATCCAAGGGTGTTTGCTAAAGTGTCCCACGTTCGAGGGACATGACTGTTCTTTGAAGGCAACAAGTGGAGGTACCTTAGAGGTGTGTGTGTGTGTGCGAGTGTGTTGTGTTTCAGTTATTTATCTTTAAACATTTAGGTTTTTCTACCATTTGTTTTCAGATCTTATCATGCACGCCTATTAACATTCATGTAGAAGTTAATATATGTACAAAAAATATAAGTGAGAGGATTTAAACTACGTTATTACAATGCTTTGGGATGGGGGGATTACAAACCAAAAAATAGGGGATAAGAAAATGTAAAGGTCCTAGTTTAAAATCTATTACATTCCATATACAGTTATAGAATTTATAATAATGCGAGTAAAATAAGTAAATACGCAGAGAAGAGAGAGACCTAAAAATTTCTAAGTAACGAAAGAAAGAAATATTTTTGGTTGTTTTATATTTTTTGATTAAGAAATATTTAAGTTAAATTATGAAATCGCTAAGTCTAATTAATTAACTAATAAAAAAATGATTAATAATAATTAATTAAAATTAATCTAATTAACAAAACCTAATTCTAATTTTTTTTTGTGATTTTGATTTTATGATTAATAAATTAATTAATTTTAAGAAAAAGAGAACAAATTAGATTAACCAAAACAAAATAAATAAATAAAAAGTAATAATGGGCCAGAGTGTGACCAGCAATCAGGGGGTAAAAATCTGAATTTTTAGGGCCTAATCCAGAATTTCCGGTAATGCAAAATAACAATTGGGGGGTGGAGATTAGGAAATGTGTTAGGCCCAATAAATGAGTCCAGGCGCTGCAAGATAAAAGAAAATGTTGAAACACTAAAATAGCAAAACCTGGGATTCGAACCCAGGTTCTACGAGAGGAAAGTCTTAAGCGCGCGTTTGTTACCACTAGATCACCCTGTTCATTCATTAATATAATAAAATGAAAACAATATAATAAGAAATCAGTTAAACTTTTAAATTTCAAACGCGCGCCAGACTGGATTCGAATGGAAAAATGGGACAATGACGCTTGGGCCACTTGAGTCAACACGCCGGAGTCAACCTTCCAGTTGTCTTCTCCGGTTGGCATGAAAACGAATCCTGCAAAATAGAAGAGATCAATGGCTTAAATCAAACCTAACCCTCTTAAAAAGTCCTCCTGAATCCAAATCCGGCATTGGTTTGGACTGAAAGTGCTCGCATCACTGAAGCTCAAATGTTCTTAAGCCCTAACAATGGCATCCTACAAGTTCAGCACTTAAACTCACATGTATTTTAGCAGATTAAGTTTAAGAAAACTATACCAAACCGGTGTGTTTACGTGGGACCTTCTAGAGTGCTTCAGGCATGGAAGAAGGACTGGGATGATTCTTGGGAGTCTCAGGAGCACAAATGCGTGGCTGGTTTTGATGGAGGAAGGCTGGAGGATGGATTTCAAATTTTACAACTTTGTGATTTTTTATGAAATTTTGTGGAGCTTTTTCAGGCAGTGTAGGTGTGTCCTCTTACTTGCATTCTTGCTCTTTATATAGAGGGAGGAAGGAGGTAAACAAATATGGAAGAGAATAAAGGCATTAAGGCCCTTTTCAAAACAATATAAAACATATTAAAATGTTTCTAAACTTGTGAAATCCTTGCCATTCTTGCTGCAACATGAACCTGGACTTGTTCAATGTATCTTGCACGAAATTTTGGCCCCTTAATAGGTTAAGACAAGCTCAAATGCTATTGTTCATTATTTCTTTTACTTTTATTTAATTTATTTAATTTTAAATTAAATAAAATCAAGATAAATGTAAATAAAATCAAGGCCATGCAAAAATGGATTTATAGGTCCTTGGGTATGTCACAAACATGTTTGAGCCCTAAAAGTTAGGTCTATCAACCTAAAAATGCAATTTTGTTCAAAGTTGACTTCATGCATTTTCACAAATTTTCTCAACTTGCGCAAGCCATAACTTGCTCAACATTCACCTTTTGGAGATGATCTTAGACTTTTTAGAAAGCCTAATATGTCATCTACAATCTCTATATTGACCATATTTGCTTTTGAAGACATTACCTTGATGTAAGTTGTCTTGACAAAAAGTGTATTTTGTTGACTTTTGAGAATGACCTATAATGTATGAGCTCATATCTTCCAAATGAAGTATTTTTTCGACTTGAGAATAAAAGAAAAGTTGTAGATAATTGAATTTTATTCAAAGTGAGATTTGGTTGGGGAAAAGTTCATAAAGCATGTGAAAGATATGCCTGGTCAAAGTTTAGTTGACTTCTCCTAAGGAAAGCCTAGTTTGACAAATCTTGACTTTTGATGATTTGAGGACTTTCCTTGGGGAATCATGATAAACCCTTGATCAAATGATGAATATCACCTCAAAATGTTGATTTTGACCAAAAATCTTGAAGTTTGACTGTATGTTGACTACAGTTGACTTTTTGACCAATACAGTTGATTTTCAAACATTTGAACCATTGACTGAGCAAATTTGTGATGTAGGGCTTGAAACTTGACATGAAGCTTGTTGAGGACCTAAGAAGAAACAAGGAAGCCACTTGAGACCTTTTAAAACCAAATTTCCTTGAGAAATTCCAAACCCTAGTTATAGGCCTTTGGTTTAGGAGGTGCATCTTGACTAGTCAAACCTTGAGTGTCTTGACTATTTGAAGAGTCTTGAAAGAATGCGTTGAGAAAAATGAGAAAGAAAATTTTGGGGTACAACAGCCTGGCCTGGTGGTGAAGGTGCTGATTGAAAGGGTAGAGGGCGTGGGTTCAACACCCAGCCCTGTTAACCTTTTTTAAAACCCTTATTTTCTTACTATTTTCACTTATAAACCCTAAATTCATCAAACTAAAACCATTTTTTATCAATTAAAATTTTCACAAACCCTAATCAACATTAGGGTTTAGTTTTTGTTTAATTAATAAACTTTATTATTTTTTTCAAATTAAAATTAATTATGGGTTTTAGGTTTTAATTAATTAAAATTAATTTAGGTCTTAGGTTAATCATCAAATCTTTTATAAAAAAATCACCAAAACAATTTCCTTCCTCTTTTCTTTATTTTACATCTTCGTGTAGTTTACTCTTTTTGTGTTGTTTACAATTATGTAACTGCTCATGGTTTGGAATAGTTAATCAGGGTTTCACTTTTTCCCTGTATTTTATTACTTGTACCCCCATTCCTGAAGCCTTGTAATAGCGTAGAATTTTATTTTTCGTACATTTATCCCTTTACTATATTTGTTACTATTAAATTTTATCTGCACCTTTTGTCTATTGTGAACCAATTCCTTTGAGATTTGCAATAGGAACTTGGCCTATGATAAAAATGAAATTGTTTGAGGCCTTAGAACACAAAACCCTTCTTTTCTGATTCAACAAAAACCACCCTAATGATGAATTAGAATACTTTGTATTTTTTGTTTATTTCTGGATGTTTAAGTTGCTAACAAACTTCTCCCTTTTTTTCATGAACATGAGGCATGGATGGCAAGCGAAGATTGGAGTGGTTGCTTGAATATGAAGACTTTGAAGAAATAAAATTTCTCCTTTTTGTAAACAAATCTTTGTAATTTATTGCATTTGTAGACAAGACAATTTTTGTAAATTCAACTTGTAATGTAATGAACACAATGCCTCTGAATAAATTTTGTGTGAAATGAAAATATTGGACCAATCTCAAATTTGAACTTTGAAATTCTTATTTGAATGCTTTGAGCAAAACACCTTATTTTGGGTAACGTATTTCAATAAACCACCAAATATGATCAAGCAAAACAAACACTTTATACTCCAATCAAACTTCTAAAACAAAATAAATGTTTAAGAATTTTAATTCCACTTGATTAACTTAAATCCAAAGACTTATGGTCAAAAAGTCTCAATCTTAAACCCTTGTCCAATGGCTAACTGGTAATCAAAATGAGTTGGCACGTCATTCTTGATTCAAACGGGACTTCATTGTCTACCTAACATGTTTTAAGAACATTCATCAGTCTTGTAGAATTAACAAACTTCAACGAATTATGTTTAAGAACATTTGAAATTTTGAAGACTCAATTATCTCTAAGAAATCCCAAACCCTAATTATTGATTTGCCGCCTAGGAAGAGAATTTGTCTTATCGACCTTCGAGCCAATTGAGTGCACGAGAAACCCTAGGATATCATCTTGTATGAAAATTTAGAGGGCAAATTTTGGGGTACAACAGCTGCCCCTGTTCAATCTTCTTGAACTTGAAAAGCGAGAATGGAATGCTTGCTGTTCGTAGCTTGAAAGTGGAAGATGATTGAACACTAGAGTGCCCAGAAATTTGCACTTGTTGGTGTACGAAGTAATTCCTTGAATCTATTGTATCAGGAATGGGCTCAAAGATGCCATTGAATGAACTGAGGGATAATTGTAGGAGATGGGCTTACAGATGCCATCCAAGGGTGACTGTTGACAGAAAATGGACTAAGTCCAGCCTTGATTTCAACTGGGATCGAATCAGAATAAACCTTTGGAGTGATTTATCTGAAACATAAAAAAGGACCTACTAGGAAAGAATCAGAATAATCGTTGAGAGATTTGTCCGAAGCAGAAGAGGTCTTAAATAAGCAACAAAATAATATTCATAGCTGAATTGTATCTGAAAGGTGAATCTGAAAGAGTGTCAGGATGGCACCCATGTTTGAAGCGTATCTGAACTGTATCTGAAATCCGCATCCAAATGAGTATCAGGATGGCATCCGTATTTGGAGCATATCTGAACTGTATCTAAAATCTGAATCTGAATGAGTATCAGAATGGTATCTGTATCTGGTGTGTATCTGAAATATATCTAAAATATGAATCTGAATGAGTATCAGGATGGCATCCGTATTTGGAGTGTATCTGGACTGTATCTGAAATCTGAATCTGAATGAGTATCAGGATGGCATCCGTATCTGGTGCGTATTTAAACTATATCTAAAATCTAAATCTGAATGAGTACCAGGATGGCATCCGTATCTAGTGCGTATCTGAACTGTATCTGAAAGTTGAATCTGAATGAGTATTAGAATGACATCCGTATCTGGAGCGTATCTGAACTGTATCAAAAGATTGAATCTGAATGAGTATCAGGATGGAATTCATATCTGGAGCGTATCTGAACTGTATCTGAAAGCTGTATCTGAATGAGTATCAGGATGGCATCCGTATCTGGAGCGTATCTGAACTGTATCAAAAGGTTGAATCTGAATGAGTATAAGGATGGCATCCGTATCTGGTGCGTATCTGAACTATATCTAAAATCTGAATCTGAATAAGTATCAGGATGGCATCTGTATCTGGTGCATATCTGAACTGTATCTAAAATCTGAATCTGAATGAGTATCAGGATGGCATCCGTATTTGGTGCGTATCTGAACTGTATCTGAAAGCTGAATCTGAATGAGTATCAGGATGGCATCTGTATCTAGAGTGTATCTGAACTGTATCAAAAGATTGAATATGAATGAGTATCAGGATGACATCCGTATTTGGAGCGTATCTGAACTGTATCTGAAAGTTGTATCTGAATGAGTATCAGGATGGCATCCGTATCTGGAGCGTATCTGAACTGTATCAAAAGGTTGAATCTGAATGAGTATCAGGATGGCATCCGTATCTGGTGCGTATCTGAACTGTATCTGAAATTCTTTGAATTTAGTGGTAGCTGTTAACCTTATCCTGAAAAGGGTAAAATGTTAGCTAAAATGAAAAGTCATGATGCATAATGGGATTATGTTGTATGCATTCGTGTTTTATCAATTTTTATGATATATGAATGTGATGTATGCGTATGTTAGCTGATCTGCTGCATTTTTGTTAGATTGGGGAAAATAAATCCCTGACTATGGCTGAGGATATGGAGTGTAAGTCTCCATGTTGTGAAGTTGAAGTGCTGGTGAGTTTCCTTTTTTAGAGAAATAAACTCTATTGTAAGGGAAACGTCGTGTACTGCTTGGGGACCTCTGAATAATTTGGATGACTTCTACTGGGGATTGATAACTGGAAGCTTTGTTCCGCTGGGGATTAAACGACATTCTGCAAGGGATCTGTAGTTTGTTGGGGAAATAAACTCTGTTATCGGTCTGTTGGACAAATGTCTTCTTCGAGGGTTCTTGAGGTCGACTCAGCTGGTGAGGAAATTTCAGAGATTGAAGCTCTGGCTGGGAGTCAGTCTATGAGAAGGATTTTGGGGAAATTTATCACTGCCCCTAGTAGGAAGTGTTGTAGTAATGCCAGAAAATGTTTGATTGGTCGCACATGACCCTTTATGTGGGAGTCTGTTTTCCCCCTAGAGTTAATCTGATGCACCTCGATACTTGATATTTTGATCATATTTTCGGTAGCCCCGAACTTCCTAAAGATATTTTTCTAAGGATGTTGTGGAAGAAGCTGAAGACATGATACTGACACCATCAGAGACTATTGGCGCAAACGAACGAATTGGTGATACTCAAGATCTTTGGTTAAATCTCAGAATTTTCTAAGAACTGTCATGGGAGGATCTAAAGACATGATACTGACACCACCTGATACTACTGGTACAGACGAACAAATTGGTGGTATCCAAGATCTTTGGCCAAGTCTCAGAATTTTCTAAGAACTGTCATGGAAGGATCTGAAGACATGATATTGACACCATCTGATACTACTGGTACAGACGAATTGGTGGTACCCAAGGTCTTTAGAGTGTATTTTGTTCAAACCCCTTATCAACGTAACATTTCCCCTTGAGTGATACATATGTATATTTTCCCCTGGTTATTCAACAATTCTTTGAGAGATTCTTTGAATCTTGACTTGACTGCCCCATATGTGTTGGACAAAGGTCATGTCGGGCCCCTTGATCATGAGAGATTTGTCATTGGAAGTGTCTTTCCAATTGAAGTGATTTTGTTCACTGAGAGAGCTTTCGTTCATTTGATATTCGTTGTGTGAATTTCTTCGCTGTCAAACAAATCATCATATGCAAATAGTGATATTCAAGTAATGCAAAGTTTATGTTTGTCTTAAAAGAATTTGAAAATGCATTTTAGCAAGTAAAGAAATTTTGTAAAAAATTCAACTCAGGATTTAGAGTAAAGCCTTACAGGAGTTAGGGTACCTTTTGGTAACAGTATGCTTTCGAACTAACCCATGCTTTAATTAGGACTTTTGAATGGTTGTAATGTGGCCTGGTTCACGATTTAAGAAACAAAGGATAAAGGCTCGAAGTATATTTGTACCCACCCGCTCTTCGTGATGTTCTTCGGTCCTAAACTCAGTTAAATGTGCGTTTGAATTTCAATTGAGTCTGGAATGAAGTTTTGGTGATGGTTCAGATAAGTTAGGTTTGTCGGAAGGCAATCATTTTTCGTAACACACATTTTTTTGTTGAGGATTTGTAGTGACCTCTTTCTTTTGATTTGTTATCCCTAATTTTTGCCTGACTGTTCTTGTTTTGAGAGTACGGTTAGCGGGATGCCCCTATTTCTCTTAAGTCTTATTTGACTCAGTGGGCTTTTCCTTTTTTGAGAGATAATGACTGCCTATTTAGTAGGGAACCATCACTGTCTTTTGATTTCAGAGGAATGTTTTTGACGTCACTCGTTGTATTACGAGATAAGAGTTCGTGATTTGAATTAGCTGAGAGACTACCCTGCCCCAGGTTTTGATTAAAGGTTTCAATTTGTATGAAAACTTCTACTTCTTTGGCTCGAAGGGGTTGGCTAGGGATTATCTTCCTTATAACTCCAGTGTTTAGGATTTGAAAGAACACCTGTACATCGTCAGCAAAGTCTGTTTAAAAGCATACTGTATGAGATTTATGGCATTGTTTTCGTCATCCTCCCTCTAAAGTCTTGTAACTTTTAGCAAGAGTTAAATGTCATAAAGAGAGTAAAAAAAAACATAGTTTAAATATAGTGAAAACGAATGGACGGATTCAAGACAAACATATGCATTGCATTAATGAAACAAAGTTTGACATTAATAGATAATTGTCTGAGCAATAAAAGAGATTACAATTGAAAATTCCACTGAACAAAAGCCTCTTTGTCTGGACTTGTCACTTTAAGTGGTGAGCCTTTGAGGGGTGATAGAAAAAAGCTCCAATTGACCGTCTTGTGTGAACTCCAATTCTCCTTCGTCGATCAAGTTTTGAATCTTATACTTCAACGCCCAACAATCGCTTATATCATGTCCAGGACCATCAGAATAATAGGCACACGTGGCATCAGGATTGTAGCTGGGAGCATAAGTTTTGGGATTTGGAAGAGGTCTTATTGGTGTAATCAGATCCATACTTAACATATGTTGCAAATCTTGAGACAGTGGCATGTTGACGTTAGTAAACTGTCTTTTGGGCTCTTTTTGCCTATGCCAATTTTCCGGTTGATGTTGACGAGGCCGTTGTTGGACCCGTGACATGGTGGAAATTTGGAATGGTCTGTTTTCTCTTAAACCGGCTTCTTGTCTTGTGGGTGGCTGGATAACAATTTGACCCCTACTTCTAGCTATTCGCCCCACTTGGTTACATCCTTTTTGACGGAGTTTGTTGACGAGGGTCCTTAGCTCTTCTTGTCCTTAAGCCAAGTTTTGGATGAGAGCCATCTGACCTAGCATTTAGATTCTCATTGCTTCCATCTCAACCTGAAGTTGTTCAACCTGGTCATCCTTGTTGTTATCAGGATGCTTCTTGGTCAGATTCCTAGTGAAGAGTGCTTTCAATTCTTCCTGTCCCTTGGATAGGTTAAGGAACATTTCCCTAAACTGATCCTCTTGAGTTTGAAGATCTCCTTTGTCTTGTTGGAGAGCCATTGCTGAAATAAACAGTGAGAACATGAGAGACCGGTACTAGAGACTACCTGTTATGCAATGACGTATATGACATGCAAATGTTTTCAAGGATCTCGCAGGGTAAATGTTAGTAGCTTTGATTGAAGAACTTTATATTGGTGGATGTCCTTTCATGAGAATTAAGCTCACCCTGTCGAGTGGGTCATAGACCTCGACTCAAGTGGTTGTACTTGATCTTTGACGGTGCTTGGTTAGAGGAAAATAAATCCTCTTGCCCCTTGATAGATGTCTGGTTCAACGTGACCCTGCATCAAAAACCCTTGAGATCCTTGAAATGTTATGGTTCAATGTTATTGAAAAATGATATGGTATGATGTCATGATGTTATGTACAAGTATGCAGAGTAAACCAGCTTACATACAAATAATCATATACACGCAAAGCAGAAAAGTCCTTAGGTTTAGGCTTGCATGGAGTTTGTAGGTAAGTACCCTCTTGAAGTTTAGTTGGCTCAAACTTGTCCTAGTAATAGTAACCGGGTTCTAAGGAGCTCAATATAATTGGTTTGTTTTCTTGATCATTGTTTCAGTACAAACCTCTTTAATGGCGACCGAAATATCCCAAGAAACCAAACCTTGATGAGTGTAGTCTCGAGTATCTACCAACTTTGGACTGCACCAAAGCCGGTCATCTCACTACATCCTAAAGGCCAAGTTGGTCAAGTAAAGGTTCTAAAAGTTCATTAATGCTTCATGACATCACTCAGTGGCCCCGTATTCTCTTTTATTAACTCAAAGGCTACCGGTACCCACAAATATGTCGCACTAACGTTGCTATTGCTTAGACCATATCGATATACCCCGTACAGTTTCAACAACATATTGCTACTTATCTATAATCTATCCCAAATCCGGGTAGAGGATTCAAACCCAAACAAAGAACCATAATGTAAAGCATACAAGTCAAACAATGTAAGCAAATAAATATGATCTAAACCCTAAGGTAACCCCACTTTTAGAAAAATTCCCCAGCAGAGTCGCCAATTCTGTGATACGGTGGGAGAACTGACTTGGGTGTTTTGCGTTTGATCGCAAATTTTGCGGTTAGCAAGAATCACCACCGACTTTTCTTTTATCCAAAAGGAAAGGTGAAAAAGCACAGGAAAGACCTTTGAGATTGTTTCTTGAGTTCGGGGGATAGATTATGAAAAGGGAAGGTGTTAACACCCTTTTCATCCATGGTTTTCCATGGGCTCTTAGTTACTTGCTAGACTAATTGCTTTTTTTTGGTTTGAAATTGTGCTTTGTGTGGTTTTTTGGAAGTATTTTGTAAAGAGGCCATGGTTTAGGAAATCTTTGTAATGATTCTCGTTCGTAAGAATGTATACAAAGATGTTTGATCTTTTGAAAATGTTTTCAATTTTGTAAGATGTTTGAAAGTGTATGTGACTGTTTTGAAAATAGCAAGGATGTTTGTTTTGAAATGGAGCAAGTAATTAAGAGCATTCTACCTACTCAAAAGTCTTTGTTGTACATTTACTTTTCCTTTGACATTGTTATCTTATAATTGATTTGGTAAGCAACCCTATCTTTGGATGTAAACGGGACGGGCGTGGGTCATCGTATAGCCATGATTAGCAATGTTGCAAGGTATCTTAGCATTATTTTTTAGGGACTAAGATCATTTATAAGGCAACTTAGATAGCGTCATCGAGGGACTATGATCTTGTATTTGCTTGTTTTTGCTAAGATACCTTACATGCGTAATATGGCCATTTTGTATAAGGCAACCAAGTGGATTTTACCCTAGGGGTGCTTGTGTGTAAGTGTGTTGTTTTCATGCTTTATTTTTGTCTTGAATTAGGGTTTTCTATTTGATTGATTTTAGTCTTTCCATACAAACTCTAATTACTAACATTGTATATAAAAGCGATAAATTGCGAAATTTAAAGTCACTACGCTATTACAACATTTATGTGAGGGGGTGTACAATTGATAAATGGGGATTGCAAGAATTTAAACCTAATTAATCTATTACAACCAAATTGAATTTGTATAAGAATTGGAATAAATAATATACAAGATGAGTTAAATATGCAAGAAAGTAAATGCAAAGAAAAATAGATATTTTTGGATTTTTGTAAGGAAATGGTTTTTATTTTAACCTAATTAGACTAATTAATTTTAATTACAAGAGAAGTTAATTAATTTTTAACAAAACCTAAAATCTAAGTTAATCGGATTTAAGAAGAAAATAAAACCTAAGTCTAAATAATCTTTTAGAAAATAATTTGAATGTTAATGTTAATTTTGGAAAAAAATATTTTAAAGTGTGGAAGATAAACAAAATCTAGTTCTAAATATTAACAAAAATAAAATAAGTGTTTACATTAAAATATTTTTAATTTAATTATTTAAGAAAATATATTTTGTATTTTGATTAAATAAAAATAAATAACTGGAAATAAATAAAGAAAATATAAAGAATATATATAAAAAAAAATGGGCTTGGTGTTGAAAAGCAAACTGGAGGTGAAAAGTAGCAAAAAGGCCCTAGTATGTTTTTGTTAGAAACAGAAATAAAATATATATAAAAAAATGGGCCTGGTGGTTTTAGTAAAAAGGGGGTGCAAACAGTATGGATTACTTGATCCATATAATCTGGTGTAGTAACCCAGAAAAGGTCTACCGTGGGCAGCGTCTGTGTGGAATATTGATGTTGGATGATGATGATCGGAGGGTTGTAGGTTGAGGGTGCACCATAAAGTTGATGGACAGATGCGCGTGGGATTGCTTGAGGTCTGATTTTCACTTAAACACAATTAACTTAACAAATCATCATTATAACAATAGATTAGTCACGTAATCCAAACAAAATCTAAACTTAAACCAATCAGAAGCCACATTATCTTTAATAGTGACCCTATGTTATTAAACCTAATTAAGTTAACAATTAAAATAAAATTAATTTACCAGAAAAAATATCAAGTAACACTGATTGTTGTGTTTACTCGTACTATCTTCTTCTTTTTTCAAACACTTCTTCCTCTTTCTTGTTTGCTCTGTCGCTCATCTTCTCTCGCCTTCTTCATGGATTTTCCCATGCGATTCTCTGGATCTCGAATGATTATCGTCTCCTCATCTCTTCCCCTGTGACCTTCTGAGATTTTGGTGAGATCCTGAAAGGGGGTAAAAACCCTAGCTAGTGAAAATGTGATATGTACGATGTGATGAAGAGAAAGGAGAAAGGAAAGGAGAAAGAAACAGAGATCGTGATAGCTTGGCGTTTTGCGGTGTTCAACTTTCGGGTGAGGTCTTTCCTTTTTATGTTACGAAATCTCTTCCTCTTCTTCTTTCTGTTTGCGATTCAGTGTTTATTCTTCTTCTTCACGAGTTTCTGAAGGATTTTGGTAGTTAGGAAAATGATGATTAGGGTTAGGGTTTTTGTGTTGCTGTATATTTTGTGTGAACTATTTCTTTTGCTTCCTCTTTGAATGATTTGAAGGGTTTGATGATACTGAGGAAGGTGATGAATCCTTTAGGGTTTTTGTTGTTGCGGCTGTGTTTACGTATATTTTTTGTATGAACTGTCTCTTGGGCTTGCCCCTTTTGTGAACGATTTTGAAGGGTTTCCCTTTTTATACTATGAGCCTGCTTGCTTGTTTTCTGTAAAAGTTGACTTAAGAGAGATAACTACAGTTTGGATTTGTCACTTTTGCTGATTTTCAACAAGTCAACTTTATTGTACCTTGCTATGCTGCCTCTGACTTTGCTTGCTGACTTTTGATTATGTACTTGGCTTTTGTGATGCTTTTACAACTGTGTTTAACAGCTCTTGTACTGTGATGAACATTTTCTGAGTTTTCCTTCTTTATTGATATGTCAAATGCTGACTTTTGCTGGCTGCTTTTGTACTTTGTTGCTTGTGGACTTGATAAAATTGTGATGCTTTTGCAGCTGAGTTTGACAACTCTTGTACTGTGATAAACATTTTCTTCTAAATTCTTTTTCTCTTTACTGTGAACCAAACCAAACATTGTTTTGAGATTTGTAGTAAAATACCCTAGGCCTATGACATGACTTTACCAATTTTGAGGCTCTTTGATTATTGATTGTATTGGTTTTTTGATTTCCTCTTTCATCTGTTTGTGAACCAAAATTTGTGATTTGCAAACATATCTTTAGGCCAATGATAGGACACTGTTTTGAGGCCTCTATTGGGCTTGAATTTCTTGATTTGAATCTTTTGCTAATGGGCTGAAAATATGGTTGGAATTCTTTTGAATTTGTTTATTGTGAACCAAGTTTTGTCTTGTAGTTTGCAATGATAATTGGCCCATGATAAAATTTGACATTGTTTGAGGCCTTAGAACATAAAACCTCCTTTCCTGAATTCTTGATACTTTGTTCCTCTTTATATTTTTGCATAGGTTTTTTGTCTTGGCAGTTTGCAGCATTTGTTGTTGCTTGCTACCTACTACAGCCTGTTGCTTGCTATGTTTATGCTGTACTTGTTCTGTTTTTCTAATTTGTATATTTGTTGCAGGTTTTTGTTGGCTTTGATTGGAAGCTTGTGCTGCAGCATTGCAGCCTGCTGCTGCCTGTTATGATGTGTTGCTATTTTGTTTTACCTTATGCTGCAGCATTGCAGCCTGCTGCTGCCTGTTATGTTGTGTTGCTATTTTGTTTTACCTTATGCTGCACCATTGCAGCCTGCTGCTGCCTGTTATGATGTGTTGCTATTTTGTTTTACCTTGTTTGTGAACCAAGCTTGTACCTTGTGATTTGTAAACCATAAATTCTCAGGCCAATGATTAAACAAGAATTGTATGAGGCCTTTTGTTCATGTTGGGCTGAAATCTGTTGAGCTTGAAATTCTATCTGCACCTTTTGTCTATTGTGAACCAATTCCTTTGAGATTTGCAATAGGAACTTGGCCTATGATAAAAATGAAATTGTTTGAGGCCTTAGAACACAAAACCCTTCTTTTCTGATTCAACAAAAACCACCCTAATGATGAATTAGAATACTTTGTATTTTTTGTTCATTTCTGGATGTTTAAGTTGCTAACAAACTTCTCCCTTTTTTTCATGAACATGAGACATGGATGGCAAGCGAATATTGGAGTGGTTGCTTGAAGATGAAGACTTTGAAGAAATAAAATTTCTCCTTTTTGTAAACAAATCTTTGTAATTTATTGCATTTGTAGACAAGACAATTTTTGTAAATTCAACTTGTAATGTAATGAACACAATGCCTCTGAATAAATTTTGTGTGAAATGAAAATATTGTACCAATCTCAAATTTGAACTTTGAAATTCTTATTTGAATGCTTTGAGCAAAACACCTTGTTTTGGGTAACTTGTATTTCAAGCAACCACCAAATATGATCAAGCAAAACAAACACTTTGTACTCCAATCAAACTTCTAAAACAAAATAAATGTTTAAGAATTTTAATTCCACTTGATTAACTTAAATCCAAAGACTTATGGTTAAATAGTCTTAATCTTCAACCCTTGTCCAATGGCTAACTAGTAATCAAAATGAGTTCGCACATCATTCTTGATTCAAACGGGACTTCATTGTCTACCAAATATGTTTTAAGAACATTCGCCAGTCTTGTAGAATTAACAAACTTCAGCGAATTGTGTTTAAGAACATTTGAAATTTTGAAGACTCAATTATCTCTGAGAAATCCCAAACCCTAATTATTGATTTGCCTCCTAGGAAGAGAATCGGTCTGATCGACCTTCGAGCCAATTGAGTGCACGAGAAACCCTAGGATAACATCTTGTATGAAAATTTAGAGGGCAAATTTTGGGGTACAACACATGGCATCCGCCCGCAGGAACACTATCCAGATTAACCTTGTGAAAGTACCTCCTCAACTAAAGGACTTAGCATTAAGGATTCCTTAAAGCTCTCCCTTCACTGAAAAACATGGTCGGCTGCTCAACTTGGTCACTTCAAAACCCGAAGAAGAATTGATAAAAATTCTATTTCAGTTCCTTGATCCCTTGCACCACTGCTTCACCTTCCCGGGTTACCAGCTAGTGCCTACTATGGAGGAATTTTATCGGTTATTAGGGGTACATATTCTTGATTAGTTACCTTTCAACGGTACAAAAAGACATCCAAATCCTGAAGAGATTGCTAGAGCTCTGTCCTTACAACGGTCCGATGTAGTGACAAATTGGGAAACTATGGGAAGTGTCCAAGGAATCTCGGTTAAATTTCTATTCGAGAAAGCTCACTATTTTTGGGATACCCGAGATTTACAAGCTTTTGAAAAAGTATTGGCACTCCTCATCTACGGGATGGTACTATTCCCTAACGCGGACCAACTCGTAGATGTGCATACGATTAAGTTTTTTTTGTCTCATAATTCGGTGCCTACATTACTTGGGGATATTCTACACTCTCTGCATGCTCGCACTCTAAAGAGAAGGGGAACCCTCCTGTGTTACACCCCTCTATTGGCTAGGTGGTTTATTTCGCACCTACCCAGGTCTATTTTGAAGAATGAACAGGGTATGAAATGGTCTCATAGGCTGATGTCCCTTACACATTCAGACATTCATTGGTGTTCACGGTCCTCGAAAGATGTTACCATCATCGATCACTGTGGTGAATTCCCTAATTTCCCTCTCTTAGGCATTAGGGGAGGAATCACTTATAACCCTTGTTTAGAATTGTGACAGTTTGGTTATGCGAGAAGGGATGGTCCCCATGATACACTTATCCAAGGAATCACCTTCGACTATGAGAATGATGCTCAGGGTTACCGAAAAAGATTCATGCAAGCACGGGGCAGGGTACAGAGAGTTGATAGCAAGACACTGGGGCACAAGAATTCCATCCCTCTTGAGCCTTATCTCAGACGGGTATGAGCTCGCGCCCAAAGTCTTATGATTCCTTATCCCGCCATCCTACCTACGATTGTGGAACCATTTGCTGAAGGAGACACTTCTTATCTTGTTCTCCATCCTGACATGCCAACTGATCATGAGGAGTTACAAAAATCTTGGGTTCAACTTAAAGAGGAGTGGGATACGTTCAAAACTCAATTTTATGCCAGTGAGAAGAAGGTCCTGGAACTCACTAGGCTACTTCATGAATAAAGGAATATAAACGCCTACATTGCACCAAAGAGGATGCGCTCCTGGGAGACCTAATTTTCTTTTTGTTTAATTGTAAGCCTAAAGGGCACTCTTTGTAACAATTTGAACTTATTAATACAATTAACGTGTGTTTCTTTTGGTTAAACAAATTTGATCCTTTAAGAGTCCTTGAAATCATTGCATACACATATCATCCATGACATTGCATAAACAGGTACCATTATAGGTTTCACATCTTCTTCGCTGTTTATTTCAGCAATAATGTCTTTTGAACAAAGCATCAAAGATCTCCAGGAACAAAATGCCCAACTTCAATAAATGTTCGTAGCTTTTGCAAAAGGGCAAGAAGATCTGAAGGCCCTTATTATGAAAGAGAAGAAGAAGAAGAAGAAGAAGAAGACCTCTTGTGTCCTTAATCTGGGCAGAAGATTCAAGGGGCCGTTGAAGCAACCGGTTGATTTGACCTCCTCGTCCAAAGAAGGGGAGAATCAAGAGAGAGAGAGAGAGACAAGGGAGGAGGACCCTAGCCCTGAAGTTTCTGATAATGACACCGACTACAATGATGAACAGTATCCTCCCACCGAGGATAGATACAAACATTTAGAGGATCGATTGAGGGCAATGGAGATCCAGAGAATACCAGGGTTAGATTTCGAAGAGCTGGGTTTGGTATCTGGGGTGGTCATCCCACAGAAGTTTAAGGCTCTAGTTTTTTCGAAGTATGATGGGGTGTCTTGTCCCAAGCTTCATCTTCGTTCCTATGTGAGGAAGATTCAGCCTCACACTGCTGATAGGAACTTGTGGGTCCATTTCTTTCAAGACAGTCTGTCTGGAACTCAACTCGAGTGGTTCTATCAGTTGGAGGGAACCAATGTCCCCAACTGGGAGGATTTTCCTGCTGCTTTTTATAAGCAGTATCAATATAGCGTTGACCTTGCCCCTACTCGTACTCAACTCCAGAGTATGTCCATGGGTGAAGGTGAATGTTTCAAGGATTATGCGCAGAAGTGGAGAGATCTGGAAGGGAGAGTCCAACCCCCTTTGTCTGATAGGGAGTTGGTTGACATGTTTCTTGGAGCGTTGTCTGGTCCATTATTCAATCACCTGATTGGTAGCTCCTCAGCTGGTTTCACCGAGCTGATATTAACTGGAGAAAGGGTAGAAGTTGGGATCTGGAGTGGCAAAATACAGAAAGATACCTCGTCAAGTTCAGTGAAGAAGCCCTTCACAGGTAAGAAGGATGTCAGTGCCATTTATAGCCCAAGAGGTCAGAGCAGAGCAGAACGTCGTCCAACGGTAGATGTTATGATGATACATAGGCTTGTGGCTACCCCACAATGAAACAATCAGCAAAGGGTAGAAAGACCGCAAAGGCAGTTTACCCAGATTAACACGATGTTGACTGAAGTTTTACCCCATCTTCTAAGATCCAACTTGGAAACCTTGAAGGAGGCTCCCAAGAATCCTAACACCACATCTCCTCGGCACAATCCAAACGCTCGGTGTGCTTACCATTCTGAGAGTCCTGGCCATGATACAAATGACTGTTGGGCTCTGAGAAATAAGATACAGGATCTAATTGAAGCCAAGGAGATTGAGTTTGATGCTCCGGAGAAGCCTAATGTCATAATTGCTCCCATGCCCAAGCACAACCGTAGAGTTAATGCCATTGATACTGTCAGTTTGTTACCTCTGTTAATGAAGTATGCACTCATCTCATGATTGTCAAGAAGAATTTGTTATTGGCTGGTTTATTTCCGGGTTGTGGTGAAGGTTGCCACATGTGTTCATCTCTGCCCTCTGGTTGCTATTTGTTGAAAGCAGGTGTTCAATGCCCGATGGACAACAGAGAGATTTTGTTTGAAAAGACTCTGATTCCGACTGTTCTGTATGAAGATGTTGCCATCATAACCATTTCCGCCAATCCTTCCAAAGTCTCCTCTAAAAGACCTGTTAGAATTACACCTGCTCCAAGAATTGCTCCGTTGATAATAACTTTTCCTGGTCATGTACCGTACTCCTCGAACAAAGTTGTCCCTTGGAATTACGGTGCTGACGTCTACTACCATGGCGTCAAACAAGATTTGAAGACTGAAGAGGCTGATCCCGATATTAGTAATATTGTTGGGACCAGCAAGGTTACCCGATGTGGAAGGGTTTTCTCTCCCGAGATCTCCCCGAAGACTGTCACTAAGCCAGTTGTTATTCTGTATGTTGTTCCTGCTAGTACTTTAGCTACTACTCCTATCCTTACTCCAGTTGTTACCCCTGCCGATGAGACATTTGGAACTCGAGGCAAAGAAGCTATAGGTGAGCCTTCCTGGACGGAGGCACCTAGAAAGGTTGTTGTGGAATCCTCTAAGCAAAAAATAGAGGAAATCTTTAAAATAATCAAGAAAAGCGACTACAATATGGTCGAGCAGCTGGGGCAGACCCCTTCAAAGATATCAATGTTGTCACTGTTGTTGTGTTCCGAGGCCCATGCAAATGCTTTGATAGCATTCCTCAAGACTGCGCATGTGCTGTAAGAAACCTCCACTGACCAATTCAAAGATTGTGTGTCCAGTTTGACTGCTGACAATGGGTTGGGTTTTTCAGATGCCGACATGACACCAAAGGGGAGAAAGCATAATGGTGCTCTACATGTCTCGATCGAATGCAGGGGCACTACTACGGCTCATGTGCTGGTGGACAATGGATCTTCACTAAATGTTCTTCTTAAGAAGGCTCTTGATCGGCTAGATTATGAAGGCTTGACCTTAAAGTCCAGTAACATTGTGGCGAGGGCTTTTGACGGGTCAAAAAGAATGGTACACGGGGAGGTGGACATCCCTGTCAAAGTGGGTTCTCATACCTTTGGGTCCACCTTCCATGTGATGGACATCAAGCCATCGTACTCTTGTTTGTTGGGTCGTCCTTGGATCCATGAAGCTAGGGCCGTTACTTCTATGCTGTACCAAATGCTAAAGTATCTGGTGAAGGGGAAGATTGTCACTGTGCATGGTGACGAGAAGTATATGGTGAGCCACCTGAACTCTTTCAGGTATGTGGAGATGGACGGGGAATTCATAGATACTCCTTGTTAAAACATTGAAGAGGTTCCCCAAATTATGGCGTCAACTGAGGCTATCACCAGCACCAAACCTCCTTTGAAGATGGCTTCTCTCAAGGACTCTAGAGCAGTAGTTGAAGAAGGTGGGTGTACCATTTGGGGACAGCTCCCTGATTTGCCTCATCAAACTGACAAATTTGGTTTGGGCTTTACTTCAGGAGCTCAAAGGGTTGTTCGACGCGCTCGGGCCAGAGGACCTCCCATACGCATCAACAATCGTGGGGTTAACGCTATTGAAGACAGTGATGAGAATTCTAATATCGACAACTGGATCTACCTGACTACCAACGGTGGACCTAGTAACTGAACAACCAGATATTTTATACTAATTTCTTTTGTTCAGCAGTAATTGTCTTACTTGTTTTCCGAGTTTGTAATAAACAATTTAAACTTTATGGCCTTGTGTCTTACCCGAGGCACAATGGTTCTATTTGTGAGGGTTATTATATGTCACTTCCATATGTCATCAATAAAACATTGGACGTTTCTTGCATACAAATTTTATACTCTCTGTTTTTCTTTTTTGCTTTTCAATACAACTATGCTCTTACACACACTCACGTATCAAACTGCAAATTCATATCCACTCTGGATCCCATTGATAACAGTTCTGCTATTTCCAGTTATAACTTCGAAAATCCGATCAACCAAGCCAAGGACAAAGGTGAGGAAGATTGTGAGGTGCGTGGAGAACTTGCTAGACTGGTACATCAAGAAGAAAGGGCTATACAACCCCATGAAGAGCCAATTGAGACGATAAACTTGGGCACGGAGGTAGACATAAAAGAAGTCAAGATCGGCGCAAACCTGGAGAATAATGTCAAACAGCGGTTGATACAGATGTTGCACGACTATGTTGAGATCTTCGCCTGGTTTAAACACTGATATTGTGGTACATCATCTGCCGACTAAAGAAGATTGTCCTTCGGTTAAGCAAAAGGTACGTCGTATGCGCCCTGAAATGTCAGAGAAGATCAAAGTAGAGGTTATGAAACAGTTCAACACTGGGTTCTTGGATGTCACCTCCTATCCGCAGTGGGTTGCTAACGTTGTTCCGGTACCTAAGAAGGACAGTAAGGTACGAATCTGTGTGGACTACAAAGACCTGAATAGGGCAAGCCCCAAGGATGACTTCCCGCTTCCCCATATTGATGTTCTGGTTGACAACACCGCACATCCCAAAATCTTCTCCTTCATGGATGGTATCTCTGGCTACAACCAAATCAAGATGGCTCCTGAAGACATGGAGAAGACAACCTTCGTCACACAGTGGGGCACCTTCTGGTACAAAGTGATGCCTTTTGGGTTGAAGAATGCTAGGGCAACTTATCAATGAGCCATGGTCGCCTTGTTCCATGATATGATTCACCATGAGATAGAAGTTTATGTTGATGACATGATAGCCAGGTCTCATACTGAGGAAGAACACCTGGACCATCTACAAAAGCTGTTTGACAGGTTGAAGACATACAAGCCGAGACTGAATCCGAACTAGTGCACCTTCGGGGTAAGGTCTGGTAAGCTTCTGGGGTTCATCGTCAGTGACAAAGGTATTCAGGTAGACCCTACGAAGGTAAAGGTCATACAAGAGATGTCGGCTCCCCGTACTGAGAAGATAGTTAGAGGTTTCTTGGGACGCTTAAATTATATCTCCAGGTTCATTTCACATCTGACTGCTACTTGTGAGCCAATCTTCAAGCTCCGGAAGAAAGATCAAGTGGTAAAATGGAATGACGAATGCCAGACCGATTTCGAAAGAATCAAGGAATACCTTCAAGAACCACCAATTCTGATGCCTCCATTCGAAGGAAGACCTTTGATATTATACTCAATGGTGCTAGATAATTCAATGGGGTGTGTGTTGGGGCAGCATGACGAGTCTGGTCGAAAAGAGCACGCCATATACTACCTTAGAAAAAAGTTTACCGACTGTCAAACACGATACTCACTACTCAAGAAAGCTTGTTTGCTTTGGCATGGGCTGCTCACCGACTGAGATAGTATATGCTGACCCACACTACTTTGTTGATATCTAAGATGGATCCAATCAAGTACATCTTCGAGAAGCCCGCTCTATCCGGAAGAATAGCAAGATGGAAAATGATCTTAACCGAATACGATATCCAATATACAACCCAGAAAGAAATTAAAGGAAGTGTATTGGCTGATCATTTGGCTCATCAGGTCATGGATGACTACCAGTCCATGAATTTTGAGTTACCAGACGAGAATATTGTGCTAGTGACTGACTACAAAAAACCTGGACCAGATGAAGGACCTGAAGAAGGATCCCGATGGACCATGGTTTCTGATGGAGCTTCAAATGCACTCGGTAATGGCATTGGCACTATAATCATATCTCCTGAGGGCTGTCATACTCCTTTCACCGCCCGACTATGTTTCAACTATACTAACAACATGGAGGAGTATGAAGCCTGTATCATGGGTCTCAAATATGCTATCGATCTCAGGATCAAGTTCTTAAATGTGTTCGGGGATTCATCCCTGGTGATAAGTCAGATCAAGGGCGAATGGGATACGAAGCATCTGAATCTCATCCCGTACAAAGAGCACGTGTTGACATTGCTCCCACATTTTGAGGAGGTAACCTTTCAACATTTCCCACGAGAGGAGAATCAGTTAATGGACGCGCTAGCTACCATGTCTTCTATGTTCAAGGTCAAGTGGGACAAAGAAGCTCCCCGAATCACCATTGAGAGGTTGGATGAGCCAGCACACTGCTGTGAGATTGATACTGAAGAGGTAGCAGATAAACCTTGGTTTCACAAAGTAAAAAGGTATCTCGAGACTCAAGAGTATCCCTAAGGGGCATCTGTTAATGATAAGAAGTTTCTGAGAAGGTTCGCTATGAAATTCTTCCTTAGTAATGGAATCCTCTACTAGCGCAACCATGACTCTACCTTACTGCGGTGTGTAGACAAAAGCGAAGCAGGGAGGATTATGACAGATTTACATGAAGGTACCTTCGGAACCCATTCCAGTGGACATACCATGGCCAAGAAGATCCTACGGGAAGGATACTACTGGTCCACTATGGAAGCAGATTGTTATCAATACTCTCGAACTTGTCATAAGTGCCAAATCTATGCTGATAAGGTGTATGTGCCTCCGGTTCCTTTGAATTTCTTGACGGCTCCTTGGCCCTTTGCAATGTGGGGCATTGACATGATCGGAGAAATCAGACCTACCGCTTCCAATGGGCATCGCTTCATCCTGGTAGCCATCGATTACTTCACAAAATGGGTTGAGGCTGCCTCATTTGCTACCGTTACTAAGAATGTTGTAGCGCGGTTTATCAGGCATAACCTGATCTGTCGGTATGGTGTGCCAGAGAGAATTATCACTGACAATGGTACAAATCTCAATAACACGATGATCATCGAGCTCTGTAAGCAATTCAAGATACAACATCATAACTCTTACCCCTACCGGCCGAAGATGAATGGCGTTGTTGAAGCGGCTAACAAGAACATCAAGAAGATCATACAGAAGATGACAATGACATATAAATACTGGCATAAGATGTTACCATTTTCTCTTCATGTGTACCACACCTCCGCACGGACGTCGACAGGGGCAACACCCTATTCTTTGGTATATGGCATGGAGGTTGTCCTGCCCATTGAGGTCCAGATCCCTTCTCTGAGGATTATGAAGGATGCAAGTTTGAACGAAGACAACTGGATCTAGACTCGACTTGACCAACTGAATTTGATCGTTGAGAAGAGACTTACTGCTGTCTATCATGGTCAAATGTATCAAAAATGAATGATTAAAGCTTTCAACAAAAAAGTTAGACGCCAAGAGTATCAAGTTGGGGATCTAGTAATCAAGCGCATCATACTGCCGCAAGGTGATCCCAGGGTCAAATGGACTCCCACATACGAAGGTCCATTTGTGATTAAAAACATTTTCTCGGGTGGAGCCATGATTCTAACCACCATGGACGGTGGCGACCTTCCTCACCCTGTCAATGCGAACATAGTGAAAAGATACTACGCATGATTAAAGACCCACTAGGTTGACTGGCCTAGGCAAAAATAAGGGCCTCCCGACGAACCAAAAGGGTTCGGGCAAAAATAAGGGATGAAAATAAAAAATTTGTACACCCGACAAGTCAAAAACCTGAAAAGGTGGCTTCGGCAAAAAGGGGTATCACGGTGGACTGAAAACCCGAAAGGGTAGTCCAGACAAAAGTTAGGGATGTAAAGCGTATCACTATGTCCCATTGGATCACCTTGCGATCAGACCTTAGTATCAACTATCAAGCTCGAACGACACCGATCAATCTAATCAGCTTCGGACAAGCAGCAAAGTGATAAGACGCTCGAATACATAGCTGCAATAGCAGAATTGAAACTTAAATGGGATTATTGCACATAGTTGTTTTCTTTTTGTTGTACATAAAATTGTACAACTTCCATTTTTATGGCGGCGTTCTCTTACTAGAGCGCCAACTTCCTTGTATAAAAACGCATGTTATAGGCCAACTTCGAAAACTAATACAAGTCATTTTTACAAAACCTTTTGTTTTTTCTTTTCCTGTTTTGTTTCGCAAAAACGTCCAATGATTTATGCTTGACATATGCATTTGAATATGATTGCTATTCAAAAATATTCACATAAGAAACGGAAAGACAATTGCTCGTAACTTAAGAAATAGGGGCAAAAAACTAAAAAAATGTTAAACCCGACAGTTACTTTGTCCAGCAGGTACCGGAGCAGAGACAACTTTGAAACAAAGTCATCAGTACATACGACCCCGTGACATCTGTACTCCCCACAGAGTAAAGGTAATCAAAGCATTGATATCAGCTTCCCCAAAACAGGAAGTACTCTCCCCAACCAAATTTCATAATCACAAACGGGTCATAAAATTTGTCTCCCAAGCAGAATTTATTTCTCTGAATGCAGAAACTTAATCCCCGATAGAGTTTATCCATTCGTCTATGGAAGTTCATCCTCCAACAGAGTTATTCCCCCACAGAGTTACTCTCAAACAGAGTCTCTCCCCAGTAGAATATTTGTAGACAAGGAGCAAATCTTCAGCATAGTCATCTTCGTTCACCATCCCCAGCGGAAGTAGAAGAACCATAGTTTTCTACAACAGCCAGGAATGCTGTTTCCAATACTCTCAGGCAGCAGTCAGGGATTTATTTTCCTAGACTCGAATATAGCATAATAACATCTTGTGTTCATACATCATGACATACGCATACATATCGCATACAACATAATCTCACTTATTTTGAGAATATCACCCCACCATGCATTTCATGCATCGTATACAACTAACTCTGCTATATTTTCAGGAAAGACAATTATCCTGACAATCCCGGTGGTTATACATGTCACAATCAGTTCCCGAAACCAAACGGGTCAACTAATCTACATGGTCAAATAAAGCAGCCCTACAATCAAGGCTTTCATCTCGAAGTAACCCTACTACCCAGGTTCCTTCCCATAATCCCTACTATCCACGATTTCATCTCGATGTAACCCTACGACCCAGGTTCCTTCCCATAAGCCCAACTATCCAGGCTTTCATCTTGAAGTAACCCTACTACCCAAGTTCCTTGCCATAAGCCCTACTATCCAGGCTTTCATCTCTAAGTAACCTTACTACCCAGGTTCCTTCCCATAAGCCCTACTATGCAGGCTTTTATCTCGAAGTAACCCTACGACCCAGGTTCCTTCCCATAAGCCCTACTATCCAGGATTTCATCTTGAAGTAACCCTACTACCCAGGTTCCTTCCCATAAGCCCTACTATCCAGGCTTTCATCTCGAAGTAACCCTACTACCCAGGTTCCTTCCTATAAGCCCTACTATCCAGGCTTTCATCTCGAAGTAACCCTACGACCCAAATTCCTTCTCATAGCCCTACTATCCAGGCTTTCATCTTGAAGTAACCCTACTATCAAGGTTCCTTCCCATAAGCACTACTATCCAGGCTTTCATCTTGAAGTAACCCTACTATCCAGGTTCCTTCCCATAAGCCCTACTACATGCTTTCATCTCGAAGTAACCCTACGACCTAGGTTCCTTCTCATAGCCCTACTATCCAGGATTTCATCTCGATGTAACCCTACTATCCAGGTTCCTTCTCATAACCTTACTATCTAGGTTTCTTCTCTCTTATCTCCAGACAACGGTTTACAACACTGAAAGACCTGGACCCGACCAGATACGGTCGATTTCACATTTCCCTATTAAGCCGCTATACAGCCTAGACCGTGACCAGATATGCAGTTTACTCCCACCTCCTCAATCAGGAGTTAATCCCCTAGTAGAGTAATAGACAACCGAAGCTCCTATACTCTATTTCCCAAGACATAAATCAACATTCCCCGGTGAAGTCCTCCTCAACGGTAGGTACAGGAATTCTCGCAAAGGAATCTTTTATGCAACCGATATCTTTTCTGGATGGAATCTTTAAGCCCATCTCTGATGTTCTCTGTATACTTCCAAATGGAATCTGTAAGCCCATTCCTGATATCACCAATCAGCATCATTTCAGACGAGTGAAAATTTCTAGGCACTCTAGTGTTCAATCATCTTCCACCTTCAGATCACGAAAGGCAGACCAGCCAATCTACATCCTCAGGTTTAAGAAGATTGAACAGGGGAAGCTGTTGTACCCAAAAATTTTCCCTCTCATTTTTATACAAAACATACTCCTAGAGGTTCTCAATTGCTCAAGTTGACTAAGGATTGACCAGACAAATCCTCCTTCTAAGACAATGAGCCTCAAACTAGGGTTTCACTCCTCATCAAGATGTTTGAATTCCAGAGGTCCTAAATGGTTTCCATTACCCTAATATGTTCTCAAGATCATCCATGTCAAGTTTCATGCCTTGCACAAGAAGTTTGCTCAGTCAACTACTCAAATGCCTGAAAATCAACTATACTAGGTCAAAAGTCAACTGTGGCCCACATACAGTCAAAAGGACGGAAAAAAAAGTTGCCTCCACAAGTCCAGAAAAACACCAATTTTTGACAAAAAAAAAGTAGTGTTCGAATTCTGATTTAGAAGGCGATTCAAGGTATTTCAAAGTCATTAATATGTTCCTAGACGTATTCTGAAGCGATTCCAATCACTCTCAAGTCACAAAGCATCCAGAATCGTAAGATACAGGATCCGGTTTTCCAATTTTTCTTGATTTTCGATTACATGTATACATACGTTTTTAATGAAATTTAACCACGTAGCCTTGTTTATTATAGAGTTTTGATGCTTTCTGTATGATTTAATTGAGTTTTAAGTGCAGGAATCAAAGGATACCATGGCTAGGGTTCCAAGCTTCAAATCAGGGCTTTCTGATTTAGACATAATTGGGATAAACCAATGCCATCATCGTGTTCAGAGGACCAAAAGGAGTTGATTCATAGACTCACCATTAATTTATTATGCATATTTTGAGGATTTTGATTTTTGCACGGGCTTTAGTGACGCTTAATCTGTTGTTATAAGCTATAGTAACGGATGCAGTCCGTAGGTAAAAGTGTGGCCAAAAACAACATTTTTGGGGAAGAAGACAATTAGGTGGCAAAACCCCATTGGGTAATTTGAATCACGCGTGCGTTTTGGGAAAGACCACTTTGCTTGCTTTATGTTTTATTTGTCTTATCATATTAACGAATGAATAGGCTAGCGCAGTTGGTCAAGGAGGAGAGGTATAAAGCTAACCTCTTGGGTTCCATCCCAGGCATGTGCTTTTGTGTTTTTCTCACTATTTATCTGCAGATTCCATGTGCTACATGCCCTGGTCCATGCTATGCGCCTTAAGATCTTGCCCACCAGGGCCACCATCAAGCAGATCCAGCATCCCAGAACTGAAGGTCCACCATGACCTTCCAAAGCTGAACCTCATGGGATCACACGCAGTCTTTGGGCCAACAATCTCGTGCCTAATGAATTCAACTCTTCATACCCCCCATGCTGGAAACAGCAACATCAGGCCCAAAATTATTATTTTTCTTTATTTATTTTGTTTTTAATTATTTGTTAATTATTTTTACAAAAAAACAAAAATCATTTTTTTTAAAATCAGAAAATAACAAAAAATGTAGAATTAGGTTTTTTTTAATTTAAATTAATTTTATTGAAAATAAATTATTTTAATTAGATTAACTTGATTGTTTTCTTTATTAATTAAAATTAACTAGAAATTAGGTTTAATTTGCAATTTAATTATTTTCTCAATAAAAAATACACAAAATATTTTTAATTAATTAGATTTTTTTAGGCTTCTAATTTATCCTTGTCTTAACTTTCGTGCGCATTGACTTATTTATAATTCCAATTATTGTAATTGTTTCGAGGTTTGTATTAGTTTTTAATTAGGGTTTATTTTACCGCTTTTCATTTACTGTTTTCATTCCCCAAGTTTTGGTTATGTACCCCTTCCCCGAGGCCTTGTAATAGTTAGCAGTTTAATTTCTCGCACTTTACTTTCTACTATTATAAACTGCTAGATGTATGGATAATAGGCTTGTATGCGAAAGGCAGGTGAAATTAAAACGGTAGATAACCCTAATTGTGCAAAGATAAATAAACTAAAACCACTTGCACATGCTCACTCCTAGGGTTTTCCCCACTTCGGTTTCCCTCGGTAAACGGTCATGAAGCATAGGGAATTTTAGTGGTCGCCCTCCAGTCCCGAAAGATCAAAATGACCCATTCGAATGTTGCCTCGGAAAGATCTTTAGGACTTTAGGGTAATTACTAAGGTTTCCTAACCATTGCTTTTTTGTGACCGTACTTGTCCCTTCGAATGTCCCTTAAAACTCCAACGATGGGGATACCTACTCCTTAATAGTAGGATAGCTCTATCTAAAGGAAACGAGAAAACGAATAGTCTTTTTCGAGTAGGTAGAAAATCTTAAGTACTTGCTCAAAATAACAAAAATATTTTTCACAAACACTTTCAAAAAAGTTTTCAAAAACAACTTCGTCACACTCTTGAGGACAGATACAAGGGTTATCACGAAGTTAAAGAAAAACTTTTCAAAACATACACAAGCAATTTCAAAATGAGCAAGTACCTAAGAGCCTGTGGAAAACCACAGATAGAAGGGGTGCTAACACCTTCCCTTTCTATAATCTACCCCCGTACTCAGAAACATCTCGAAAAAGGTTTTTTCTATTCTTTTTCCTTTTCTTTTATTGGATGAAATAAAAGTCGGTGGCGACTCTTGCTTACCGCGACATTTGCGAATACAAAATGCAAACCAGTAATAACAGTCAGTTCTGCCACCGTATCACACCAATCAATAAACCCAGATCAATCATTCCAATTCAATCTTAATTCCAAGCCAACCAAAATTGCCTTAATCTGAATGAGTCCCCAAGTTCATCTCCCACGCCATTACTTGCACTTGTATTTCACTCCAACACAACAGAAATGCGTTGAAGAGTCTTTGAAACTGACAATGATATTTGGAGCAGAGGAAAACACCTCTGATAAGCCTCATTGTATTAGTAAGCTCAATCACCAGGGAGAACTTGCAAAGCCTCATTGAGATGCTGAGAAGGCCCAAGCCCTAGCTTGCAAAGTCTTTATTTAAAGTTTTGATGAAAATAATTGCATTAACAAGTCACATCCCTTTGATGGAGAACTTGATGATCTTTGTAACTTGATGAGGATAAAGCTCTCAGTGACCGCGAACACAAAAACCCTAGCTCCACAGACCATGATTGATGATGAAACCAGTTGATTCCTTGAGTGAAGATGAGAGCCTTAAAGCCATACAACAACCTTAGTTCCTCAAGATCCCTGATCCCATGTTAAATATTTATTGATTAATGAATGAATGATGTGTTAGATGACCTAATGGGAGTTGTGTACATGAGAAAAGTGCAAAAATGCATAAGCCAGATAAAAGTGAAAGGGTAGGACAAATTTGGGATATTACAGTTATCCCTCATAAGTTCAAGGTTCCTACCTTTGCCAAGTGTGATGGTGTATCCTTCCCAAAGCTTCATCTGTGGTCCTATGTTTATAAGATTCAACCACATACTACTGACAGGAAGTTATGGGTCCACTTCTTTCAAGAGAGTTTATTTGGGACACAACTCAAATGGTTCTATCGGCTAGAAGGAACCAACATCCTCACTCGGGAAGACCTGGTTGCTGCGTTTTACAAGTAGTATCAATATAATGATGACCTTGCACCAACTCGTGTGAAATTACAAAATATGACCATGGGCTAGAATGAAGGGTTTGAAGGATATGCCCAGAAGTGGGGAGATATGGACGGAAGAGTACAACCTCCTTTGTCTGATAGGGAGCTGGTTGATATGTTCATGGGCACTCTGACATGGTCTTTCTTTAATCACCTTATCGGAAGCTCCTCATCTGGTTTTATGGAGCTGAGTCTAACTTGGGAACATGTAGAAAGTGGTATCAAGAGTGGAAAAATTCAAGTGGTTGCGTCTTCGAGTGCTGTAAAGAAGAAATTTAGCAGAAAGAAAGAAGTTAATGTTGTTTATGGCCAGAAGGGTCGTGTTAGAAGTCACTGCAACTAGTCTGTAGGAGCGGTGCTAATCTCTAATCCTGCGTCTGTTCAACAATAACAACAGGGCAATCAACGTAGGTCAGACGCACCAAGAAGACAGTTTACCAAGATCAGTATGCCACTGTCTCAGGAATTACAATATTGACTGAAAGCGGAGCTGATTACATTAAGGTATCCTCCTCAGAATCCCAACACCTCCTCTCCTTGCTACAATCCAAATGTGAAGTGTGCTTACCATTCCAATAGTCCTGGGCACGACACCAATAATTGTTAGGCCCTAAAAAACAATATTCAGGATATGATTGACAACAGAGAGATTGAGTTTGATCCTCCGGAGACTCCAAATGTAATTACTGCACCAATACCGAAGCATTACAAAGGAGTAAATTCTATTGACGATGTTATTTATGTTGCTACTGTAAGTGAATTGGTCACTCCCCTCCCAATAATCAAAGAGAATCTGTTGCAGGCCGGTTTATTTTTGGGCTGTATTGAAAGATGTTACTGCTGTGCAGCCCAACCCAATGGTTGCAAGTTACTGAAGGAGGGAATTCAACGCCTAATGGACAATCACATAGTTCTGGTTGAGAAGATTCCGCCTGCTGAGAATCTATTTCAAGATTTATCTGTAATTTCTGGCACTCCTATCAGGATCACTTCCAAGGGTCCTTTAAGGATCACTGCCAATCCCAAAGCTGCTCCTCTAATAATCACCACACCTAGACCTATTCCATACTCTTCAGACAAAGCTATCCCGTGGAACTATGGATCTAACGTCTACTACCATGGCTTCAAGCAAGAGCTACCGATTACTGAGAATGAAGGTACTGAAGTTGCTGATCCTGACATTGATTATATTGTAGAGACTAGTAAGGTTACTAGAAGCGGAAGGGTTTTCTCCTCGAAAATCTCTCCGAAGACTGTTGCTACACCAGTTAAAGTTATCACTACCAAGTCAACTACTGAGGCTCAGGGTAAAGAGTAAATAATGGAGCCTGCTTAGACGGAGACACCTAAAGAAGTTGCAGCTGAAGACACCTCTAAGCAAGAGTTGGAAGAGGTATTGAAGATTATCCGTAAAAGCGATTACAAGATTGTTGAACAGTTGGGGCAGACCCCCTCCAAAAATCTCCATGTTATCCCTGCTACTGTGTTCTGAAGCCCATGCACAGGCTTTAGTGAAATTCTTGAAGTCCTCTCACGTGCCACAGGAAATTTCTGCTTATCAATTTGAAAGTTATGTTACTAGCTTGTTGTACCCCAAAATTTTCCCTCTCATGTTTTTCCAATATTTCCTCTTGCATAGGTGGTTACAAACCTTTGCCTAAAGACAAAGAAACTTTTCAAGTGATGGTTAAGTATCCATCGATTGGCACCTACAAAACGCCCTTCGATTGGCATCTTCAAAGTGCCTTTCGATTCGCATCTCCAAAATGCCTTTCGATTAGCATCTCCAAAATTCTTTTCGATTGACATCTACATAGCATCCTTCGATTGACATATGCAAAAGGTCCTTCGATTGGCATCTGCAAAAGGCCTTTCAATTGGCCTCAAGACAAGCCTTTTAATGGGCATTGTGTCAAAGCCTTTCGATTGGCATGGCAAAGGATCCTTCGATTTAGCATTGTGTCAAAGCAGCTTCGACAGGCATGTTAAATGTGTCTTTCGATTGGTGATAACGAGAAAACATATCATATAACTACCATGCTTTTTACCGATTTTATATTTCATTAGGTCGTCTAACCCCCGATTATTCTGAGATTATTTGTCTTTTTACAGGTATAACATTTGTCGACTCAAACTGATGGAAAAGGACAACATGAAGAAGGCTAGACAATAAACAAAGAGGAAAAGAATAAAAAAATACAAAGTTTGGATTTTTTGGAACAGTGACGGTCGTCACATCCTTGTGACGGGCGTAACACCCCCCAACATGAAGAAACACTTGTCACACACCACTGACGAGCGTAATGCACTACTTCAGCGCGTTACGACCGTCACCCACCTGTGACGACCGTCACGCGCGTGAAGGTGGACATCATACATGGATTGAGACGTGGGCATTAAGGGAAGACTCGTTATCCCTTTTTCTGCTGAGTCCCCTATTTTCTTGCCACCACTATTAGTGCTCCTATATTTTCTCCATTGAAGACTTCATCAAGAATTCTTAACTACTGATTTTCCTATGCTATATATATGTGTACCAGTGCATAGTTCAGGGGTCGAAGAAATTTCCTCAGAACAAATATTATTTTCTTTTGCAGTTATTTTCCATTTTCCTTGTTTTGGAATATTGTTTTCACGTTCCTGTAATTTTCATTCAAAGTCTTAGTTTTTAGTTTTAAGTGTTAATTCTTCTTTCAAGAATTAACACGAATTATTTACTGCAAATCAAGATCGAAGATTGGATTATTGTAATACTTCAAGATTACCATAGCAACTTTGATTCCAGGTTTTATATTGCAATTATTATTCATTCAGTTTTTATATTATACCAATTGTTGCTATGAATTATATTTTGAACTGTATTGCTGTTAAGTTAATTATGTCTGGATAAATTATTAATACCGGTATGTGACCGTAAGAACTGAAAGAATTCAGTGATACCTTGGCCAAAAATATTTATAAAACAATTTCTGGTTTCCAATTTCCAAGATTAATTTAACTATCCTTGTCACGAGAGTGAGAGGTTAATTAACACGATTTTGCCACGAGAGTGGGAAATTAATTAAGGCAAGAACCTGCATGCGAGAGCTGGGGTTCAACCCAGATAGTGGTAACGAAGCATTGATTTTTAAATACACGAGAGTATTTTAATAAATTAATTAAATTCAAATTGTTTTCAAAAAGTGTTATTGAATTTAAAGTGCATCCACTAGGTTTAGTAGCATAACTTATTTCATGAACACGAGAGTGTATGTCTTAGGTGTTTAAACAATTAGCTTTTACCGAAATACTTTATAGGCCAAGCGATTCACCGAATTCCCGAAGTCCGATTATCACATACCGGTATAACTAGTACTATTATTTTTAATTAAATTGTTTCCCCCAAAAATCGAATATTCATCGCTTAGTTAGACAAACTGTAGCATTAGATCGTATGCGATTGATCCTCAGTCTCTGTGGGTTCGATAATCTTTTAAAACTAGAACGACTGAACTGTATACTTGCAGTTAGTATCCCGACAGACTTATAAAGTCCCGATCAAGTTTTTGGCGCCGTTGCCGGGGACTGGTAATCAATTAATTACGATTCTTCTGTTGCGCGTTTAGACTAAGCAACAAATACCCTTTTTCGATTTGTATGCCAAGGACTCGCTCACAAGGCGAACCACTTGACAAATCGACGGACGAACCTGAACGCATTCTTTCCGTAAGACGTGCAGTCATGGATTACTGTTTAAATCACGCCATTCCTTTACCCAAACCAGAAATCAAGATTGATTCTAAAACTGATTCTACTTCTTCCTCTGAAACCGAAACCAATCCAGAATTAGATATGGCCGAAGAACAAAGGACCCGTCTACTGAAGGAGTACGCAGCTCCATCACAACAAGAACCCCATAACAGCATTGTTGCTCCAGCAATAAACCGAAACGATTTCGAGTTGAAACCGTCATTGATATCAACTATCCAACAACGCCAATTCTCTGGAGATCCTTCTGAGGATCCGAATGAACATCTTACAAAATTCGTTCAATTTGCCGACACAGTTATAGCGAACGGTGTTAGTAAAGATGCGATAAGATTACGTCTTTTCCCTTTCTCACTAAGAGATAGAGCTTGGGCTTGGTTGCAATCCTTGCCATCAAATTCCGTCACTACGTGGGAAGGACTGAAGATTGTATTCTTGGCACGATACTTTCCCCCAAGCAAGACCGCTGCACTAAGAGCCCAAATCAACGGATTTAGGCAGAAGGATACTGAATCGCTATTCGATGCATGGGAGCGCTACAAAGATATGATGCGAATGTGCCCACATCACGGATTAGAAAAATGGCTGATAATCCACACGTTTTATAATGGACTCTTGTACAATACAAGACTCTCTATAGATGCCGCCGCAGGTGGTACACTGATGGACAAGCCTTATGACGAAGCTAACCAACTCATTGAAAACATGGCTCAAAACCACTATCAGTGGGGAGGAGAAAGAACATATGTGGAGAAAACTCAAACCAAAGGCGGGATGTACGAGGTTAGTAGCCTAGATAAAGTTAATGCTAAGGTAGATGCTCTTACCCAAAATATAGAAAGCTTCACCTTGCCTCCTGCAGCTACCGTGGCTGCAGTTACCGCAAGCTGCGAAGTTTGTGGAGTTCCTGGTCATGTTGGAACCGAATGTCAAATCTTAGCAGGAATATCAGCTGATCAGGTAAATTACGCTCAAGGAAATCCTTATGCCAATACCTATAATCCTGGTTGGAAGAACCATCCTAACTTCTCGTACAAGAGCAACAACGCTTTATATGCACCTGGCCAAGCACCTGCTGTACCTCCAGGTTATCAAAAACCCGCTGGTAATGTTCCTAACATTCCTAAGAAATCTAACCTTGAAATCCTAATGGAAAATTTTATCGCTAATCAAGCCCAACAAAACAAAGAATTCCTCAATCAAAACGTTCACACCGGTGAACAATTGAAGCTATTAGCAAACAAGGTAGATGCCCTAGCAACTCACAACAAAATGTTAGAAACCCAAATCTGCCAAGTAGCCCAACACCAAGCTAGTTCTGCCGCACCTGCTGGTACATTTCCTGGACAGCCACAGCCCAATCCTAAAGGACATGCAAATGCTATCACATTACGAAGTGGGACAGCCCTTGATGGACCGGTAGATCCTAGACTCCAAAACCCGACCATGTATCAAAAGCCCAAAAAAGAAATGGAGAAGTCGAAAGATCAATCTGAAAATGTAGAGGAAGGCGCGAATGAGAACATAGAGGCCTCAGAAAAACCTTATGTGCCTCCACCACCATATAAACCACCAATTCCATACCCCCAAAGACTTGCAAAATCCAAGAACGAGGGACAATTCAAGAAATTTGTAGAACTTCTGAAACAATTAAATGTTACTATTCCATTTACAGAAGCTATAACCCAAATGCCGTCATATGCTAAATTCCTAAAAGAAATATTGGCTAATAAGAAAAAAATCGTTGAAAACGAAACCGTTATGCTAACTGCCGAATGTAGCGCCATAATTCAAAATAACATGCCTCCAAAGCTAAAAGATCCTGGTAGTTTCTCCATACCATGTGTAATTGGAAAATCTGTCATAGACAAAGCTCTATGCGATTTAGGAGCCAGTGTCAGTCTAATGCCCTTATCTATTTGCGAGAAGCTCAAATTAGGCGACATGAGACCTACCAAGATGTCCCTACAACTAGCCGACAGGTCAGTCAAATTTCCTGTTGGTATGCTAGAAAACATTCCTGTCCGAATAGGACAATTTTACATATCGACCGACTTTATAATAATGGACATCAAGGAAGATTCAAACATTCCCATCATACTAGGAAGACCATTTTTAGCTACTGCAGGAGCCATCATAGACGTTAAGAAAGGAAAACTTACCTTTGAGGTAAGAGAAGAAAAAGTAGAATTCATTCTTTCCCAATTCTTTAAAGCCCCTGCTATAGATGACTCATGTTGTCTCCTAGATATTATTGATGAATGTGTCAAAGAACTTGAATGCCAAGAGGACACCTATTCTGCGATGCTGGAAATTCAGACACCAACCATCCTTAAGAACGAGGACTGGAAACAAGAACACTTAGATGCCAACCTAAGCGAATGTTTAGCCTTAACACCCGATCCTGACCCAACTAATAAGAAACTTGGTATTGAACTTAAAACATTACCTGAAGATCTTAGGTATGAATTCTTAGATAAAGAACTCGAACGACCGATTATAGTTAATGCCAAATTAGGAGAGGTCGAAACCAAAAAACTTCTTAATGTGTTAAGGAAATATCCAGCCGCATTGGGCTATAATATCTCAGATCTCAAAGGAATAAGCCCTTCTCTCTGTATGCACCGCATTATGCTAGAGGAGGACTGCAAGACTTCTAGAGAACATCAAAGACAAATAAACCCTATCCTAAGTGAAGTCGTTAAGAAGGAAGTGCAGAAATTACTAGAAGCATGCATCATATACCCAATATCAGATAGCAACTGGGTCAGTCCAGTTCACGTGGTGCCTAAGAAAGGAGGTGTTACGGTTATAACGAACACAAAAGGCGAATCGGTAGCACAACATACGCAAACAGGATGGAGAATGTGTATTGATTATAGAAAATTAAACAAAGCTACGCGCAAAGACCATTTCCCATTACCATTCATTGATTAAATGCTCGAGCGTTTGGCCAAACATTCCCATTTCTGCTACCTTGACGGATACTCAGGATTCTTCCAAATTCCCATTCATCCTGATGATCAAGAGAAAACCACGTTCACATGTCCCTATGGTACCTTTGCATACTGAAGAATGCCATTTGGACTATGTAACGCACCTGCAACTTTCCAACGATGCATGATGGCGATCTTCGCAGATTTTTTAGACGGAATCATGGAAGTATTCATGGACGATTTCTCTGTCTGTGGAGAGAGTTTCGACAGATGTTTAAGAAATCTTGAACCAGTATCTCTTGTGTTGAATCGAGGGGAATACAGGGCCGCTGAGCGGTGTCATGAAGTACTAACTGACCATAGAACCTTAATTGAACAACTTGGACATTAGGAAGTAGTGAGATAGCCGACTTTGGTGTAAAGCTGAAGATTGGTTGATACTCGATGCTACACTCATTGAGATCAGACTTTTGGGATATCTCAGCCGCAAGAAAAGATTGATTGTGCTGAGACAATGCCTAAAAGAAAGGTCATTGATACTGAGATCCCCTAGAACCCGATTACTTTCTAGGACGGGTTGAGCCAACTAAACTTCAAGAGGGTACTTACCTATGACTCCATGCAAGCCTAAACCTAAGGACTTGTCTGCTTTGTGTGTATGTGATTATTTGTACATAAGGACTTGTTTGCTTTGTTCACATGTACATAACATCATAAACATCATAAACATCATAAGCATTCTCACTAACCATTTCAAGGATTTAGGAATTTACCTTGTTCTATTTTGTAGGCCATGATTCCCATTAGTAGGAATACCATCCGAGTCAGCTTTGTTAAAGCGTATCCTCAACTTCAAGAATTAGCATCAAGGGTTCTTGGAGATTCTCACTTCCCCGAGAAATATGGTTGACTTCTCAACTTGGCTACCTCAAACTTCCAAGAAGAAATGATGTGTGTGCTCTTCCAATTCTTTGATCCCATGCATCATTGCTTCACCTTTCCTGACTACCAATTGGTGCCTACATTAGAAGAATTCTCTCAACTCTTAGGAGTGCCTGTGCTTGATCAAATACCATTCACTGGTTTATAGGAGACTCCAAAGCCTGAAGTCATTGCCAAAGCCTTGCATTTGAAGAGATCGGACATTATAACGAATTGGGAGACAAGAAGTGGAATTAAGGGTTTCTTAGCCAAGTTTCTGTTGGAGAAGGCTCGTTCATTCTGGGAGGATATGCATTTTCAAGCTTTTGAAGATGTCTTGGCCCTTCTAATCTATGGTTTGATTCTATTTCCCAATCCGGACCAGCTCATAGATATGAATGCCATCAAGGTTTTTCTCTCTCGTAATCCTGTACCTACCCTGCTTGGAGACATTCTACATTGTCTCCACACTCGCACCATGAAGAAAAGAGGTACTCTTTTGTGTTGCATTCCCTTACTCCCTAGGTGATTTATTTCGCACCTACCTCGATCAATGTTGAAGAATGAGAAAGGATTGACATGGTCTCAAAGGATGATGTCACTCACACATTCTGATATTCATTGGTGTTCTCGATCCTTGGAGGACATTACAATTATCGACCGTCGTGGGGAATTCCCTAATGTCCCTCTCCTTAGCATTAGGGCATGTACTATCAACAACCCTTTTTTGGATTTATGACAGTTTGGGTATGCACAAAGAGATGGTCCCTATGATGCATTCATCCAAGGATTGGTATTCAATTACGAGGCCGACGACCAAGGCTATCGTCAAAAGTTCATACGAGCTTGGAGCATGATAAACAAAGGGGATAGTAAGATGTTGGGACATAAGAATTCCATTCCCCTTGAGCCTTACCTTAAGGGGTACGAACTCATGCTCAAAGTCTCATGATGCCTTACCCTTCCATATTACCAATCATCATGGAGCCTGTTGCCGAAGGAGATGTTCCATATACTGTCCTTTATCCTGACATGCCTATTTCTCTTGAATATTTGCAAAGAGCTTAGATTCAGCTAAAGGGGGAGCGAGACACCTTTGAAGCCCAGTTCTATGCAAGCGATAAGAGGACATTGAAGATCGAAAGACAACTTCATGAGGAGAGGAGCCTGAATGCCTATATCGCTCCAAAAAGGAAGCATCCATAAGTTGTTTGAGCCATTGTTATTGTTTTTTAGTTCATTTTTGTTTCTTTTGTTTCAATGTAAGCCCAAGGGGCATGTTGTAATCAATTTGAAACTTATTTAATAAAATCAATGTTTGTTCCATTTTGGTTTAAACAAATTTAAATCTTCTAAGTCCTTGAAATCATTTGCATACGCATGTTCATGCATCATAACATAAACGGGTTTTCCACAATAGGTTTCCTTATCTTTCTACTGCTTATTTCAGTAAGATGGATATCAAATAGACATTGAAGGATCTTCAAGCACAGAATGCTCAATTCCAACAAATGTTCTTGGCTCTGGCTAAAGGACAAGAAGACCTGAAGACTCTCATGGTCAAAGACAAGAAGAAAAAAGACAAGGAAACCAGTGGGTGTCCTGAATATGGGAAGGAGATTCAGAGAACCAGCAAAGCGATCTCTAGAATTCTCAACTTCGTAAAATGAGCGGGAAAATTCGGAAGAGAAGACAAAAGAAGGGGACCACAGTCTGGGGTCTGATGAAGAAGAGGTTGAGTATGCTGAAGAACAATATCCTCCTGCTGATGACAGATATAAACAACTGAAAGATTGTCTCAACGCCATGGAAATTCAGAGAGTACCTGGTTTGGATTTTGAAGAATTCAGGTTGATTTCTGGAGTGATCATTCCACCGAAGTTCAAAGTTCCTGCATTTGCTAAATATGATAGGGTTTCATGTTTTAAGCAGCATCTGAGGTCCTATGTCAGGAAGATCCAACCTCACACCGCTGATAGGAATTTGTGGGTGCATTTCTTCCAAGAAAGTTTATCGGGGACTCAATTGGAGTGGTTTTATAAGCTGGAGGGAACCAACATCCGCAACTGGGAGGATTTGGTTGTTGCCTTCTACATGAAGTACCAATACAATGCTGACCTCGCTCCAACCCGTACACAACTTCAAAGCATGTTTATGGGTTCCAGTGAAGGCTTCAAAGATTAGAGAGCTGGTAGATATGATCTTGGGAACCTTGTCAGGCCCATTATTCAAACATCTGATCGGGAGCTCTTCAGCTGGGTTCAACGAGCTGATATTGATAGGTGAAAGAGTAGAAGCTGGTATCAAGAGCGGTAAGATTCAGAGAGATGCGTCTTTAAGTACAGTAAAGAAACCATTTTATGGGAAGAAAGAAGTAAGTGTTGCCTACAGTTAAAAGAATCAAAGCAAAGTCGAACACCATCCAATGGTGGGAGCTGTAATGATCTCCAACCTTGTATAAACTCTACGACAAAACAATCAGCGCAGGCTGGATGTTCCTAGAAGACAATTCACCCGGCTTAACATGTCCTTATCTCTGGTTTTACCACACTTGTTGAAATCTAATCTGGTCACTATAAAGGAGCCTCCTCAAAATCCAAACACTACATCTCCCTATTATAATCCAAATGCTCGGTGTGCCTATCACTCCAACAGTCCAGGGTGTGATACGGTGGTAGAACTGACTATTAATACTAGTTTTGAATTTGTGTTCGCAAATTTTGCGTTCAGCAAGAGTCGCCACCGTCTTTTCTTTTATCCAAATTAAGGAAAGGGTGAAAAGAAAAGAAAAAGACCTTTTGAGAGTTTTCTGAGTAAGGAGGGTAGATTATAGAAAGGGAAGGTGTTAGCACCCTTTCCATCCGTAGTTTCCTACGGGCTCTTAGATGCTAGCTCATGTTTTGAAAATTTCTTGTGCTTTGTGTGTTTTGAAATGCCTTAGTGCAGCGATTCTCTTTGTGATAACTCTTGTATCAGTCCTCAAGAGTGTTGACAAAGCAAATGTTTTTGAAAGTTGTTTTTTTGAAATGTGTAAGTGTGAAAGTTTGTTTTGAGCAAGCATCTAACAACTATCTACTTGTACTCGAAAAGGTAGTCCTTTTCCTCCTATCCTTTAGACAGTGCTATCCTACTATTAGTGAGTAGGTAGCCCTATCGTTGGATGTATGAGGGATATTCGAAGGGACGTTACGGTCACAAAGGCAACTTGGCAAGGAATTTTAGTAATTGTCCTAAATTTCTAAGATCACTTTTAACCGAGGTAACATCGAGAGGGTCATCGAGAGACTTGTGATCTTTCAAACTAGAGGACAGCCACTAAAACTTGTCACATTTCGAGAATTGTGACCGTTTTCCGAAGGCAACCGAAGTGGGGTGCCCTAGAGGTGTATATGTGCAATTGTATTATGTTTCGTTATTTATCTTGCACATTTAGGTTTACTAACATTTTCTTTCAGTCTTGTCATGCAATCCTAGTTACTAGCAGTTAATATATAAAGTAATTTAAAGTGCAGAAATGTAAAGTGCGGGAATGTAAATCCTACGCTATTACATGGCTTTGTGAGAGGTACATTATAGAAATGTGAAAAGTAAAGTCCTAGTTACTATTACAAACTGGGGAGCAGTTACAATAAGATGAAACAAAATGCGAATGTAAATAAATGCACAAACAAATTAAAAGGGACGTCTAAAACCTAAGATAATTCTAAATGAAATAAGAAAATCTTTATTGGTTGTTTTTTGTTTATTTTTTATTAAGAAAAATAATTAAGCTAAGTCTAAATTTAATTAAGGAAATAAATACTAAATGAAGTTAAACCTAGTTCTAATATTTTTGTGTTTTTATTAAGAAAATATTTGAATTAAATAAACCTATGTCTAGTTGATTTTAAATTGATAAAATAAAATAAAAATAATTAATTAAATTAATTTACAAAATTAAAATTAAATTAAGAAAAAGAACTAAGTCTATTTAATATTTTTTAATTTTATGATTTGTTAAAAAATGATTAAAAGAAATAAATAATAAAACAAATAAGAATAAAGAAAAGCAAATTTGGGCCTGGAGATAATTAGTAAACAAGGGGGTGCGCTTGGAATTCGTTTGGCCCAAGGGGAGACAAGCCCAGGCGCTGCAAAATGAATCAGAGGGTGAGAAGATTAAAAAAATGCTTAGGCTCAAATTAAAGAGTCCAAAGGCTGTATGCATCCAGTGAGAGGATCCTTTGGATGTCCATGACTGGGACGCATGCTTGCTGCACTTGGAAGTGGTTGTGTTGTTATTGGAAGGTGTAGATTATGTGACCTATGGTATACGTGCGTGGCATGGTTGTATGGAATCTGCAAGAGAATGTTAAGAAAAATAAAATTGTGAGGCCTGGGTATCGAACCCATGCCATTTCGATTGCCCATATTCCTTCACCATCTGAGCTAGATTTGAGATTCGAACGAATCCACCTCACATATCTTAGTGATGGTATCCTGTCACTTCAGACTTTACATGTAACATATTAACAATCATGCAACATGAATATGCAGTTGAAATTAAGTTACACGGGAAATGTAATTGAGATCAAAGGTTCGTTACCAGTGGGGTGCTTCGATTCTGGCAACCTTGTTAGAATTTTGGAAGTTTTGTCGAGCTCTTGTGGGGCAGCTTATGCGTGTGTATGTATGTGGTCTCATCTCTCCTTTTTTTCGTCCTCTCTTCTAAGCTTGCTAGTGTGCTCCTTCTATAGAGGGGATGGAGGGGACAAGAGGACCAAGGAATAAACAGCCATTAAGTTGGTGTTTTAAAGGCCATGAATGCCACTTTGAATACTTTGCCAAAGACATGGCTTCTTGTCCCTTTTTAAATTTTCTATGAACCTGGACACATTTGATTTTCGAATGCCCTCCTTCGAATGACTCTGATTGCCTCCTTCGAGTGACTCTGATTGCCTCCTTTAAATGGCTCTGATTAAGCTCCTTCGAATGGCTCTGATTCTGCTCCTTTGAATAGCTCTGATTGCCTCCTTCGGATGGCTCTGATTCATCTCCTTCGAATGGCTCTGATTCAGCTCCTTCGAATGGCTCTGATTCATCTCCTTCGATGGAGTCCGTCCACATCAATTCAAATTGCTCAGATCTTTGATGACTCTGAATTCAGAGTTTTCCCTTATCAGAGTTTCTTTAATTAAGTCAATATATGCATCAACTCGAATTGCCCAAAATTCTCTTCGTCAGAGCATTTGTCCTTTTTGATGACTCTGAATCTGTTCATAGTTTCCTTCATCAGGGCTTCTTCGATTGAAGTCTTTTCCTTGTGCATTGAAGGAAATTATAGAAGAAACCTTTGCTCTTGTGAATTCCAGACAAGTCTGAGGAAAGCCTCTGCCTTGTGGATCAAAGGCTAGTTGGGGGAAGCTTTTGACTTAGCGAATCCAAGGCAAGCATGAAGAGGCCTTTGCCTAGTGAGTCTAAGGTTGCACGTAGAGGCCACTGCTGGTGAATCGAAAGTTACTTGTAGAGGTCGTTAGCCTTATGAATCTAAGGCAAGCCTGAAGTATCCAATGCACAGTCGAAGCCTTGTGATTTGGACGTGATCGAAGGGGGACCCAACGCCCATTCGAAGCTTGTGAATCAACCCTGCAGCGAAGAGTGACAAATGCCTAATCGAAGACTTTGAAACCAAGCTTGATCGAAGGATCTAGATGCCCAATCGAAGCCTGTCAAGATGCCAATCGAAAGACACCTTGTTCATCTTCAAAATTTTTATTTTTCTTTAATCAAGTGTTTGTGACCACCCATATAAGAAAATATCTTGGAAAACATGAGAGTGTAAATTTTGGGGTACAACAGTTGCCCCTTTTCAATCTTATTAAACCTGAGGATTTAGATTGGCTTGTCTTCCTTTCATGATCTGAAGGTGGAAGATGATTAAACACTAGAGTGTCCAGAAATTTGCATTCATATGAAGTAATATTGTTGGTTAATGATGTCAGGAATGGGCTTACAGGTGCCATTTATATAAGATGACAGAGAGTCGTCGGAGATGGGCTTAAAGATGCCATCCAAAGTAGGTGCTGATTTCACACATGGTCCCTTTGGGGGTTCCTGTTCCTGCTGTCTGAGGAGGACTCCACTGAGGATTGTGGGTTTCTGTTGTTCTCCCGTTTAAGGAAACTTTGTGGGGAATAGAGTCTAGGAACTTCAGTTGTCCAAGGCTCTGCTAAAGATTTATCTCTGGAGAGATGAAAGTTTGTTGTTCTCTGGTTGAAATCCAGGCTTCACAGTAACTTGTTGGGGATAAGGGAATTAACCGTTACCTGAAAACATATTAGAAAGAGCCTGTGTAGGGTTGTTTCAGGATGAGTCTGTGTTGGACTGCCTCTGGAGGGTTATACGGAGTAATCTTTGATGATTGCTACCTCAACAGATAATGAAGGAATCTTTTACGATTGCTACCTCAATAGATAATGAAGGAATCTTTGACGATTTCTACCTCCACAGATAATGAATGAATCTTTGAAGATTTCTACCTCAATAGATAATGAAGGAATCTTTAATGATTGCTACCTCAACAGGTAATGAAGGAATCTTTAATGATTTCTACCTCAACAGATAATGAAGGAATCTTGGACGATTACTACCTCAACAGATAATGAAGGAATCTTTGACGATTGCTACCTCAATAGATAATGAAGGAATCTTTGACGATTGCTACCTCAACAGATAATGAAGGAATCTTTGACGATTGCTGCCTCAATAGATAATGAAGGAATCTTTAATGATTTCTATCTCAACAGATAATGAAGGAATCTTTGACGATTGCTACCTCAACATATAATGAAGGAGTCTTGGACGATTACTACCTCAATAGATAATGAAGGAATCTTGCACGATTGCTACCTCAACAGATAATGAAGGAATCTTTGACGATTTCTACCTCAACAGATAATGAAGGAATCTTTGACGATTGCTACCTCAACAGACATTGAAGGAATCTTTGACGATTTCTACCTCAATAGATAATGAAGGAATCTTTGACGATTGCTACCTCAATAGATAATGAAGGAATCTTTGACGATTGCTACCTCGACAAAGTACCAGAGATTCGTCTGGTCATGTAGATAGTTGTCTTGGCTTGTTACAGGTATTAATCTGGAACTTGTTTTTGTTGGTCGTTGAGATAGTTTCCCCGTCTGGTTTTGGGTATTAATCTTTGACCTACTGTATAAGTTGATGGCGTCTTTCTGTTTTCCAATTTAACATGAAAAGGTAAAATTAGTTTCATGCAATGTCATGATGTATGAATTGCATGATGTTCTTAAAATAAATGAGATTGTTATATATGCATTTGTGCTGCATATGCTATGATGTTTGTAAAATTATGTATGAATGCAATGTATAAACGTGTCAGTCATTCCATTGATGTATTATTGAATTAGGGAAAATAAATCCCTAATTGTCGTTGGGGGTGAAGAATGTAGGTCTTCATATTTGTTGAAGTTGAAATGATGGGAGATGAACTTCCGTTGTTAGAGAAATAAACTTTGTTGGGGAAGGTAAACTCTGTGAACTGCTTGGGGATTTTGTTGAAATCCTGTTGGGGAGTCCTGAGAAACTTTGGCGACTTCATTGGGGGATCTTTAGGTGTTGGAGCAGTAATTAGAGATTCTTGCTCTGCCAAGGGTATGAGAACACCTGACATCAATAGGCTGCATGCTGAGAATATGACGGTGACCTTGTAGCATGATGCCCCTGCCTTTGTACCTACTGGAGAAGGTATCTGCTGGAATTTTATAGATAGTTTGACTGTTATACCAACTCTTGGAGTCCTTGGTAAATGCAGATCAGGATAGTAAACCTTCTACTGATAGACAAGTAACGAGATGACGGGACATAGTCGTACGCTTTAATCCCTAACTTTTTCCTGGACTGTCCTTTTAGATTTTCAGTCCATCGGGATAACCTTTTTTGCCCAAGCCTCCTTTTCAGGTTTTCGACTTGCCGGGTGTACAGTTTTTTTCTTCATATGTATATCCTTAATTTTTGCCCGAACCCTTTTGGTTCGCCGAGATGCCCTTATTTTTTCCTAGGCCAGTCAACCTAGCGGGTCTTTGTTCATGCGTAGTATTTTCTGACTATGTCCATGTTCACCGAGTACAGAGAATTGTCGTTGTCCATAGTAGTAAGTGTTGTCACACTGCCAAAAGGTGTTTGTTGGATCGCATATGATTCACTACTGAAATTCATGTTCAATGCCCCAAGTGATTCAAATGAAGATCTGTCCCTGGCTATTTGGCATTTTTGAGAGATTCCTTGAACCTTGACTTGACTGCCCCAGATCAACTGGACACCATGTTATACCCCTTGATTATGAAAGGCCTATCCCTAGAATGTCTTTCCATCTGAGGTGATTCTGTCCACTAAGAGGATTTATGTTCATCGAATATCCGTCGTGCGAATTTCTCTGTTGTTGAACAAATAGTCATATGCAAACAATGGTATTTTAAGAATGCAAAGTTTATGTTTGTCTTGAAGTTTGAAAATTCATTTTTTAGTAAAATAAACAAATTTTGTAAGAGTGTAATATCAGCTCAGGATTTATAGCGAATCCTACAGGAGTCAGGATACCTTTTGTAGCAATATGCCTTCAAACTAACTCATGCTTCAGCTAGGACTTTTAAGGGTTATAACGTGGTTTGGTTCATGGTTTAAGAAACAAAAGGTAAAGGCTCAAATTTTATTTGTACCCAACCCGCTCTTCATGATGTTCTTCAATCTTATGCTCAGCTGATTGTGCATTTAGATCCTGATTGAGTCTGGGATCTTTGCTCTGATACTTGGTGATGGTTCAGGAATTGAATGTTCGTTTGAGAAGGCAATCATTTTTGTAACCTTTTCTTTTTTGTTGAGGATTTATAGGACCTTTTTTTTTATTTTGTTATCCCTACTTTTTCCTGAACTGTTTCTTTTGTGATTGCAGTCAGTGGGATGCCCCAGCTTTTCTTAAGTCTCCTTCATAGATTTTTGACTTAACAGGCTTTTATTTTCAGAGATAATAATTGCCTATCTTGATGATTATGTGGAACCATCACCATCTTCTGTTTTGGAATGATTCCCCTGACACCACTTGTCGTGTATGAAGGGGAAAGCTTGTGACTGAATGCACCATTGAATTAACTGAGAAAATCACTCTTCCCCGGATTATAATTAAGGGTTTTAATTTGTGTGAAAAGAAAAACTCTTACTTCTTAGGCTCAAAGGGGTTGACTAGGGATTATCTTCCTTATAACTTCACTGTTTAGGATTTGAAATAACGCATGTAAATCGTCAGTGGGGTCTGTTCAAAAGCATATTGTAGAGATTGTGATATCATTTTCGTCATCCTCCCCCTAAAGGCTTAGAGCTTTTTAATCAAGAGTTGAATATCACAAAAAGGAAGTAAAAACACAATTTAAATATAATGAATACGAATTGCACCAACTGGTTTTTTTATCAAGAGTCGCCACTATTAGTTTTTATACTAGGGAAGAGAATCTAACAGTAAACCCTAATTCACGGATAGAGATTCTAGGTTTCAGACTCAATTATACGAAAGGAAGGTGTTAGGCACCTTTCATCCACCTTGTTCACAAGGATATTAAGCTCTAGGTTTAGGTTTGAGATAAACAGAGTTTTAAGTTTTAATTAGCAAGACTCGTCACGATTTTAGATCGCGTGCCTACGTATCCTCTTATGAGGAATCAGAGTCCCAATTTGTAGTTCGTATTTTGGTTTGTGTTTTTTATAAGATCGCGTAAAATTGCTTTCAAATTAACCTTGAACTTTGTCTGGGTTGTAAATTGAGTGATCGTAGACGTAGTTCGCAGTTAATTTGAAGATAGTTCTCCTTAATCCTTTTTCGAAAATAATCTTGAGTTTTTTTCATTAGATTAGTAGAAAAATGGTTTATTGTTGGTTAGCTGTTTTGATGTTTGAAGAGTGTGATGAGACATCGAGCGGGGGAGTTTGATATGGTCTCCTCCTCACGTAGCCAGATATTGTCCACGTGTTACTCGTCATGAAGGATGCGGAGGGAGTAGTTGTTTACGTGTAAAGTTTAACTATTATTTTAATATATAGTACTTTATATTTTATTTGTTTTTTTGTTTCTATAATAATTTTTTTTAGTGAATAAGTGAAAAGTTTGATTATGTAAATGTAAATTAATTTATTAATCTAACTTAAAACTACATAATTATATTATTTACCCATAAAATTAGAGTTAATAAAAAAGATATTTTCTTGTATTTTTAATAATTAAAATAAATACCCTACTAAACTAAAATAATCTAATAAACCTAGTTAAATAGAAATAACCTAGTAAACTAAATTTAACTATTAACTAAAAATAAAATAAAAATAAACTATTTGAATTAAAAGACTTAGGGATGTATAAGTGAATTAGGAGTAGTGGAAGCAAATAATTTTAATGAGTCTAGAAGCTAATCTTAAATTATCATACTAATTAAAAACCAATATATGAAAGAAATTAAATAAGAAAAAGTAATTAGAATTTGAACTATGCATAAGAGATATCACAGGAGGAAGAAGTGCACACCAGAATGGCAACAGAGAGGGAGGATCCGCCAGAACAGTGGTCGCGTGAAAGGGCGCGTCGTAGGTGCGTTCACCGAAGGATCTCTGATTGTTTGACGACTGAGGGGTGACCGTCGAGGGGAAGACCGGTCACGGCTTCAAAGAGCGTGGCGGAGAACGGTGGAGCGGCCAGGTTCTGATGCGGCGGCGTTGCGATCGTTTGTTGGAAGTTCGATTGGTAGCGAGATGTGGTTGGTGGCGGGCTACATCGGAGTTCTACGATGGTGATTTCTGTTTTGAAGCTTCCGAGTTTCTTTTCCAATTATGCTTTTTAATTGCTGTCACTTTGTTTTCAACTTCTCGATTCTGTTGTCGGCATTTGTCGGTTCTGTTGTCGGCATTTGTCGGTATTGCATCATGTCCACCACCTGTTTGACAAAAAGCTTGAACCAAATTTCTTCTATTTTTTGCATTCTAATTTACAGGTTGTGGTGACCATGATGTTTGTTTGTTTTTGGCTTTCATGTTGTATAACTTATGAATGTTACAGGCTTATAGTTAATGAAAGCTTTGTTTGTTTGGAAAGTGTGTATTTTTTCAATGATAAAAATGTGAAGGAATGTGTAGAACTATGTCTTTGTGTATGAATGAGTATGAGTGGTGAAGATGGTAAAAAAATTTATGTATTTTTTGGAAAGTGAGTTTTTTTTTAAGAAATGTTGAAAAGTCACACATAGATAAAAGGGTAATATTTCTTCTGGAACAAAACAACGTTAAAGATATGTCCCAGAATAAGATTAGAAAAAATAAGGATTTTTTGGATGATAAAAATTGATTAGAAACTATTAACAGGAGGGTTATGCAAGAATATCATGAGTGTGTGAAAATATAAACAGTACGGATTAGTGAATATATAGTGAAGGAGTAACTTGGTGGCTGAAATTTTTATGTTTATTTGCAAATATTTTCTTTTAACAAGAATTAAGAATAAAATAAACATATGATAATTTTCACAAAAAAGCATAAAATAGAATTTAAAACAAGGATTATCATCATCCGGTTAGAACAGTAAATAAATTAAAATCAAAAGACGAAAAGATACAATCTAAAATTTAAGTGTGGCCTCACATTTAATCATTGGTCAAAGTTTTTAAAAAAAAATAGAAATTACAAGAGTGAGTGTGAATGAAATGTGTGAAAATTCTGAATATTTCTGAATGAATTCTTGATATTATAGAAATTGTGAATATTCTCGGATCTGCTTGTCAGTATTTCTCTCTTACCAACTATGCTATGTTACTTATTCGAAAGTAAAATGTCAATTGAAAGTATATGACAGCGAACAATTATTTTCTATTTTTTTACAAATAATTATTATATTTTCAAACAGACTTGACAACAAATTTTTATTAAAAAAAAACTCAAAATGTTAATATAATTAAATCAAAGGAATTTTATATCTATAATGCCCAAATTCGAAAATAAGTTTGACGGTAGCACTAAGGCGGACACATTGATTTCAACCTCCCTTTTACCAACGACCATTTAACAATTTAGAATTTTACAGTTACTCCATTAATTTCCATTTATGAATCGCATGAGCCAATGACCAACATATCTCGCGAATGGATTCACGGATACGCGAGTCTTTCTGATTTAGAAAGCTCTGTTTTCCTGAATTAAAAGTACACCCCTGATTGACTTAAATATTAAGAATGGGCCATCAGATATTGCTGTACCATCCTTAGTTAAACGCTTCTTTATTATTCTAATATTGGAAGATAAAATCATCGGGGGTAGGACAAATTTGAGTTACGACACGAATGAAATAATTTAAGACAAACATATGCAATGTATTAATATGAATAACCAAAGTTTGACATAAAGATAAATGTTTTAAGCAACAACGAAATTACAACTGATAAGTCAAATGAAATAAACGCTCTCAATTTTGACCATGATTTGGCATGGGAGCAGTAATCACACTGGGGTCTTAGGAGAGTCAAATTCGATCTCTTTATTGTCGATCAAATCCTGAATCTTGTTCTTCAAAGTCCAACAGCTGTCGGTGTCGTGCTTAGGACTATCAGAATGGTAAGCACACTTTACTCTAGTATTGTATTTAGGAGATGAGGTATCAAGTTTTTTAGGAGGATCCTTTAGCGTAACCAGCTCTGCCTTTAGCAATTGTTGTAACGCTTGATACAAAAGCATATTAATATTAGTGTATTGCCTCTCTTGATACTTTATCCTACGCCTATTGCCCCGTTGATGTTGAACAAGTGTAGGATTAGACATTAACACCGCTCCCACAAACTGATGGTGGTTATTTTTACTATGACTCTTTTGGCCATAGACGACATTAATTTCTTTTTTGCCACCAAATGGCTTCTTCTTAGCAATAGAAGATGCAGCCATCATAATCTTCCCACTCTTAATATCGGCTTCTACTCTTTCACCTGTCAATATCAGTTCTGTGAACCCAACCGAAGAACTTCCAATCAAGTGGTTGAAGAATGGACCAGACAAAGTGCCCAAGAATATGTCTACCAACTCCCTATCAAACAGAGGAGGTTGGACTCTTCCTGCAAGATCTCTCCATTTTTGGGTGTAATCCTTGAAGCCCTCCCTAGAACCCGTAAACATGCTTTGAAGTTGTGTACGGGTTGGAGCGAGGTCAGCATTATATTGGTACTGCTTGTAGAAAGTAGTAGCCAGATCTTCCCAGTTATGGATGTTGGTTCCCTCCAGCTGATAGAACCACTCTAATTGAGTCCCTGATAAACTGTCTTGAAAGAAATGCACCCACAAATTCCTGTCAGTAGTGTGCGGCTGGATCTTCCTGACATAAGACCTGAGATGCAACTTAGGACATGAGACCCCGTCATATTTAGCAAATGTGGGCACTTTGAACTTTTGCAGGATAACCACTCCAGAAACCAACCCTAGCTCTTCGAAATCTAGGCCAGGTACCCTATGAACTTCCAAGGCGTTGAGACGCTGCTCCAGCTATTTGTATTTATCATCAGCTTCATCCTCTTCAGACTCCCTTGGATTGTGGTCTTCTTCTCTTGGCTCTCCTTCCTAACTGTCTCTCTCTTTTGACGGAGTTACGAGCTCTAAAACTTGCCTCATTGGTCCTTTGAACCTTCTTCCCATATTCAGAACACCCACTGGCCTCTTTTTCTTCTTCTTGTCCTTGAGAATCAGAGCTTTCAAATCTTCTTGTCCCTTAGACAGATTCAGGAACATTTCTTGAAATTGAGCATTATGTGCCTGAAGCTCCTTAACTGTTTGTTCAAGAGCCATTGCTGACATAAACAGCGAAGAAGATAAGAAGCCTGTCCTAAAACCTGTTTATGTAATGATATGTATGATATATGTATGCAATGTTTTCAAGGGCCTCATAGGATTTAAACTCTTTTAACCAAAACAAAAACAAAGACTTTTTATTAGTAAGCTCAATTGAAATCAAAGTTTACAAAGGAATAACAAATAAGAAACTTCTAAAATTTCTAAGTCTCCCAAGGACACTTCCTTTTGGTGCTAATGTAGGCATTGAGATTCTGCTATTCGTGAAGCCGCTTTGTCAATTCCAACACCTTTTTCTCACTGACATAGAATTGGGACTCAAAGGTATCTCATTCTTCTTTGATCTGTATCTAAGATTTTTGCAATTCTTCGAAGTTTGTTGGCATATCAGGGTGCAGGATGGTGCGAGACTCGACTCCTTGAATAAAAGGCTCTGAAATCACTGGTAGGATAGCAGCATATGGCATCATAAGATTTTGAGCACAGGTTAGCACCCATTTGAGGTATGTCTCCAAAGGGATGGAGTTCTTGTGCCCTAGAGTCCTGCTATCAGTCTTCTTAACCATTCCCCAAGCGCGGATGAACCTCTGATGCTAACCATGCAGGTCATTTGAATAGTCAAATACAATACCCTGAATGAGCATATCATGAGGACCATCCCTCCCGGTGTAACCGAACTGACGTAAAGATAAAAAGGGGTTGTAGGTGATGCCTACTTTCATGCCAAGGACTGGCACATTGGGAAATTCTCTGCAGCAATAAATAAAAGAGATGTATTTTTTGGAGCGAGGGCACCAATAGATGTCAGAGTGAGAAGGAGACATTAATCTTTGGTTCCATCTTAAACCTAATTCATTCTTCATTACTGACCGAGGAAGTTGCAAAATAAACCACCTATAGAGTAGAGGTATACAACATATAAGAGTCCCTAGCTTATTCATGATACGGGTATGGAGTGAATGCAGAATATCCCCGAGCAATATAGGCACTGGATTGTGAGCAAGGAAAATGTTGATGGCACTAACATCTACAGACTAGTCTGAATTGGGAAACAAAACCAACCCGTAGATCAAAAGAGCGAAAACATCTTCAAAGGCATGTTAACTCATAGCGTCTAGGAATACCTGGGCTTTCTTCATCAGGAAGCTTGTGACGAGGCCCTTAACTCCACTACTTCTTTCCCAATTGGACTCAATGTCAGATGACTTCAAATGCAAAGCTAAATGCAACATCTTCAACATCTTCAGCTATGAAAAAATATTTATTGCTTGCAAATGGATAATCCGGAGTAGGGATCTTGATGGATCTTGTTGACGCCGTGGGAAATTTGGTTTTCTCTCTTCTTCTTCTCTTTGTAACCATTATTTGTTGGATTTTGTATGTAGTTTTAGCTTTATTAGATGTATATTTATTGCTCATGATGTTGTATGAAATTTTCTGTACAAATCTTTATTGATGTTTATCCTTTTTAGCTTGCCAAGGATTTGGGTTGAGATGTTGTAGAGATGGACAAATTAAATCTGGGCTTAGGATAAATATCTATTAGACTTAGATTCTAGAGATAGATTTAGACTTAGTAATCACTTAGGTATCGACTTTTAATGCCTCTGTGTTATTTATGTTGTGCTAAGAGATCATCAACATAGAACGATACGGTTGATATCTCAATCTATGTTAAATATGACCTCTGTATGAGCGATACATGATGATATTGACGAGTAGTTAAGGTTAAGTGCAACTGGGTAGTAAAGTTAAGTATTTGATAGGGTAGACTACATACAAACTTGAGAGTTCTTTACTAATCGAAGAATGAAGTTATTTTTATGTTTATAAATTTTAATTACCTCACCTTACAAACAAACCCATTCTTTTCCCAAACTCATAAACGCGAGAAATTGTCGAACAACAATTCAATAACCAATCTCCGTGGATACGATAAATTCTCGGATAAATATTTCCAAAACTTTTGTTGCTTACCGCTTTACCACTTCAACAGTGATCCCAAGGGAAAATAAACTCCCACCTACGAAGGAACATTTGTAATCAAGAAGATATTTTCTAGTGGTGCTATGATACCTACCACCATAAACGGTGAAGGTTTTCTACACCCTGTGAATGCAGACATAGTCAAAAGATACTATGCATGAAAGAGACCCGCTAGGTTTACTGACCTAGGAAAAAATAAGGGCATCCCAGCGAACCAAAAATGTTCGGGCAAAAACTAAGGATATATATATATATATATATATATATATATATAAAGATTGTACACCCGCAAGTCGAAAACCTGAAAAGGTAGCTTGGGCAAAAAAGGGTATCCCGTTTGGTTGAAAACCCGAAAGGGCGGTTTAGGAAAAAGTTAGGAATTAAAGCATAAGACTATGTCCCGTTGGATCACTTACAATCAGCTTTATTACCAACATAAAGTTCGAATGGTGAAGATCAATTCAGTCAACTTCTTCCGACAGCAAGGGATGAGATGCTCGAAGACATAGGGGCAATGGCAGAATTGAAACCCGACCAGATTTTTTCAACATAGCTGTTTTTATTTGTTTTGCTTTATAATCTTTTCATTTCACGACAACTTCCTCTTACTAGGATTTATGTCTCTTTGTACAAAAATCACATGTTTATAGGTAAACCATCAATACAAATACCATTTCAAAATTCAAATTCTTGTTTTACTTTTTTCTGTTTTGTTCGCAAAAACGTCCAATGACTAAATTGAATGAACATATGCATATGGATATGATTATTGTTAACAAATATATGCATAAAAATGGGAATAAGCATTTACTAAAGACTCTAGGAGTTGAGATAACGTTCAAGTCATCCACAAATTCCCACAAAGCAACCTTCATGGGATTATCCCCATAGAGTTACCTTCACAAGCTTATCCCCGACGGAGATACATTCCACCCGCAAGTCTAATGTGCTTCCAGACAAGAATTGAGGCATCCTCTAGTAGTTAACATGACCATACTCCCTAGTAGATCTCCTAGAGGATAAGGAAGTTTTATCATTTCTCCAGCATACAGTGGAGACTTCCTCAGCACAACCTAAAATTCCAAACCCCATCAGAGTTTGCTTCCTCAACATAATTCACAGGAAGTTAATTCCCCAGCTGAGTTTATTCCTCTAATGTTGTACAATCCCCTGCAAAGTTATCTCCTCTAGTAGGGCTCATTTCCTTAGCAAAACTTATTTCTCCAGTATGGTTTATTTCCCCAACAGAATTTAATTTCCCAAACACATTTCATTTCTCCAATTATGGAAAAACACCGACAAAATTCCCCTCTCCAGTAAAGGGTAGACTAGGTTTCTATCCCCAGAGAGTGGCAACAGAATCTAAAACTAGGTCAGATATCATTTAACTTTGTCTTCCCCCAGAAGAGTTGTCATCCATATCAAAAACTCGGTCATCCAGCACCTCGAAAGATTATCCATCTAATTTATCCCCAGTAAGGGTATATAAGAACTAAATTCCCCAGTAGAGCGATGAACGACCAATTTTCCTAGAATTTATCTATCCCCAAGCAGAAGTCAAACATTCCCAGCAGAGTAACCTCAAAACAGAAAGCAGGAATCCCCAGCGAAGACATTCAAAACAAGATTGAAGATTCATATTCTTCGTCCCCAGCAACGGTCAAGGATTTAATTTCCCCAGACAAAGATATTATACGAAGCAACCGCCTCAATGACACCTCACATCCATACATCATTTACAAGTATCATAACATGTGCATACGAAACACATATAGCACACTCTTATTTACTTTGAGAACATCATTACGCAATGCATTACATACATCATGACATTTCATAAAGACTAATTAAATCTTTTCAGATAAAGTCTACAAACAGACGGATATCATCATCAATTTTTAAATAGGCAAAGATTAACTCCCGAAACAGGATAGGGAAACTATCTTTATAACCAGACAAAGATTAACTCCCGAAATAGGACGGGGAAAATATCTTTATATCCAGGCAAATATTAACTCTCGAAACAGAACTGGGAAACTATCAATATGGCCAGGTGGTGTAAACTCCGGAAACAGGACATGTTTACCAACAAAAAACAGATTGTAGATCGATTCCCAAAAAAGGATGAGGCGACTATCTATATAACGAGCACTTCCCTCAGAGACTGAATTCTGATAAGCATCTCCCTTAGAGACTAAATTTGACAAGTAACTACTTAAGCACCTTCCCCAAAGGGTCATTCAAGAAAACATTCTTCAGATACAGCGAAGCGTAGGCTCATTCTAATACTTCTATCAACACTTACCTTGGATGGAATATATAAGACCATCTCCAACGATATTCTGTCATGTCTACAAATAGCATATTTAATCCCATTCAAGCAATATTATCAACCAATAGCGTCACCTCTTGCAAATGCGAGTGCAAATTTCTGGGCACTTAGGTGTTCAATCCTCTTCTACCTTCAGATCATGAATGGTGGACATGCCAATCTAACTCTTCAGGTTTAAGAAGATTGAACACGGGCATCTGTTGTACCCTAAAATTTTCCCTCTCATTTTCTTCAAGACATTCTCCTAGGGTTCTCAAATGCTCAAGGTTACCCAATAATTGATCAGACAAATTCTCCTCCTAAGCAAAAGGTCCACAACTAAGGTTTAATCTTTCACAAGGAAATTTGGGTATCTAAAGTCTCAAATAGAATTCATGGTTTATTATAGGTCTCCAAGAATTATCATACCAAGTTTCATGCCTTGGATCATAAGATTGCTCAGTCAATTGCTCAGATAACTAAAAATCAACTGTATTGAACAAAAAGTCAATTGTGGTCAACATACAGTCAAACTTTAAGATTTTTGGTCAACATCAATATTTTGAAATCACACCATCATTTGATCAAGGGTTGATCATGATTTTTCAAGCAAAACTCTCAAATCATCAAAAGTCAAAAGTTGCTAAATTAGGGTTTCCCTTACGAGAAGTCAACTGAACTTTGACCAAGCATAACTTTCACATTCTTCATTAGTTTTTCCCCAACCAAAGCTAATTTTGAAGAAAATTCAATTCTCTACAACTTTATCTCTCTAATATCAAGTCCATAAAATGCTTCATTTGAGAGATATGTGTCAATACATTATAGGTCATTTCAAAAAAGTCAACAAAAAGACACTTTTTTTCAAGGAAATTTATATCAAGATAAAGTCTTAAAATGCAAAAATGATCAACATAGAGATTGTAGATGACACCTTAGGCTTTCCAAAAAGTCAAAGATCACTTCCAAATGATGAAAATTGAGAGAGTTATAACCAATGTAAGTTGGGAAATTTTGAGCAAATGCATGGAGTTTGAATTGAGCAAACTTGGTATTTTGGGCTATTGGACCATTGCTTTAAAATCCAAGCGTGTATTACACTCCTTATGAACCTCAGATCTTGTTCATGTACCCCATGATCTATTTTATTTTAATTATTTTTTATTTATTCATTAATAATTCAAAATAAATAAGATAAAAATACAAGGCTTTGTCAACAAAGGTCCAAGCCCATATACTCTGACCTAATTCCATGTTATATAATTTCCATTATTCATACCCAAGCAGACACGAACCCTTACACTGAAAGATTGTCAAAAATCTCAATTTTTCAAGAACCATAAAACAACTTGAAACCCTATTCATAGTCCCTTTCTCTACAAACTAGGCATCCAAATCAACCCCAGGATGATCATAGGGTAAGATTGGATCGTTTACAACGATCCAAACGGCCAGAAAATACTCATGCATGCATCACGATTCCATCATTGTATAATTTTTTCATTCTTGAGTTTAATTGTATTTTAAGATAAACTAACCATGCTAATATGTTCGTGAGGTCTCTACGTGCAAGAAATATTAATCGCATGGTACTCATGCTATCAAAATCGTGAATCACCATATTCATGCAGATTTGTGTTATTTTCACCATAGCTCTCAAACAAGGCCTTTTCAATCCAAAATAACGATCCTATTGAACTAGGAGCCCTCGATTTAGGGGGTAGGGTACCTTTGGTTTGCTAAGATTTTTATTTTGCAGGAACAATAAATTGGGTCATCGGAGAAGACGACCGGAGTTAGGGCTTCGACGTCTCTCCGATCAATTCGTTTAAATTTCATATTTCTTTGAATTGTTTTACATAAGTTAACAGATGTATTACCGCCCCAACGGTCAAGACGCGCTCGCTAAGGCAATACCCTATCAAGGCATGGTTCGATCCCTGCCTTTTGCTGTTTTTTTTCTTCATAATTTTTCATATTTTGCATGATTGAATACAGAGCACGTTGGCTTCTATCCTTTGACATAGGCACACTCCTGGCGTGGTGGTGAAGGTACTGATTGAAAGGGTAGAGGGCGTGGGTTGAACACCCAATCCTGGTAACTATTTTCACTTATAAACCCTAAATTCATCAAACTAAAATCATTTTTTATCAATTAATTTTTTTCACACACCCTAATCAACATTAGGGTTTAGTTTTTGTTTAGTTAATAAACTTTTTTTTCAAATTAAAATTAATTTGGGGTTTTAGGTTTTAATTAATTACAATTAATTTAGGTTTTAGGTTAATCATCAAATCTTTTATCAAAAAAACACCAAAACAATTTCCTTCCTTTTTTCTTTATTTTACATCTTCATGTAGCTTACTCTTTTCATGTTGTTTACAATTATGTAACTACTCGTGGTTTGTAATAGTTAATTAGGGTTTTACTTTCCCCCCGCATTTTATTACTTGTACCCCCCATTCCCGAAGCCTTGTAATAGCGTATAATTTTATTTTTAGTACATTTATCGCTTTACTATATTTGTTACTATTGCTTAGTAATTAGGGTTTGCATGAAAAGACTAATAACAATCGTTAGCTAACCCTAATTTCAAAGATTAAAAATAATTGAAACACAAATCATTTGCACACGCATATCTCTAGGGTAACCTCCCTTGTTGCCTTTGAAAAACACAGTCATGTCCCACGCCCGTCCGTCCCTTTTGAATATTGCCTTTGGTAAACGATCTAGTTCCTTACGAAATTGCTAAAGCGGCCCTACGAGTTGCCTTTAATGACTGTACAATGACCCACGCCCATCCCTTCACATCCAACGATAGGGTTTGCTACTAACTAATGATACATATAGCACTATCTAAAGGAGGAGGAAAAGTACAATAAAGACCTTGAGTAGGTATATAGTTCCTAGTCGCTTGCTCACAAACAAAACAAAACCATCTTTTTCACAAACACTATCAGAAATATTTTCAAAATACTTTATACGCATTCTCGAGGACAGATACGAGAATCATTACAAAGTTCAACTTTTAAAAAATATTTTTCAAACACATAACACAAAGCATTTTCAAACAAAGTGAGCAAGCGATTAAAAGGCTGTAGATAATTGCGGATGAAAAGGGTGCTAGCACCTTCCCTTTTAATAACCTATCCCTCGAACTCAATAAATCTCAAAGGTCTTTCCTGTTCTTTTCACCCTTTCTTTATTGGATAAAAGAAAAGTCGCTGGCGACTCTTGCTATCCGCAACATTTGTGATAAAACGCAAAACTAAGTCAGTTCTCCCACTGTATTACAATCATCCTCATTCCATAAGTTTTCCGCATTAGGTACGGTAACATTATCAACAACGTATGTCACCGATGTTGGACCATTTCGAATGGATTCCCAAACACCTTTGTCATGAGTTGACATGAACTTACATACAAGTTTTCCAATAACTATAATTTTATCCCGTGAAAATTAGAGCTCTTTTATAATCCCCTTTAGGTTCGTAAATCATTTTCTAAAAAGTGTTAAAGCCGGAATAAACCGGTCTCTTCATACCACTTGTTAGTCGAAGACAACGTATCTAGAGGGGGGGGGGGGGTTAATAGATACCCAATTAAAAATCCATAAAATTTTGGTTTTGAAAAATTATTTTTCTAAGAGTTTGAGAGAAAGAGATTTTCAAAATAAGTCATCTTTACGATCGTTATTGGAAACCCGGATATGCAAATTTAATAACAATTAGATTATGGAATAAGAATGACACTTGAATTAATACGCTTGAATCACTTTACAACTTATTTAACGTTTATAACAAGTTACTAGTAATGTTATTTCAAAAGGCAATAATTAATAGAACAAACAAAGTTAATTTGTCAAACACTTGGTGTGCAGGTGAATTTTTAGAATTTTCCTTTAAGTTGTATTGATACATAAAAGCACTTATAATGAAAAGTGATTATAAGAAATATCAATACTTGATGTAAATCAAAATAGTCTGAAAAATCTCCTACAATTTAATTGATAACACAATTCTAATTGATAAATGGATTGATGAATAGTAAAACAAGTAAAATCAATAAGAAAAGAGACGCGAGGATTTTCTTTCCTAGTTCTCCACTTTCGTCCACGCGTGTGGTTACGTTTGCGCCTAATTCCAATGGAATTATGATAATTCTTACTATGCAAAAGAGTTGATACAAGAGAAGTATTCAAGAGCAACTCCACAAACTCTAAGCTTGTTGTTGATTCAGCCCCTTCTCTTCTTTTGATCTTGAGAAAGACCAAGATCCAATAGGTCCCAATTGAGTTGTTGATATTGCTACTCCTTTGTGTTTTTTATCTCCAAAGATTTCGCGCATGAACGATCAAATTGTACCTATTGTAAACACAAGACTTCAATTCTAATCAGCATTTCTCTCGCTACTTCCTTTATGTTCTTTATCTCCAAAGGATCCCTTGTGTTCTTTATATCCAAAGGACTTCACTTGGTTGTAATTACCTCTCAAACACCTTGAACGAAAACCCCCAAATCAACCAATGATCTTGGAAGATAAGTGTTGTACCCCAAAATTTGCCCTCTAAATTCTCGAGGCATCTCTCATAATGATTCTCAAAATTCAAGCTTGCACAAGTACATTGGGATTGTCCAGCACCAGAATTAAAAGGAAACTGTTGTGATACGGTGGCCAGAACCGGGACGTGTTTCCCTATTTTTTAAGGAATTACTGGTTTGCGTTTTGTGTTTGTGTTTGCAAAATGTCACGGTAAGCAAGAGTCGCCACCGACTTGTATTTTATCCAACAAGGAAAGGAAAAAAGCACAGAAAAATTCCTTTTTCGAGATATTTCTGAGTACGGGGGGTAGATTATAGAAAGGGAAGGTATTAGCACCCTTTCTACCCGTAGTTATCTACGGGCTCTTAGGTACTTGCTCATCATTTTCAAAATTGTTTTCTTTGTGTTTGCGTGATTTGAAAAGCTTTATTTTTGACTTCGATTTAACTCTTGCTTCTGTCTTCAAGAGTGTAATGAAGTGTTTTTGAAAACTTTATTTGTAAAGGAGTGTAAGTGTGAAAAGTTTTGTTTTGATTGAGCAAGTACTTAAGAGGTAATCTACCTACTCGAAAAAAAGAATCATTCTATGTTCTTTTCCTTTAGACAACGCTATCCCACTATTAGTGAGTAGGTAGCACCGTCGTTGGAGTTTTGAGGGTCAATTTGAAAGGGATGTACGGTCACTAAAGCAATGTTAGGACGTCTTAGTAATAACCCTAATGTCTTAGATCAATTATTCGAGGCAACAATTCTGAGGCAACCATTCCGAGGCAACTTTTCGAATCAGGGCTTTGATCTTTGTTTAGACAAAAGGACGACCACTAAAGCATCCTATACTCAATGACCGTTTACCGAAGGCAACCAAGTGGGAGTGTACCATAAGAGTGCGCATGTGCGAGTGATTCAGTTTCAGATTTGTTATCTTTGCACATTTAGGGTTATCTAACTGTTTTAAAATTACATACATTCTTGTCATGCATCCAAATATCATACATCTAACAGTTTATATTTTGCGAAATTTAAAGTGCGGAAATTAAACTACGCTATTACAAGGCTTCGGGTATTTACATAGCCAAAAATAAACCCTTTGAAAATAAAGTGATAAATGGAAATAAACGTCCTAATTAAACTATTACAAACTGTAGGCAATTACATCAATATGGATAAAAATAATAATAAAGCACGCGATGAAAATTAGATCGACGAGAAATTAGGGTTTTGACCCTTCTAACCTAATTAAAAGAAAAATTGTTTTTGTTGTTTTTAATAAAAGAATTAAGTTTTCTAAATTAAGTACAAAAATTACTTAGTTAATTAAATTAATTAATAAAAATAATGACATGGCCTATTTTTTTTATGTTTTTTGATTATTTTAGGAAACATAAAGTATAATTAAATTAGAAATAAAAAAAAACTATTTGTTCTAATTAATTTTAATTATTTACAAAAAGAATTAAAACTGTCTAAAATTAATAACCTAATTAAATAAATTAATTTTTAATAAAAATAAAATCTAGACCTAATTTATGAAAAGTATATTTTTTGTGATTTTTTGATAAAAAGAAAATAATTTAATCGGTTAGTAAATAAATAAATAAAATTAAATAAAACAAATAAAAAGAATAAAGAAAAGGATTTGGGCCTGAATTATGGGGGGTGTGAGAAGCATTTCTGTCAAAAAGGGAGAAAACAGATAAAAATAACATATCGACAAATTCAGAGGAAAATAGGTCTCCTTCGATTGGAATTTGCACCTCCTTCGATTGCTCAAAATTTGCTGCTAGCGTGCCTCTTTCGTCTGGGCATGTGACTTATTGTTGTAGGCTTCGTTTGTGTCTTCCACTACCTGCATGCAAGCTTCAGTTAAGCAAGGGCTTCATGCCACTTGGGTTACATCTTTCATTTTGGTATCGAATATTCCTTCGACTCAAAAGGAAATGATCTTCATACAAGCTTCAATTGAGTTTTTGTTTCCCTTTGAAACAGTGTCCTTCGACTCAGGAATATCCTTCGACTCAGGAATGTCCTTCGACTCAGGAATGTCCTTCCACTCAGGAAGTAAAGGCCTCCTTTTGGTTTTCTTCAATTCAAAAAGTCAATAATCTTCTGAAAGCTTCCTTCGATTCAGAGGTTAATAACCTTCTGAAAAGTGTCATTCGATTGCACCATTCACCCCTCACCTGTTTGCCTTGGATTCATAAGTTTTCGACTGGATAAATGGCTACCTTCCTGTGACTTTCAAATTCATCTTCATGTATGATTCTAACGCACCTTCATATCACCTTCAAATCCATCTGTAAACCCTTCAATACGCCATAGTCCTGCATTATGACACACAACTTGGTGGTCCATTCGAATGACTTGCCATAGTTGGGGAATAATTGTTCTCTTTACTTTGGAGTATGGTCGAAGGTTTGGGCCTAAGTTATTAAAAGCAAGAAGACTCAAAATGGCATATTCGTCTAAAAAGGGCCATTCGAAGAACACACAATTGGTTCATTCGAAGGACACACAACTGGTAAAAACGAATGTTGTGTTGTTCTAGTCTGGTCGAAAGGTGTAGAAAGATGGAGTATTCAACTCAAAAGATCAAGTTGAACATTTAGACCCATAGGCTAGGCTACGTGTTTTCCCTTTTCAGGCCTTAAACCTATGACTCACCCTATACTTAATTGTTTATGCAAGTTAAAATAGGCCTTTACCCATTTGTTGTCGAAGACCACTTGCACTTAATAGCATAATACTACCTTTTATAAAAGTTTATCTTGAGCCTTGCGCTTGTTTTCCTTCAGAAAGAAGCAACCCATCTGAACCGTTCATCTTGATTTTATGGCACAAGTGGACACTTACTTTCCAGACTGAGCCTTATTTTATTATTTTTTCTCCCCAAGCTTCCAAAAAGCCTTTCTCTATAAATAGAGAGTTCATTTGCACAAAGAAAATAAGGAGAGAAGGAGGGGAATGTATCTTCAAAATTCTCACACACCATAAAATTCTCAAACACTTCAACACTCGTGAAATAAAAAAAACCAAAATCATCGTTACCTCCTTCAATTCTGAAGAACAACACATTCCAGTTTCCTTCGAATCAAGAAGCATCCCACTTGTTCATTCCTTTGAATCCAGCAAAGAAGGATATTTCACTTGTTTTTCTCTTTCTAATCCAGTGTCGAAGGCCTATCCTGGGTCTTTTCCTTCAAATTCAGAGGCATTCAAAGCAACCGCTTCAAAGTCCAGAACACGCTCCAACCTCCAGCAAGGTAAGTCATTTTTAACCTTTGGCCCTTCGTTTCCAGCATAGCATGTAAATAAGTTTTCTTTTTCATTTAAAACGAGTACATACTATTTTATTCTTTTTGTTTTCACTCTCTTAATATGTGTCATGGTTAACAATCTTCTTGGATTTTGCTCTTGGTACATTTAAATACAATTTAAAGAACTAATCTAGTCATAAGGTGATATTGGCATGGCCTTGGGCCATGTTGCTATTCAAACTCAAATGAAAGAAACAGGAGACAGAAAAGTTAGAAACGAAGCCTCTGGCTTCCATACGAACCTTCAAGCCAATCGAAAGACAATTATGCTGGTTTCTAGGCCCCAGTCGACAGGCACAACATGCTGGCCTCCAGGCCCCAATCGAAAGCCAAAATATGCTGGCTTCTAGGCCCCAATTGAAACTCATTCCTTCACCCCTTTTCAGGTAAGGTCAAAGAGATCCAGAAATGGAAGAATCGAAGGGTTTGCTGCCCTAAGTCGAAAGATCCATTTTTTCTTGCTTTTACCTTATTTTTGCCTTTATATTTTCATGCAATTCAATATGGTTGTAATAATGTAGGATTTATTTTTTTGCACTCTTTTATTACCTTCATATAAATGTTAAGTAATTAGGTGTGTATGGCAAGATAAAATCAACAAGTAGACAACCCAAAAATCAAAGACAAAATGTCTGCAATCAAACACACTTGCACACATGCACCCTTAGGGAAATTCCACTCGTTTCCTTATAAAAATGGTCATGTTATGCATGTGGGGTGTCTTAGCAAAAACAATCACAAATACAAGATCATAGTCCCTCGATGACGCTACAAATGTTGTCTTACAAGTCATCTTAGTCCCTATAAGAGAATGCTAAGATATCTCACAACATTGTTATCACGACTATACGATGACCCACGTCTGTCCCTTCACATCCAACGACGGGGCTTCTTATCAAATCAATGGTAAGGTAGCAACATCTAAAGGAGGAGGTAAAACACATCTAAAACCTTTTGAGTAGGTAGATTACTTTTAGTTACTTGCTCAATTTCAAAACAAACATCCTTGCTATTTTCAAAACAATCACATACATCTTTCCAAAAGTTGAAATATTTTCAAAAGCTCAACACTTTGCATACATTCTTACGAACGAGAATCATTGCAAAGTTCGCCTAAACGATGACACCTTTTCAAAATACTTTCAAAACCACACAAAAGCATAATTTTCAAACAAAAGCAAGTGATCTAGCAAGCAACTAAGAGCCCATGGAAAACCATGGATGGAAAGGGTGATAATACCTTCCCTTTTCATAACCTACCCCCCGAACTCAAGAAAACATCTCGAAAGGTCTTTCCTATGCTTTTTAACCTTTCCTTATTGGATAAAAGAAAAGTAGGTGGCGAATCTTGCTAAACCGCAATATTTTGAAAACACAAACGCAAAACCCCAAGTCAGTTCTCCCACCGTATCACAGAACTGGCGACTCTGCTGGGGAATAAAATCTTCAAAAAGTGGGGTTACCTTAGGGCTAGATCATATTTACTTGCTTACATTATTTGATTTGCTTGCTTTATATTTTGGTTCCTTATTTGGGTTTGTTTTAAATCCTACACCTGGATTTGGGAGATACTTTTTAGGTAAGTAGCAATAAACTGTGAGGGAACTGTACGGGGTATACCGACACGGTTGAAGCAGTAGCTACATTGATGTGGCACTTTGGTTGGTATCGGTAACCCTTGAGTCAGTCAAGGAGAGTACGGGGCCGCTGCGTGGTGTCATAAAGCATCAACTGACCTTAGAACCTTACTTGACCAACTTGGCCATTAGGACGTAGTGAGATGATCGGCTTTGGTGCAGTTCGAAGTTGGTTGATACTCGATGCTACGCTCATTGAGGTTTGACTCTTGAGTTTTGTTTGGTTGCGAGTCAATTGCTTATTGAAAGAAACTTGGGGGAAAGATCAGTGATATTGAGATCCCTTAGAACCCGATTACTTTTAACTAGGACAGGCTGAGCCAACTAAAACTTCAAGAGGGTACTTACCTGAAACCCCATGCAAGCCTAAACCGAGGACTTATTTGCTTTGTACATGCACTTGTACATAAACATCATAAACATCATAAACATCACTAACCATTTCAAGGATTTTTGAATTTATCTTTGTTCTGTTTTGTAGGACATGGCCTCCGCTCGTAGGAGCACTATCCAAGCCAGTCTTGTGAGGATACCTCCACAACTCAAGGATTTAGTATTAAGGGTCCCTGAAGATTCCCCGTTCACCAAAAGACATGGACGGATCCTTGGTTTAGTTACCTCAAGTATTGAAGAAGATATGGTAAAGGTGCTTGTCCAATTCTTCGACCCTTTGCATCATTGCTTCACTTTTCTTGATTACCAACTTGTGCCCACTTTGGAAGAATTTTCTCAACTCACGGGGATCCCTATTCTTAATCAGTTACCTTTCAACGGTATTGAAAGAGACCCTAAACCTGAGGAAATTGCTCAAGCTCTACATTTGCAACCATCTGACATAGTAGCAAATTGGGTAATAAGGAGTGGTATTAAAGGGTTACTAGCAAAGTTTTTGTTGGAGAAGGCTTAAGGGTGTTGGAATACTTTGGATCTACAAGCCTTCGAGGAAATTCTGGCTCTTCTCATCTATGGATTGGTACTACTTCCAAATCCTGACCAATTTATAGATGTGAATGCAATTAAGGTTTTCATATCTCGTAATCCGGTGCCTACATTGCTTGGAGACATATTGCATTCTCTTCACTCTCGCACTTTGAAGAAAAGGGGGACTTTGATGTGTTGCACTCCTCTGTTGGCTAGGTGGTTTATTTCGCACCTACCTCAATCAGTGGTGAAGAATGAACAAGGTATGAGATGGTCTAAAAGATTGATGTCACTTTCGCATGCTGATATCCGTTAGTATTATCGCTCCTTAGAAGACATTACCATTATTAACCGCTGTGGAGAATTCCCTAATGTCCCTCTACTTGGCATTAGGGGAGGCATTACTTACAACCCTTGTTTAGCTTTGCAACAATTTGGATACGCTAGAAGAGATGGGCCTCATGAGGTATTCATCCAAGGAATTGCATTTAACTACGAAAGCGATACCCAAGATTACCGTCAAAGATTTATACGAGCTTGGGGTATGGTTAACAAAGTTGATAGCAAGACATTGGGGCGTAAGAATTCCATTCCTTTGGAACCTTATCTTAAATGGGTAAGGGCTCGTGCTCAAAGTCTCAAGATGCCTTACGAAGCCGTCTTACCTGTTATCATGGAGCTAGTAGTCGAGGGAGACATTCCACATACGATCCTCTATCCTGATATGCCTACTTCTCTTGAAGATTTGAAAAATGCTTGGATTCAGTTAAAAGGAGAGCGAGACACCTTCGAAGCTAAGTTCTATGAAAGCGAGAAGAAGATATTGGAGCTTACAAGGGAACTTCATGAAGAAAGGAGCTTAAAAGCCTACATTGCGCCAAAGAAGATGCGCACAAATTTTCTGTCTTAGGAGTTTACTTTATGCTTATTTATGTTATTGTAAGCCCAAGAGGCATGTTTGTATTAAAATCAAGATTTCTTTAATGCAAGTTAACGTTTGTTCACTCCTTGTCTATACAAATTTAAATTCTTTAAATCCTTGAAATCATTTGCATACTGCATACTCATGCATCATGACATGACAGGCGTCCGCATAACAGGATTCCTCATCTCTCCGCTGTTTATTTCAGCAAGCAAGATGGATCTAGAGAAAACTGTGACGGAACTCCTGGCTCAGAATTCTCAATTTCAAGAAGCTTTACTCGCCCTGGCCAAGGGGCAGTAGGATATGATGGCCTTGTTGGCCGCTAAGTAAAATCCAAAGAAGAAAGCTCCACTCAACATGGGTAAAAGGTTCAAGGAGACAATCCGTCAAATTCCAATAGAGGAAGATTCATCCGAAGAAGACGAGAACCAAATTGGTGAGGTCAAGAGTACTCGGGCCGACTGTATCTATGACCAAGAATTGGATGATGATTATTTCAATGAACAATATCCACCCGCAGAAATCAAATACAAGCAGCTAGAAGACAAATTGAAAGCAGTTGAAATCCAAGCTATTCTCGGTTTGAATTTTGACGATTTGGGCTTAATCTCCGGGGTAGTCATTCCCCACAAGTTCAAAATACCAACCTTTGCAAAATACGATGGGGTTTCTTGCCCAGAGCTCCATTTGAAGTCCTATATGCGCAAGATACAACCACACGCTGCTGATAAAAAACCCTGGATTCACTTTTTCCAAGAGAGTCTGGTTGGAACACAACTTAAATGGTTTTATCAGTTGGATGGCTCTCGCATCAATACTTGGGAGGGTCTAGCTACTGCCTTCTACCATCAATATCAATACAATGCTGACTTGGCGCCGAAGAGGGTTCAATTGCAAGGTATGACTATGGGGAAGGATGAGGGATTTAAGGAGTATGCGCAGAAGTGGAGAGACCTTACAAGTAGGGTCCAACCTCCCTTGACTGATAGGGAACACATTGACATGTTCATGAGCATATTATTTGGTCCTTTCTTTAATCTATTGGTTGGCTGCTCTTCTTCTGGTTTCACCGAATTAATCCTAATCGGTGAGAGAGCAGAAAGTGGTATTAAGAGTGGAAAGATCTCTGTGGCATCTACTTCTACTCCCAATCCTGTCAAGAAACCTTTTACCGCGAAGAGAGAAGTCAATGCTGTGTATAGAGCAATGGCCTATACAAAAATGAATAATCATCCGTTTGTCAATGCTGTCCGAATCTCCAATCCGACTGCTACTTAAAGACCATATACCAATCATCAATGGGTTGAAGCTCCAAGAAGACAATTCACAAGGTTAGGCATGTCATTATCTCAAGCCCTTCAACATCTACTCAGGGCCAATTTAGTGACATTGCGGGATCCTCCTGCGAACCCTGACACCTCGTCACCGAGATATAATCCAAATGCAAAGTGAGCTTATCATTCAAACAGCCCAGGGCATGAGACTGATCAGTGTTGGGCTCTGAAGAACAAAATCCAGGATTTAATTGACAACAAGACTATTGAATTTGATCCTCCTCCAACGCCAAATGTAATTACCGCTCCAATGCCGAAGCACGACAAAGGTGTTAATGCCGTCGAAAATACAACTTTCATTACCTCTATCAAAGGGTTAACTACTCCATTGAATGTAATCAAGAGCGATCTGTTGAAAGCTGGGACTTTCACCGGCTGTGAAAAAGACTATGTGGGCTGTACGAGACAATCTGATGGGTGTGAAAAACTGAGGAAAGGTATACAACGCCTAATGGATAGCCGCGAAATTCTATTCGAAAAGAATCCTGCCATCAAAAATTCAGTCGACAAAGCTGAAGACTTGGCCATCATAACAATTTCAAACAAACCTCTTAGGATCTCATCCAAAGTTCCTATCAGGATTTCAAATGAACCAATCATTTCTCCTCTCATAACCAGTGCTGCCGGACCCGTTCCATACACCTCTGATAAAGCGGTACCATGGAATTATGGTGTCGAGGTTTATTACCATGGGGTAAAACAAGATTCTTGGATTGATGATAATAAAGCGGGTGTTACTAATATTACTGGTTCTAGTAAATAACAAGAACATGAAGAGTCTTTTCCCCTGATATCTCACCACCAACCACTACCGCAGTTCCAATCCTCATAACCAACGGCAATGCTGGTGCCAGTACTAGAGGGAAAGAGAAAGAAAGTGAGCCTGCCAGGGAAGAGGCACTTGCTAAAAAGACTGTTATGGAAGAACCATCCACCCAAGAGATGGAGGAGATTCTGAAAATCATCAAGAAAAGCGACTTCAAAATAGTAGAGCAGTTGGGACAAACCCCTTCTAAAATATCAATGTTGTCCCTATTGCTATGTTCCGACGCCCATGCACAAGCTTTGATTAAGTTCTTGAAAAAGGCTCACGTGCCTCAAGAAACCACAGCAGACCAGATTGAGAACTGCGTAGCAATTCTGACAGCTGACAATGGTCTGGGGTTCTCCGACGCAGATTTAACTCCCATGGGAAAGAATCACAATAAAGCCTTGCATGTTTCTGTTGAATGTAAGGGGACCACTCTGGCACATGTTTTGGTGGACACAGGCTCATCTTTAAATGTGTTACCTAAAGGCGCTTTAGATCGGCTAGACTGTGAAGGTTTGGTTTTGAAGCCAAGTGATATTGTTGTGAGAGCATTTGATGGGTCGAAAAGGATGGTTCATGGAGAGGTGGATCTCCCAATTAAGGTTGGTTCATAGATTTTCAACTCCACATTCTACATAATGGACATACAGCCTACGTATTCTTGCTTACTTGGGCTCCCATGGATCCATGGGGCAGGTGCGGTCACTTATACTCTCCACCAGAAGTTAAAATACCCAGTTCAAGGGAAGGTTGTCACTGTTTGCGGTGAAGAAGAATTTATGGTAAGCCACCTCATTTCTTTCAAGTATGTAGAAATGGATGGCGAATTCATAGAGAATCCTTGCCAGACATTTGAAGTTGTGGCCACCACCAAAATCTCCTCCGACACTCCAAAAGCCGACAAAGTTATTCCCAAGATGGTTTCTCTTAAAGATGCCCGTGCTGTGGTAGAAAAAGAAACAATGAGATATGGGGTCAACTCCTCGACATCCCACTCAAGACAGATAAGTTTGGGATAGGTTTCACCTCCAAAGCTCAGAAAGAAATTAGAGGTGCTCGTACGGGAAAGCCGTCTCTCCACCTCAAGAGTCATGAAGTAAACGCTGTAGAGGATTCCAATGATGAGTGTGCTTTTGAAGACTTGATCTACCCAACAACTGAAGGGAAGCCCAACAATTGGCATGCAAAGGACTTTGTGCCCATCTCTTTCATTGAGGAGTAATCTACTTGTTTTTGCATTTAATCAATTCAAGAACTCATTGTTTGTAATATTTTGATGTTGACTTTTAAGCCATGTGCCTAGCCTGGGGAACTTTGGTTCTTTGGTCAAGTGTTTTATATTTTGTTCATCTAATGATATGATCATTCAGTACATTGGACTCTTTTGCATTCAAATATTTGTGTTCATTGTCTTTCTTTTCTTTTAAATACATTTCCAAAAGATAGCCATGTATCTTACATGCACACACACACACACACACACACACACACACACACACACACACACACACACACACACACACACACACACACACTCTTGCAGGTCTACATCCACTCTGGATCCTATTGCCAACAACTCTATTATTGCCAACTATGACTTTGAATGTCCTATCAACCAAGCTGAAGATGAAAGTGAGGAAGATTGTGACATACCAGGAGAACTAGCCAGACTTCTGTTACAAGAGGAAAAGGCTATTCAACCACATGAAGAGTCAATTGAGGTGATCATACTGGGTACTGAGTCAAATAAGAAGGAAATCAGGATCAGTGCTAATTTGGAAAGCAGTGTCAAAAGCCGTTTGCTTTAGATGTTGCGCGATTATGTGGAAGTATTTGCTTGGTCGTATGAAGATATGTCTAGGTTGGATACCGACATTGTGGTTCATCGTCTTCCAACTAAAAAAGACTACCCTCCCGTTAAACAAAAAGTTTGTCGCATGAGACCTGACATGTCTGAAAAGATCAAAGCCGAAGTAATGAAACAGTTTGATGCAGGATTCCTAGCTGTAACATCCTATCCTCAATGGGTGGCTAATATAGTGCAAGTGCCAAAGAAAGACGGGAAAGTTCGCATGTGCGTAGACTATAGGGATATGAATAGGGCAAGCCCCAAGGATGATTTCCCTCTACCACACATTGACGTCTTAGTCGACAATACCGCTCAGCATAAAGTCTTCTCATTCATGGACGGTTTCTCAGGCTATAATCAAAAAAATATGGCTCCCGAAGATATGGAAAAAACTACTTTCGTTACACAATGGGGCACTTTCTGCTACAAGGTCATGCCGTTCGGATTAAAGAATGCAGGGGCCACATATCAAAGGGCTATGGTGGCTTTATTTCATGACATGATTCATCATGAGATAGAGGTATATGTGGATGATATGATCACCAGATCACAAACCGAAGAAGAACATCTCGGTCACCTGCACAAACTATTTGAGAGACTGAAGAAATATAAACTGAGGTTAAACCCTAACAAGTGCACATTCAGAGTATGCTCTGGAAAGCTTCTAGGTTGTCAGCAATAAAGGCATTGAAGTTGATCCCGCCAAGATAAAGGCCATCCAAGAAATGCCAGTCCCTCGTTCTAAAAAAGAAATCAGAGGATTCTTGGGTCGTCTCAATTACATTGCCCGTTTCATATCACACTTAACTGCTACCTGTGAGCCACTCTTCAAACTCTTGAAGAAAGATTAGGTAGTCAAATGGAACGATGAATTCCAGATTGCCTTTGACAAGATCAAGGAATACCTGCAAGAACCTCCTATTCGCATGCCTCCGGTTGAAGGAAGACCGTTGATCATGTACTTGACGGTACTAGAGAATTCTATGGGGTGTGTTTTGGGCCAACATGACGAGTCTGGCCGAAAAGAGAATGCAATTTACTACCTAAGCAAAAAGTTTACCGACTGTGAAACCAGATATTCACTGCTCGAGAAAACTTGCTGTGCTTTAGCATGGGCTGCTCGCCGGCTAAGGCAGTTGTGATCGGTGGATCTGGAACTGACTGTTTAACACTGGTTCGCGAAATGTCGCAGAAGCAAGAGTCGCCACCGTCTTTTATTTTCTCCAAATGGAAAGGACAAAAGCACAGAAAAATTCCTTATAGAGATTGCTCTCGGTTCGGGAGGTAGATTATAGAAAGGGAAGGTGTTAGCACCCTTTCTATCCATGGTTATCCATGGGCTCTTAGATACTTGCTCATTTGTGTTTTCAAAATTGTTTTGTTTGCTTTTCAACTGTGGGTTTTAAAAAAAGTTTCTTTGAAAATTCCAGTTCGACTCTTGTATCAGTCCTCAAGAGTGTTTGAAAAATTGCTTTCGAAAGCTTTTTGAAAATGTGTTGGTGTGAAAAGTATTTTTTGATTTGTTTTGAAATTAGAGCAAGTATCTAGAGTGGTCTACCTACCCTAAGGAATTCGTCTGTGTAAATGTCCTTTAAAGTAGTGCCATCCCACCATTGAGAGGTAGGTAGCACCACCGTTGGAGGTGTTCGGGTCAATTCGAGGTTCGGGACATGGTGATCACCAGAGCAATGAGAAGACACCTTAGAAGCTACCCTCATGCCAGGTTCCCGGATCATGAGGACTTACTAAGACATCCTCTACTCGACGATCACCTTTCGAGGCAAGGCAACAGTGAGGCGTACCCTAGGGGTGGTGTGTGATTTGTGTGTCGTGTTCAGTTATTTTGTCTTTTGTCATGTCATTGGTAATCTAACGTTTGTTTTTATTTATTGTCATTCATTCTTGCATGCATTTTAATTAACAGTTAAAAAAGTGCGGAAAGTAAATTCTAAGCTATTACAAACGGCGCGGGTCCACATCGCCAAAATTTCCAGGACCTGATTTGACAGAAAATAAATAAATAAAGTAAATAAAGAATTAAAAGTGCAAGAAATTAATTACATGGCTTCGGGAGAGATACATAAATATTTAAACGAAATAAAATAAATATGCGAATTAATAAGAATTAAAAACGAGGGCGTTGGACCCTTTTTGCAAAATTAAGTTAAATGGTGACATTAATTAATTAAGAAAAGAAAAGGAGATGTTTTTGGTATTTTTTAATATTTTAGGATTTTAATGAAAAAGAATTAATTGAAATTAAATGCATACCCTAATTCTAATTTGTTTTTAATTTATTAAGAAAAGAAGATTAAAACCTAATATTAACCCTAATTAATTTACATGCAAATTTAATTATAAAAATAAATATTTAATTATTTAATTATTATGGGAGAAAAAGAAAAAAGGATAAAAAAATTAATATGAACCCTAGTTCTATGTTTTTTAGATTTTTATTAAAAGAATTAAAATTAAAACCTAATTTAACTAATTAATTTATGAACTTATTTACAAAATATTAATTAAATAAATATATTTAATTTTTGGTCTTGTCTGATTTTTTTATGGTATTTTGTGATTTTATGAAAATATAATTAAATTAACAGAATTAATTAAAAATAATAATTGAAAGTAAAAAAAAAATAAAGAAAATAAAGAATAATAAAAGAGTTTGCAAACCTGGGGGTTCAGACCCCAAATAGGAGGTTTTCTCTTAGTAAATCTGGCCCATTTACTCTGGCCTGTTTGACTTTCTCCAGGCACCGTGTGACATCTTTGACTAGGACCTACCATGTTCCTTGGATCTGCGCCTTTAGATTGATGAAATTGAACAGGTGGATGGCTTGATGGTGAGACATATGGTGGGCTTCAGTATGTGAAACTGCACGTGAATATTAATTGGAAAATAATATGGAGATAGTGAAGACCTGGGGCTCGAACCCAGGTCATGTACGTTGCCAACACTCTCGCTTACCACTGAACCAATTCACGCGTGTTTAATATATAACAACTAACAAATATTATAAAAGAAAGATGGTCAGTGGCTAAAAAACGCGCGCAGAATTTGAATCTTCCACTCATGGACAGCCACCTCACCTTCTTCTTCCTTGGCCTGATTTTCCTGAAACATAAACAAAATAAGCAACGGTTTTGAAACGTTGCTGTAGGCACTATACAAGAAAATAGCGATTAGCACATGAACATTCATAAATTGTTCGGACTAGGGCCATTAGAATCGTCTCTCTCTCGTGATTCCAACTATGTATCTCTCATGGCCTAATTATTCCAGGTTTGAAAACCCCCAAATTGATTTCCACGGAAACCTAATATGCTTTCATGGCAGATTCCTCGTTTGGGCATGAAACTTCAATCAAACTATGCAGTTAGTTTGCAAACATCATCCTAAACACAAAAACAACAACAAAACATGTTAAAAATGCATGAATAATGGAAAACGATTTTGAAATTTTCTCTACCAATTCCAATGATGATTTCACGTTTCCTTGAGTATGAGGCTTAGTTTTTGATTGGAATCGTTTACTAGCAACCCTGGCAAGCTAATGGAATAGGTTTTGAGGCTTGAATCGACATGCAAGTAGGTTTTCAGAATTTGAGTTTTCAAAGAAAATTTCAAGTTTGTGCAAGGGTTTTCTGCGCAGCTCAGTGATTAATTGCATTAGGTTTGTGTTCAGGCTTAAGTATAGAGTGAATTAGGTCAAGAAAAACAATCCAAATCATTTGCATTCATGGTTTTTGAAATTTGATTTTCAAAGATCTTTTTCAATCTTTTTTCATGTGCTTTTGCTCTCAATCATATCCAATCAATCCAATTCCTTCCATATCTGATCATGCACGAATTATTGAATATATTTCATGCACAAAAATATTTTATTTCATTGGTTTTATATCTTTCATGTATTTTATTTGATTAAATGAATTATTAATAATAAAAAATTCAAATAAATAAATAAAAATGGAGAAAAACTTCCCTTTGGGCCAAGTGGTCGTGTACATGCCTTGGATGATGAATTGTGGAAGAAAAATAGGCCCATTAGCAATTTTAGGTCATTTGAATCAAAGTTGACTTTTCAAAATATCCAAAAATTTCCCAACTTCTACAAGGCATAACTTGCTCAATTTTTAAGCTTTGCTCATGTTCTTGGACATTTTGGAAAGGTCTTTGAGTCCTCTAACTAATTCCTTTGGTCCCATGTCATTTTGAATTACCAATCTCAAGGTATGGCCTTTGACTTAAAGTCCCTTTTTGTTGACTTTTGAAAATGACCTATAATGTTGAAATTGATAACTTTTTGTGAGAGAATTTATTGGACTTGAAGTATGAAGATGAGTTGTAGGAAATGTCTTTCTCTTCAAAATGAGATTTGGATGGAATTTTTCTGATAATCCATGTGGAAGTTATGCCCTGGTCAATTTACAGTTGACTTTTTCAACTGTCCAAATAAGGAAACTTTTGCATCTTGATGATTTTTGAGCCAAGCTTTGAGAATCATGATCAAGCATTGATGAAATGATGTTTATGGCTTCAAAATGATATGTTGACCAAAAATTTGAACTTTTGACTGTCAAATGACCATTTTGCCCCTACAGTTGACTGTAGCGCAATTAGGGTTTTTGACTGTGCAATTTTGTGCTGAAAGTCTTGAAACTTGATATGAGGATGCTTGACCATATTTGTAGGCATATGGGACTTGATTGGACCTTTGGAAACTTCATTTTCTTGATCAGAACAAAAACCCTAATTTTGACTGTTTGGGAGACCCTTGAACTGTGCAACCCTTGGGGACTTTTGAAGTATGACTTGGCAATTTCTTGAAGAATATGGGAGGGCAAATTTTGGGGTACAACAGTTGCCCCTGTTCAATCTTCTTAGACCTGAGGGTGCAGATTGGCTGACGTGCCTTTCGTAATCCGAGGGTAGAAGATGATTGAACACTAGAGTGCCCAGAAATTTGCGCTCACATAGTAGCAGTGTGATGATGGGAATGGGCTTACAGATGCCATTTGGAGATTGATGAATAGGGTGATGGGCTTATAGATGCCATCTGGATGTTGATCGCATAAGAGATTCCTTGGCGAGAACCTGCGTACCTGCAAAAGAAAAAAGGATACCTGACACGTTGCAGGAGTTGGTTTTCAGATGCTTGATATAGATGTGTCCTGACTGGTTACAGGAGCTGGATCTGGAGCTTCACAAGATGATGAATGAACCAGGGATAGTTACTACCTCAACGGGAACGGTGAGAGAACCTTGGGTGACTTTAACTTCAACAACGCTCGTTGAGAAAATCTTGGTGGGAATTACCATCTTCGCAGTATCGGGAAGAGAACCAATAGGCAATTATAATCTCAAAAGCTGACGTTTGAGAAAAACCTGGAATGGAATTATCATCTCCGCACCGCTGGGGAGAGAACCATAGGAAATTATAATCTCAAAAGCGGACGTCTGAGAAAAACCTGGGATGGAATTATCATCTCACGCACCATCGGGGAGAGAACCATAGGAAATTATAATCTCAAAAGCGGACGTTTGAGAAAAACCTGGAATGGAATTATCATCTCACGCACCGTCGGGGAGAGAACCATAAGAAATTATAATCTCAAAAGCGGACGTTTGAGAAAAACCTGGAATGGAATTATCATCTCACGCACCGTCGGGGAGAGAACTATAGGAAATTATAATCTCAAAAGCGGACGTTTGAGAAAAACCTAGAATGGAATTATCATCTCACGCACCGTCGGGGAGAGAACCATAGGAAATTATAATCTCAAAAGCGGACGTCTGAGAAAAACCTGGGCTGGAATTATCATCTCACACACCGTCGGGGAGAGAACCATAGGAAATTATAATCTCAAAAGCGGACGTTTGAGAAAAACCTGAAATAACTTCTACTGAGTCTTCATCAGAAAAATCTGTTTGGGGTCGATTTAGCTGGACTAGAGAAGGCCTTTGACTGGATAAGAAATCTTTGGAGTCGGTTAACTGAACCGGTCTAGGTCTTGAAATATGATTGAGAATTTAACTGAATCTTTCCTGAAAGGTAAAGGTCAGTCATATGCAATGCATAATATGGGTCGAGCAATGATGTTCTCAACATAAATGAGATTTGTATGATGCGTCTATGCATGCTATAATGATGTATGTGATGTTTAGGAATGTATGTTTTCGTCTAGGAAAGTAAATCCTTGACGGGTGCCGGGAAGTCATATCCTGGGCTGATGTTGAAGAATAGGCTTCTACTTCCGCTGGGGATGATAGTTGCAAGAATACCGGTAGGAGAAGATAACTCCGTTGGGGGATAAACTTGGCGAATGGAATATTTTGCAGGGAGAAAAGTACTCTGACGATCTTGTTGGGGAGCAATACTCTGTGGGGAGAGAGATACTTTGCTGAGTAATTGATAATAACTTGCTGGGGATATCTTTGCTGTGTTGGAAGTGTTAATAGACTTCGCTGGGGATAAGAAACTTCATCGAGGACGCTCTTTCCGTGGCTTCTGGCTGAGGATAACCCAGTTATATCCTGGTAAGGAAATAACTCTTTGAATAAAGCCGGGGACGCGTTCGTGCTCTGCGGGGGTAAGCTTCCAGAATCTACTGGGGATAAGCTTACTGCTTGGGGAGATGGATTCTCACTTTCCTGGGGAAGCTGGATTGGACTCTCCTGGGGAAGCTTTGAACTGTATTGGGAAAAGGCTCCGCTGAATGTTTGATATACCGCCGGGGAACAATCTTTAGACCAAGATTGCCGGGGATGCTTGTTAAGGATACATGTACTGCTGGGGAGTGTTGAGACCTGCTGGAGGGTACCCAACTTCCTTAAGTTTGATAGTAGCTTTGCTTGAGGAGAATGTACTGACTTGCTGGCTCACTCTCTGGGGAATTGGGATGTACTGGTTATGTTCTTTAGCTGAACCCACTTTGATACCTTGGAGGATGGAACAATTAGATTGCTTAGACAACCCATTATTGCCCCTGTTTCTGAGGTGGGAGGGGGAGACTTGTGAGGTGCTGATAGCTATTGATGGACAAACTCTTCTTCTGATAGGCAAGTGACAAGATGCCGGGACATAGTCGTACGCTTTAATCCCTAATTTTTGCCTGGACCGCCCTTTCGGGTTTTCAGTCCACCGGGATACCCATTTTTGCCCAAGCCGCCTTTTCAGGTTTTCGACTTGCCGGGTGTACAGATTTTTTTATTTCATCCCTTCATTTTGCCCGAACCCTTTTGGTTCGCTGGGAAGCCCTTATTTTTGCCTAGGTGTGTCAACCTAGCGGGTCTTTAATTTTGCGTAGTATTTTTTTTTGACTATGTCCACGCTCTCAGAATGTAGGGAGTTGCCCCTGTTAGAAGTATTTTGTCATGCCACCAGAAAGTGTTTGATCAGTCAAGATTCATTGTTGGAATGCCCCAAGTGTCTTAGATGGAGATTTGTCCCAGGCTATTTGGCCTTTGAGAGATTCTCCGAATCTTGATTGGACTGCCCCAGATAATGGACTCTGATCATATCATGCCCCTTGATTGGAGGTATTTCTGTTCATTAGGCATTCATCGTGCGAACTTCTATGCTGCTCAAACAAAAAGTCATATGCAAACAACGTTATGTTAAAAATGCAAAGCCTATGTCTGTCTTGAAGATTTTGAAAATGCATTCTTTTTTCATAAAACAAATGAATGTTTGTAAAACGTGATGTCAACTCCGTATTTACCGTAAGCCTTAAGGAGTCAGGATACCTTTCGTAACAGTATGCTTTCGAACTAACCCATGCTTCAGCTAGGACTTTTAAGGGTTATAACGTGGCCTGGTTCACGGTTTAAGAAACAAAGGATAAAGGCTCAAATTATTTGTACCCACCCGCTCTTCGTGATGTTCTCCAAACCTAAACTCAGTTGATCATACGTTAGACCTTGTTTGAGTCTTTGCTCTGATTTTCCGGTGATGATTCGGATGTTGATAACTTATTTTGAATAGGCAGTCATTCCTTTTTTGTTGAGGGTTTGTGTGACCTCTTTCCTGTCTGATTTTTTTTGTTATCCCTTTATTTTTTGCCTGAACTGTTTACTTTTTTGGAATTACAGTCAGCGGGATGCCCTAGTTTTGTAAGTCTCCTTCATGGGTTTTGACTTAATGGGCTTTTATTTTGAAAGATAATGACTGCCTTTCTTTATGATTATTCGGAATCATCACTGTCTTCCCTTGTTTTGTAAGGACCTCTTTTGATGTTGTTCGTTATGCACTTGGATCAACTGAGAAAACTACCCTGCCCCAAGTTATGATTAAGGGTTTTAAATTTCGAAAAGAAAAACTCCTACTTCTTTGGCTCAGAGGGGTTAACGAGGGATTATCTTCCTTATAACTCCAGTGTTTAGGAATTGAAACAATGCCTGTACCTCATCAGCGGGGTCTGTTCAAAAGCATACTGTAAAGATTGCGGTATCGTTTTCGTCATCCTCCCTCAAGAGGCTTAGAATTATTTTTTAAGAGTTGATCATCAGAAAAAATATGAAAATAATTTGCATTTAGTGAATACGAATATATTGTTTCAGAACAGACATATGCGATGCATTAATGAGATAACAATGTTTAACATGAGTAAATGTTTGAACAAAAGAAAACTGCAACTTGAACATTCGAATGAACAAAAGTTTTCTAGTCTCAGGATTTGTCACTTCAAATGGTGAACCTTGGAGGGATGGTAGAAAAATTTAGCCTGACCATCTTGTGTGAACTCCAATGCCCCTTCATCAATCAGGTCCTGGATCTTGTTTTTCAAGCTCCAACAATCATCTGTAGTATGCCCCGGGCTGTCAGAGTGATAAGCGCAGCGGGCGTTGGGGTTATACTTCGGTGACGTTGTATTTTGGTTCTTCGGAGCTTCTTTTAGAGTTACCAGCTTGGTCTCCAGCAACTGTGGCAATATCTGGGATAAGGTCATGCTGAGCCGAGTGAACTGCCTTCTCTCGCTCTTTTGTTGGTTGCGATGTTGAATTTGTGACACTGGAGCCATTTGGGGAGGTCTCTCCTTGCCTCGTTGTCTCAAAGGTGGTCGAACGATGACTGGCTTTTTACCCTTAGACTTTTGCCCCAGTTTGTTACCCTGAAGCAGTTGGTTGACGAGAAACCAGAGCTCGTCTTGTCTTTGAGCTATCCCTTGAATAGAAGTCACCTGCCCCAGCATCTGGGCCCTCAATGCATCCACCTCAGCTTGTAGGTGTTCCAGCTTATCATCCTCAGCACTGTTCCTGACAAAGGTCTCCGTGAGAAGTGTCCTTAGCTCTTCCTGCCCCTTGGATAGATTCAGGAAGATTTCCCCGAGCCGAGTCTCTTGAGCAAGAAGGTCCTGGTTATCTGGTTGGGAAGCCATTGCTGAAATAAACAACGAGAAAGGTAAGTGACCTGCAGCAAGGATATCTGTTATGCAATGATGTGTATGACATGCATGTAATGTTTTCAAGGACCTCGTGGGGTAAACAAGAAAATTTGTTAGAATTTGGGTCCGGTAGCTTGATTGAAAGAACTTCGTATTTGTTGAGAGTCTTTCTTCCAAGGGTCAAAGGCTCACCATATCAAGTGGGTCATAGCCCCTGACTTTAGTCATTATGTCTGGTTTTGATTTCCAAACAACCTTGGCTAGGGGAATCTTCTTCAGGAGTCAAAGCTCACCATATCAAGTGGGTCATAGCCCCTGACAACCTTGGCTAGAGGAAAATAAACCCTCTTTGCCCCTTGCTGGGATGTTTGATTCATCATGACCTGCATCACAGACCCTTGAGATCCTTGAAATGGGTTAGGATGTATGCAATGGTATGATGTTATGGTATGCATGAGGTAATATGAATAACCCTGTTATGAGCCCTTATTAAGGACTATAAGCAGAAACCTGCAAGAAACTCAAGTAAAACATGTCATGAGTCCCAATTAAGGACTGCAAGCCAAAACCTGCAAGAAACTCAAGTAAAACCTGTTATGAGTCCTAATTAAGGACTATAAACGAAACCTGCAAGAAACTTAGTAAACCTTGTTATGAGTCCTGATTAAGGACTATAAACAAAACCTGCAAGTAGTTCATGTGTCAGGTAACAAGCATGCAAGTAGTCAAGTATGAAGGCACACAAGTCACACAAAAGAGCCCTTAGAGTTTAGGCCAGCATGAGGTCTAGGTATTACCCTCTTTCAGTTTGTTGGTTCATACCTGTCCTATCAAAGTAACCGGGTTCTTAGAGGATCCCAATATCATTGACTACCCTCAATCGGTCATAACTCCAGCATCGCAATCTTTTCTTGCGGCCAGAACCATCACGAGAGTTTAGCCTCAATGGGCGTAGCATACTGCTACTGTTCTAATGGCCAAGTTGGGTCATTTAGGGTTCTAAGGTCTGTTGGTGCTTAATGACTCCTTGGAAGACCCATATTCTCCCCGTTTCAACACGAGGGATATCGGTACAGACCAAGGCGCCACACCAACGTAGCCACTGCTTCACCCATGTCAGTATACGCCGGACAGGTCCCTCATAGCTTATGCTACCTAAACAGGGTATCCCTAGATCCGGGTTAGGATCTATGTAACTCCGATGCAACCCACAATAGTAAAGCAAGCAAATCAATACAATTGAAAACACAGTTATGAACTAGCCCTAAGGTACACCTCACTTTAAATATATATCCCCAGCAGAGTCGCCAGTTCTGTGATCGGTGGATCTGGAACTGACTGTTTAACGCTGGTTCGCGAAATGTCGCGGAAGCAAGAGTCGCCACCGTCTTTTATTTTCTCCAAATGGAAAGGACAAAAGCACAGAAAAATTCCTTATAGAGATTGCTCTCGGTTCGAGAGGTAGATTATAGAAAGGGAAGGTGTTAGCACCCTTTCTATCCATGGTTATCCATGGGCTCTTAGATAGTTGCTCATTTGTGTTTTCAAAATTGTTTTGTTTGCTTTTCAACTGTGGGTTTTAAAAAAAGTTTCTTTGAAAATTCCAGTTCGACTCTTGTATCAGTCCTCAAGAGTGTTTGAAAAATTGCTTTCGAAAGCTTTTTGAAAATGTGTTGGTGTGAAAAGTATTTTTTGATTTGTTTTGAAATTAGAGCAAGTATCTAGAGTGGTCTACCTACCCTAAGGAATTCGTCTGTGTAAATGTCCTTTAAAGTAGTGCCATCCCACCATTGAGAGGTAGGTAGCACCACCGTTGGAGGTGTTCGGGTCAATTCGAGGTTCAGGACATGGTGATCACCAGAGCAATGGGAAGACACCTTAGAAGCTACCCTCATGCCAGGTTCCCGGATCATGAGGACTTACTAAGACATCCTCTACTCGACGATCACCTTTCGAGGAAAGGCAACAGTGAGGCGTACCCTAGGGGTGGTGTGTGATTTGTGTGTCGTGTTCAGTTATTTTGTCTTTTGTCATGTCATTGGTAATCTAACGTTTGTTTTTATTTATTGTCATTCATTCTTGCATGCATTTTAATTAACAGTTAAAAAAGTGCGGAAAGTAAATTCTAAGCTATTGCAAACGGCGCGGGTCCACATCGCCAAAATTTCCAGGACCCGATTTGACAGAAAATAAATAAATAAAGTAAATAAAGAATTAAAAGTGCAAGAAATTAATTACATGGCTTCGGGAGAGATACATAAATATTTAAACGAAATAAAATAAATATGCGAATTAATAAGAATTAAAAACGAGGGCGTTGGACCCTTTTTGCAAAATTAAGTTAAATGGTGACATTAATTAATTAAGAAAAGAAAAGGAGATGTTTTTGGTATTTTTTAATATTTTAGGATTTTAATGAAAAAGAATTAATTGAAATTAAATGCATACCCTAATTCTAATTTGTTTTTAATTTATTAAGAAAAGAAGATTAAAACCTAATATTAACCCTAATTAATTTACATGCAAATTTAATTATAAAAATAAATATTTAATTATTTAATTATTATGGGAGAAAAAGAAAAAAGGATAAAAAAATTAATATGAACCCTAGTTCTATGTTTTTTAGATTTTTATTAAAAGAATTAAAATTAAAACCTAATTTAACTAATTAATTTATGAACTTATTTACAAAATATTAATTAAATAAATATATTTAATTTTTGGTCTTGTCTGATTTTTTTATGGTATTTTGTGATTTTATGAAAATATAATTAAATTAACAGAATTAATTAAAAATAATAATTGAAAGTAAAAAAAAATAAAGAAAATAAAGAATAATAAAAGAGTTTGCAAACCTGGGGGTTCAGACCCCAAATAGGAGGTTTTCTCTTAGTAAATCTGGCCCATTTACCTTGGCCTGTTTGACTTTCTCCAGGCACCGTGTGACATCTTTGACTAGGACCTACCATGTTCCTTGGATCTGCGCCTTTAGATTGATGAAATTGAACAGGTGGATGGCTTGATGGTGAGACATATGGTGGGCTTCAGTATGTGAAACTGCACGTGAATATTAATTGGAAAATAATATGGAGATAGTGAAGACCTGGGGCTCGAACCCAGGTCATGTACGTTGCCAACACTCTCGCTTACCACTGAACCAATTCACGCGTGTTTAATATATAACAACTAACAAATATTATAAAAGAAAGATGGTCAGTGGCTAAAAAACGCGCGCAGAATTTGAATCTTCCACTCATGGACAGCCACCTCACCTTCTTCTTCCTTGGCCTTATTTTCCTAAAACATAAACAAAATAAGCAACGGTTTTGAAACGTTGTTGTAGGCACTATACAAGAAAATAGCGATTAGCACATGAACATTCATAAATTGTTCGGACTAGGGCCATTAGAATCGTCTCTCTCTCTCGTGATTCCAACTATGTATCTCTCATGGCCTAATTATTCCAGGTTTGAAAACCCCCAAATTGATTTCCACGGAAACCTAATATGCTTTCATGGCAGATTCCTCGTTTGGGCATGAAACTTCAATCAAACTATGCAGTTAGTTTGCAAACATCATCCTAAACACAAAAACAACAACAAAACATGTTAAAAATGCATGAATAATGGAAAACGATTTTGAATTTTTCTCTACCAATTCCAATGATGATTTCACGTTTCCTTGAGTATGAGGCTTAGTTTTTGATTGGAATCGTTTACTAGCAACCCTGGCAAGCTAATGGAATAGGTTTTGAGGCTTGAATCGACCTGCAAGTAGGTTTTCAGAATTTGAGTTTTCAAAGAAAATTTCAAGTTTGTGCAAGGGTTTTCTGCGCAGCTCAGTGATTAATTGCATTAGGTTTGTGTTCAGGCTTAAGTATAGAGTGAATTAGGTCAAGAAAAACAATCCAAATCATTTGCATTCATGGTTTTTGAAATTTGATTTTCAAAGATCTTTTTCAATCTTTTTTCATGTGCTTTTGCTCTCAATCATATCCAATCAATCCAATTCCTTCCATATCTGATCATGCACGAATTATTGAATATATTTCATGCACAAAAAGATTTTATTTCATTTGTTTTATATCTTTCATGTATTTTATTTGATTAAATGAATTATTAATAATAAAAAATTCAAATAAATAAATAAAAATGGAGAAAAACTTCCCTTTGGGCCAAGTGGTCGTGTACATGCCTTGGATGATGAATTGTGGAAGAAAAATAGGCCCATTAGCAATTTTAGGTCATTTGAATCAAAGTTGACTTTTCAAAATATCCAAAAATTTCCCAACTTCTACAAGGCATAACTTGCTCAATTTTTAAGATTTGCTCATGTTCTTGGACATTTTGGAAAGGTATTTGAGTCCTATAACTAATGCCTTTGGTCCCATGTCATTTTGATTTACCAATCTCAAGTTATGGCCTTTGACTTAAAGTCCCTTTTTGTTGACTTTTGAAAATGACCTATAATGTTGAAATTGATAACTTTTTGTGAGAGCATTTCTTAGACTTGAAGTATGAAGATGAGTTGTAGGAAATGTCTTTCTCTTCAAAATGAGCTTTGGATGGAATTTTTCTGATAATCCATGTGGAAGTTATGCCCTGGTCAATTTATAGTTGACTTTTTCAGCTGTCCAAATAAGGAAACTTTTGCATCTTGATGATTTTTGAGCCAAGCTTTAAGAATCATGATCAAGCATTGATCAAATGATGTTTATGGCTTCAAAATGATATGTTGACCAAAAATTTGAACTTTTGACTGTCAAATGACCATTTTGCCCCTACAGTTGACTGTAGTGCAATTAGGGTTTTTGACTGTGCAATTTTGTGCTGAAAGTCTTGAAACTTGATATGAGGATGCTTGACCATATTTGTAGGCATATGGGACTTGATTGGACCTTTGGAAACTTCATTTTCTTGATCAGAACAAAAACCCTAATTTTGACTGTTTGGGAGACCCTTGAACTGTGCAACCCTTGGGGACTTTTGAAGTATGACTTGGCAATTTCTTGAAGAATATGGGAGGGCAAATTTTGGGGTACAACAGCAGTACATGTTGATTCATACCACTTTGTTGATTTCTAAGATGGATCCAATTAAGTACATCTTCGAAAAACCTGCCCTTTCCGGACAAATAGCCAGATGGCAAATGATCTTGACTGAGTACGACATTTAATACACAAATCAAAAAGCCATCAAAGGAAGTGTACTAGCAGATAATTTGGCCCATCAAGCTGTGGATGATTATCAGTCAATGAACTTTGACTTCCCTGACGAGAATATTATGCTGGTAACCGACTGTGTAAAACCTAGACCGTATGACAGACCTGAACAAGGATCCCGATGGACTATGGTATTCGATGGGGCTTCCAACGCCTTAGGTAACAGAATTGGTGTTGTGATCATCTCTCCTGAAGGTTGCCACACTCCTTTTACCGCCAGACTATGCTTTGATTGTATAAATAATATGGCTGAGTATGAAGCATGCATCTTAGGTCTAAGGGCTGCTATTGACTTAAAGATCAAGCATTTGGATGTATTTGGAGATTCCGCTTTGGTGATCAGCCAAGTAAAAGGAGGTTGGGACACTAAACACCCTAATCTTATCCCTTACAAGGAGTTTGTGCTATCCCTAATTCCCTACTTCAAAGAAATCACGTTCGAGCACTTCCCTAGAGAAGAAAACCGGTGGGCTGACGCTCTGGAAACCATGTCCTCAATGTTCAAAGTCAGATGGGACAACGAAGCCCCTATGATTTTAATTGAAAGATTTGATGAACCTGCACATTGCTACGAGCTTGACACCGATGCAGAAAATCCGTGGTACCATGAGGTAATGAGATACCTTGAAGCGCAAGAGTATCCAGAGGGAGCATCTATCAATGATAGAAAGTTCTTACGAAGATTTGCAGCCAAATTCTTCCTAAGTAACGGGATATTGTACAAGCGCAACCATGATTCGACTCTACTCCAATGTGTGGATAAGAGGGAGGCAGAGGAAATTATGGAAGACATGCACGATGGCCTTTTTGGTACTCACTCAAGTGGACATACAATGGCTAAGAAAATCTTAAGAGCTGGCTACTATTGGTCAACGATGGAGACCGATTGCCATCAACATTCAAGAACTTGCCACAAATTCCAAATTTACACTGACAAGGTCCATGTACCTCCAATCCCTCTGAATGTCATGTCCACTCCGTGGCCATTTGCAATGTGGGGTATTGACATAATCAGAGAGATCAAGCCCACAACTTCCAACGGACACCGCTTCATTCTTGTTGCTATCGACTATTTCACCAAATGGGTCGAAGCCGCCTCATTTGCCTCAGTCACCAAGAACGTAGTAGCCAGATTCATCAGACACAATCTTATCTGTCGTTATGGTATCCCCGAAAGGATCATCACCGACAATGAGACTAACCTCAACAATGCCATGATCAGGGAATTGTGCACTCAATTTAAGATCAAGCATCACAATTCTTCTCCGTATAGACCGAAAATGAATGGCGCAGTCGAAGCAGCCAACAAAAATATCAAGAATATTATGCATAAAATGGTAGTGACCTATAAAGATTGGCATGAGATGCTACCATTTTCTCTACATGGTTACCATACTTCATCTAGAACATCAACTGGGGAAACTCCCTTCTCTCTTGTCTATGGTATGGAAGCCGTTTTTCCAGTGGAAGTTCAAATCCCCTTGCTGAGGGTTATGATTGAGGCAGGCCTAAGTAAAGACGAATGGATTCAAACGAGATTGGATCAGCTGAAGTTGATCGATGAAAAATGATTAGATGCTATCTGCCATGGTCAGACGTATCAAAAACAGATAATCAAAGCTTTCAACAAAAAGGTCAAGCCTCGAGTATATGAATTTGGTGACCTGGTGATAAAACGCATCATTTTACCACAAGGTGACCCCAGAGGAAAATGGACTCCCACCTATGAAGGGTCGTTTGTTGTCAAGAGAGTTTTCTCTGGAGGTGCCATGATACTGACCACCATGGATGGTGAAGATTTCCCACATCCTATAAACGCGGACATAGTTAAAAAATACTACGCATAAGAGACCTGTTAGGTTGACACAACTAAGCAGAAAGGGGAATCCTGACAAACCAAAAGGTTTGGGCAAAAATTAGGGATATATACAAAAGATTATACACCCGACAAGTTGAAAACCCGAAAGGGCGACTTGGGCAAAAAAGGGTATCCTGGTGGACCGAAAACCCGAAAGGGCGGTTCAGGCAAAAATAAAGGATTAAAAGCGTACGACTATGTCCCATGAAATCAACACGGTCAATACTATCACCAAGGTCCAAGTTCAAATGGTCCAGGATCAATCCAATCAACTTCGATCAACGGCAAGGGACGTTCAAAGACATTGGGGCAATAGTAGAGCTGAAAGGCAATGAGATCATTTCACATGGCTATTTGTTTTTCATTCTCAATTTTGTTTTCTTTTCGGCGATTTCGTCTTACTAGGATTTCCGTCTCTATGTACAAAAACGCCTATTCATGGGCAAAATATCAATACAAATACACTTTGAAGTGCAAAATTGTCTATCTCTGTTTTGAATGCAAATTTGTCTAATGACTAAAATTGAATGAACATATGCATATGAACATAATTAACGCTATTTGGCACATGTGTCCTGCCAAGCAGCAACTTCAACAAGGCATCAGTGTACAACAGCAATAAGAATCCCTTTAATGAATGTGAAATAGCCCCACAGAGTTATCTCACCATCACTATCCCCACCAGGGCGTTGGCAATAAACCTTTCCCCAACGGAGTTGCCCACAAAATATCCTTGCACGGGACGATCCTTGGCCAGAGTCTTAATCTCTTGACAGCTTTTTTCCAGCTAAAGCCTAGGAGATCTCTTCCTAAAGGGAATTCACTTCCTTAGCAGATTTTATTCCCCACAGAGTTATCTCATCATCATTATCCCTATAGGGACAACCCCAATGCAACCTTTCCCCAGCGGAGTTGCCTACAAAAATTTCTTCACATAGGATAAACCCCTGGCTAGAGTCTCAATATCTTGGCAACTTTCTCTAGCTAAGTCAATTTCTACAAAATTGAAACCTAGGGGTCTCTGTCTAAAAGAAATTCATATCCTCAGCAGGGTTTATTTCCCTAACAGAGTTATTTCCCTGGGCCAAGTGCAAATTCCTCAACGTACAAGACACCCTGATTTCCCCAATTGAGTAAGCACTCCCCAGATGAGCCCATCATCCCCAGATGAGCCCATCATCCCCAGATGATCCCATCATTCCCAGTGGAGTATATCTTCCAACCGAGGTTTTTTATCCCCAGTAGAGTATATCTTCCAACCAAGATTTTATTCTCCAAAGCGGAGTCCATCCTCCCCGACTGAATAAACACTCCCCACTGAGTCCATCTTCCCCAGTAGAGTATATCTTCCAACCAAGATTTTATTCTCCAAAGCGGAGTCCATCCTCCCCGGCTGAATAAACACTCCCCACTGAGTCCACCTTCCCCAACGGAGTATATCTTCCAACCAAGATTCTATTCCCCAGCGGAGTACAAATCCCTCAATGGAACCCAAATTCCACATTTGAGTCTGAATCGCCAAGCTAAGTCTGCCTTGCCTGACTGAGTCTATACTCTCCAATTAGTTTTTCCCCTTCAAATGACTGCAAATCACAGGGCCACAACCCCTAATACATAGTAAAGTCTTCAACAAAGCCTTTATTATTACCAAGAAATGCTATAAAGCCTGGATCCGACCAGATATTAGCACAATTTTCAAGTTATACTGAAGCCTGGGCCCGACCGTATAACAATTTGACTTCTTCAATTTCTGAAGCCTGGACCCGACCAAATAAACAATTTGATTTCTTCAATTACTGAAGCCTGGACCAGACCAGATAATAGTTTGACTTCTTGAGTTACTGAAGCTTGGATCCGACCAGATAACAGTTGATCTCATTTCTAAAAAAAACTATGAAACCTGGACACGACCAGCCCAACTCTTCAAAGATATAGAATAACCTAAACTTAATCCAACCAAGGTTTTAACCACTTGTTCCCAGTAAGTTGCCATGAAACCTGGACCCGACCAGATAGCAACCGACTACTTCATCCTCAACAACTGTGAAGCCTGGATCCGACCAGATAACAACTGATCTTTGAGTGATGTTCCCCAACAAAAGCATCTCTTCAAAAGAATTTGAAGATATACATATTCTTCATTTCCAACAGGCAATCAAGGATTCAACCTCCGAAGATTTCCTCAGCAGTAGTCAGGGATTTATTTTCCCGGACAAAAACACCATATTTCGCATTCATACATCATATCATGTACATAACAATGCATTTAGCATGATACCACATCTGGTAAGCATCATGCAAGCATATGCATTTTTCTAACCCCCTTTCTCACAGGTAAAACAACAAGTCTATTATGGATCAACAGGAGATTTGTGCTGATACTTCTTCCAGAGTTTACCAACATTCCTCCAAATGGCATCTATAAGCCCATTCACCATCCATCTTCGAGTGCAAATTTCTGGGCACTTTAGTGTACAAACATCTTTCACCATCAAGTCACGGATGCCGGATCCGCCAATATAACTCTTCAGGTTCAAGAAGTTTGAACAAGGGCAGCTGTTGTACCCCAAAATTTTCCCTCTCAATTCTCAAGGCATCTCTCACAATGATTCTCAAAATTCAAGCTTGCACAAGTACACTGGGATTGTCCAGCACCAGAATTAAAAGGAAACTGTCAAAAAGGGAGAAAACAGATAAAAATAACATTTCAACAATTTCGGAAGAAAATAGGTCTCCTTCGATTCAGCCCCCTTCGATTGGAATTTGCACCTCCTTCGATTGCTCAAAAGTTGCTACTAGCGTGCCTCTTTCGTCTGGGCATGTGACTTCTTGTTGTAGGCTTCGTTTGTGTCTTCCAATACCTGCATGCAAGCTTCAGTTGAGCAAGGGCTTCATGCCACTTGGGTTAAATCTTTCATTTGGGTATCGAAGCTTCCTTCGATTCAGAAGGAAATGATCTTCATACAAGCTTCAATTGAGTTTTTGTTTCCCTTTAAAACAGTGTCCTTCGACTAAGGAATGTCCTTCGACTAAGGAATGTCCTTCGACTCAGGAATGTCCTTCGACTCAGGAATGTCCTTCGACTCAGGAATGTCCTTCGACTCAGGAAGTAAAGGCCTCTTTTTGGTTTTCTTCAATTCAAAAAGTCAATAATCTTCTGAAAGCTTTCTTCGATTCAGAGGTTAATAACCTTCTGAAAAGTGTCATTCAATTGCACCATTCGCCCTCACCTGTTTTCCTTGGATTTATAAGTTTTCGACTGGATGAATGGCTACCTTCCTGTGACTTTCAAATTCATCTTCATGTATGATTCGAACGAGCCTTCATATCACCTTCGAATCCATCTGTAAACCCTTGAATACGCCATAGTCCTGCATTATGACACACAATTTGGTGGTCCATTTGAAGGACTTGCCATAGTTGGGGAATAATTAATCTCTTTAATTTGGAGTCTGGTCGAAGGTTTGGGCCTAAGTTATTAAAAGCAAGAAGACTCAAAATGGCATATTCAGCTAAAAAGGGCCATTCGAAGAACACAGTTGGTCCATTCGAAGGACACACAACTGGTAAAAACAAATGCTGTGTTGTTCTAGTCTGGTCGAAAGGTGTAGAAAGATGGAGTATTCAACTCAAAAGATCAATTTGATTATTTAGACCCATAGGCTAGGCTACGTGTTTTCCCTTTTCAGGCCTTAAACCTATGACTCACCCTATACTTAATTGTTTATGCAAGTTAAAATAGGCCTTTACCCATTTGTTGTCCAAGACCACTTGCACTTAATAGCATAATACTACCTTTTAGAAAAGTTTTTCTTGAGCCTTGCGCCTGTTTTCCTTCAGAAAGAAGCAACCCATCTGAACCATTCATCTTGCTTTTATGGCACAAGTGGACACTTACTTTCCAGACTGAGCCTTATTTTATTATTTTTGCTCCCCAAGCTTCCCAAAAGCCTTTCTCTATAAATAGAGAGTTCATTTGCACAAAGAAAATAAGGAGAGGAGGAGGGGAATGTATCTTCAAAATTCTCACACACCATAAAATTCTCAAACACTTCAACACTTGTGAAATAAAAAAAAACCAGAATCATCGTTACCTTCTTCAATTCTAAAGAACAACACATTCCAGTTTCCTTCGACTCAAGGAGCATCCCACTTGTTCCTTCCTTTGAATCCAGCAAAGAAGGATATTTCACTTGTTTTGCTCTTTCTTATCCAATGTCGAAGGCCTATCTTGGGTCTTTTCCTTCGAATCCAGAGGCATTCAAAGCAACCGCTTCAAAGTCCAGAACACGCTCCAACCTCCAGCAAGGTAAGTCATTTTTAACCTTTGGCCCTTCATTTCCAGCATAGCATGTAAATAAGTTTTCTTTTTCATTTAAAACATGTACATACTAATTTCTTCTTTTTGTTTTCACTCTCTTAATATGTGTCATGGTTAACAATCTTCTTGGCTTTTACTCTTGGTATATTTAAATACGCTTTAAAGAACTAATCTAGTCTTAAGGTGATATTGGCATGGCCTTGGGCCATGTTGCTATTCAAACTCAAATGAAAGAAACAGGAGACAGAAAAGTTAGAAACGAAGCCTCTGGCTTCCATACTAACCTTCAAGCCAATCAAAAGACAAATATGCTGGCTTCTAGGCCCCAGTCGAAAGGCACAACATGCGGGACTCCAGGCCCCAATCGAAAGCCAAAATATGCTGGCTTCTAGGCCCCAATCGAAACTCATTCCTTGACCCCTTTTCAGGTAAGGTCGAAGAGAGCCATAAATGGCAGAATCGAAGGGTTTACTGCCCTAAGTCGAAAGATCCATTTTTTCTTGCTTTTACCTTATTTTTGCCTTTATATTTTCATGCAATTCAATATGGTTGTAATATTGTAGGATTTATTTTTTTGCACTCTTTTATTACCTTCATATAAATGTTAAGTAATTAGGTGTGTATGGCAAGATAAAATCAACAAGTAGACAACCCAAAAATCAAAGACAAAATGCCTGCAATTAAACACACTTGCACACATTCACCCTTAGGGAAATTCCACTTGTTGCCTTATAAAAATGGTCATGTTATGCATGTGGGGTATCTTAGAAAAAACAAACACAAATACAAGATCATAGTCCCTCGATGACGCTACAAATGTTGCCTTACAAGTGATCTTAGTCCCTATAAGAGAATGCTAAGATATCTCACAACATTGCTATCATGACTATATGATGACCCACATCTGTCCCTTCACATCTAACGATGGGGCTTCTTATCAAATCAATGGTAAGGTAGCAACATCTAAAGGGGTAGGAAAAACACATCTAAAACCTTTTGAGTAGGTAGATTACTTTTAGTTACTTGCTCAATTTCAAAACAAACATCCTTGCTATTTTCAAAACAATCACATACATCTTTCCAAAAGTTGAAATATTTTCAAAAGCTCAACACTTTGCATACATTCTTACGAACGAGAATCATTGCAAAGTTCGCCTAAACGATGGCACCTTTTCAAAATACTTTCAAAACCACACAAAAGCATAATTTTCAAACAAAAGAAAGTGATCTAGCAAGCAACTAAGAGCCCATAGAAAACCATGGATGGAAAGGATGATAATACCTTCCTTTTCATAACCTACCCCCCGAACTCAAGAAAACATCTCGAAAGGTCTTTCCTGTGCTTTTCACCTTTCCTTATTGGATAAAAGAAAAGTCGGTGGTGACTCTTGATAAACCGCAACATTTTGCAAACACAAATGCAAAACTCCAAGTCAGTTCTCCCACCGTATCACAACAAGCCCTCAGTTTTTTCGGATGAAGACCCCTAAAAATATCAACCCAATATTCTTTGATACATAAGAACCTAATCAGACGTTATCAAACCTTGTCTAGATGGCACCAAAAAAAAAAGATCGTTACAATGGAATGTTAGTCTGTATGCTTATATCAGAGGTTAAAGATGAAGAATAAATGTAGGCTAATTTTATGGTATCATCAAGTTATGAATGGTGCATGAATGATGTATTTATAGTTTTTGAAATTTAGGGCAAAAAGAACTTATTCAGAATAAAAATAATTTAAAAAATTGACCAAAACAATCAGGATTTGTCAACCTATAGATCATATGTGTTGACCTTGATAAGTGCAAATTGTATCTATTTTAGTATATAAGTTTTGTTGCACTTATCGATTATTTTAGTTACTATTGTTTGAATAAAACTGAATTTGTTTGTAAATACGTTTAGTTTATGTACATGTGCGTTTTCGTGTACATAGTGTATCATTTGATAATTTTGTATCTATTTTGTAGGAATTTATTTGTGTTTGGAGCAATGAGGAATAAAAGCTCTAAGATGTATTTTTGTTGCAATGAGGAATAAAAGTTTCAAGATGCATTTTTTGAAGCAATGAAGGAATAAGGCAAAGATTGGAAACCAAAGAAAAAAAGAAGAAAAGTTGATGATTTGGTGTGCCTCGTCGGGCGAAGCCTGAGTGAGGAGCTTGCACTTCTGTCTCGTCAGGCGAGGGTAGAGCGAGAGGTTTTGATAAAATTCCAGTATCTTTTGCTTTTGCCTCGCGTCGTGGTCACCGGGCGAGTTTTAGTTGAGTCGTTGGGCGAAGCTTTCCTTCGCCGTGCGAAGGAAGATATTTGTGGCCAGTTGCATGCATGGTGTAGGTTGGGCCAAGGAAATAAAGACCGCCGCTGAGCGACACATTTGGATCTCCAGGCAACGATGTTTGGACATATTTTGTTTATATTTCATTTCATTTATTAGGGTTATGGCTTTGGGGTGGTTTTTGTTCTCACAACTCCATCAACCTCATTTTTCACTAGGATTAGCTTAGAAAACAACTATGAAGCTTGAACACGAATGATCTGGGGTGGGTTTCTCATTGATCGGCATTGACAAACCAAAATATTTGTGGTTTATTTCCCTTTTTCTTTGTGTATTCTTTATCTGTTGAGTTTGTATATGTATTTACTTTGAACTCATGTATATTTGTCTCCCTTGGCATTATATTAAAACTGGCTTTAGAAATCTTTGTCGATTATTGTCCTAGATTTTTTCTTTGTGCTTAGGGGTTTGGGTTGCTATAGGCTTATACCACTCGAATTCTTATCTAGGATTATTATATAATAGTTTCTAGATTCTAGAGATATATTTAGAGCTATTATTCACTTGAGTGTCTGTGCTTAAAGTCTTTGTGTTGGTTGTGTTGTGCTAAGAGATCGTCAACACGAGTAACACATTTGTCTTCTGTGTTGTTAAAGTTTGTTGAGAGATCGTCTCTAAGATGATACCACCGGACACTCTACATTGGGTTAGAAATTACTTAGGGTGTGAGTGATACGTGATGACATTGATGAATATTGTAGGTTGAGTATAACTGATCGATAAGTTTAAGTTTGTAAAGAGTAGATTATATGCATACCTGATAAGTTTCCCCTCTGAAGAATGAATTTATTTTCTGTTAATAACTTTTAATTCTTGCACTTTACACTTTAAATTCATTCAAACCCAAACTCATAAACACGAGACTTGTCGAATGACAATTCTATAGCACTAATCCATGTGGAGACGATATGATATACCCTATAAATATACTTATTTTTTCTTGCCGCTTTAACCCTTCAGCAAAATGACATCGTTTCCGGAGATTGGTGTTTTTATTGTTTCTCATTGCGATAGTTTCTTTGTTTGTGAGTTTTGCACATAATGTCTATATTGTCTATAATGTGTAAATATATACTTTTTATATTGATACTTGTATTTGTTTACATACTTGTGAATTTTACATATTTTTCATACTTGTGAATATAGTGTCTATATTTATTTTTCTTCATGTTTCCCAAAAGTGTGGTTATATGTGTAGTTTCGGTTAGAGCTCGAAGAGATGAGAGCAAAGGTGGGAGTGAAAGCATTTGGCTCATACGAAGAAACGTGTTGGTTTGTAAATAACAGGCGTAGAGCTTAAGATGTAAAACAAGCATGTTTTATTGTTTTTAGTTTTTTTATTATTTTTATTGTATTAATTTAGGCAGTGTGGTGAATTGGTTAAACAAGTTGAAATCGGACCAGTTCTTAAAATTCTCAAATATTCACTTTTCAACTTGTTTAATTCACTTTCACCAGTTTGTTTTTGTTTGTTGTTTGGACTCAAATCTTTGTCTTTTGATTTGAAGTCGCAAGTGGTTATTTTCTAAGTTAACTATTTCAACTTGCGGATATGTGGTAATGGTATTGTTTGAAGTTGGTACATGCCAGATACTCATTTATCACTTTCTATAATATAACATGTTTAGCAAACTTATAATTTGACCAAATTCTATTTTATTTATTCTTTTACATTACTTTCTTTTTTATTGAATTACTTTAGCTCCCTTTTTACCCCTAAATGAGAGGAAGCTTTCCATTGTTCATATATGTTGGAAGGCACAATTCTTGTTTTAACTAGATTTCATTATGTTTAATCTTTTTCTTGTGATGATTGTATGAAAGCATGAAAAATGATCAATACATTTTATTTCATTTTGAGCACAACTACCTAACTAAATAGTCAATTCACCTTGTGAGTGTGTGAACTTTTGTTAACCCCTTTTGAGCCTTTTTGTCAATATCCATGTTGTTTTTGAACTTAATGCTTGTCTATGAGTGTTTGGTTTTCCTTTTTAAATGGATGTTTATTTTTTGTTTTCTTGAACCCTCAACCATGTGTTTTTGTTTGAATTTTTACTTTGCCTTAGAATGTAGGGAGCAATCACTTTAATGTTTGTTGAATTCAAGTTGGGGAGAGATTGTTTGCTTTCTCTTGTGTGTATTACTATGAAATTGAAAAAATAAGAATAAAAAAATAAAAAAGAAAGAAAAAAGTGAAAAATAAAGAAAAAAATGAAAAAGCTTTGAAAAATAAAAACAAAAAAAGAGGTCAAATAATTTTGTAAATAAGTATGGTATTTTGGTTTGACAATTTGGGGTTGTGATGAAGTTTAATTGGAATTTTGTGCTTGAGTCTTTTTGAGTTGATCACTCCTTTAGGTTTAGGAAAGTTTTTGTTTCAATTAGCCTTTGGAATTATCTCTTGTTTGTTAACCAAGCCACATTACAACCTTGAAAAGTCCTTGTGATTCTTGCCTTTATAATTTCAATGTGAATTTTTGGATGAATGCATAATTTAGTCTTTTGTTTGCAAGATTGCTGGAAGAGTGTCAATGTCCCTCACCTTTGTGTGTTCTTCATCTACCGATGAATTTTTACTATGTGTGATTCATGATTAAGCTTGTTTTGTTTTAGAATGTTTAGCATGATTTTTGTACTTAGGATTTGTTTCATTTTCATGTTTTCGTTGTAGGATTGTGGTAGTATTTACTTTGCTTGTAAGTTTTTCTTTTGAACCATACATTTGTTTTCTGTTTTCAAAACTTGTTGATTCATGATTCTTTGGTCGACCATTTTTGCTTCTTTAAGTTTATTTGACTTTGTTTGAGGTCAAACAATGTTTCAAATTGGGGAGAGTTTGATAAGTGAAAATTGTAGCTATTTTAGTATGTAATTTTTTTTGCACTTATCGGTTCTTTTTGTTAATATCATTTGAATAAACCCGAGTTTTTTTGGTAAATACGTTTAGTTTATGTATATGTGTGTTTTCGTGAACATAATGTATTGTTTTTATTTCATTTTCATTTCATTTGTTAGGGTTATGGTTTTGGGGGGTGATTATTGTTCTCCCAACTCCATCAACCTCATTTTCACTAGGATTAGCTTAGAAAACAACTATGAGGCTTGCACACGGATGATCCGGGGTGGATTTCTCATTGATCGAAATTGACAACAGGGAGATTTATGGTTCATTTCTCTTCTTCTTTGTGTATTCTTTAAATTTTAAGTTTGTATATGTATTTACTTTTAACTCATGTATTGCTGCCTACGACGTTATATAAAACTTGCTTTACAAATCTTTATCGATTATTGTCTTGGATTTTTGCTATGTGCTTAGGGGTTTGGGTTTCTATAGACATATACTGCTCGAATTCTTATCTAGGATTATTATCTAATAGTTTCTATATTCTAGAGATAGATTTAAAGCTATTATTCACCTGGGTGTCTGCGTTTATGTTTCTATGCCGATTGTGTTGTGCTGAGAGATCGTCAATGTGAGTAATACAATTGTGTTCTGTGTTGTTATAATTGATTAATAGATCGCCTCCGAGATGATACAGTGGGACTCTCTATATTGGGTTAGAAATGACTTAGGGTGTGAGCGATACGTGATGACATTGATCAATATTGTAGGTTAGTATAACTAGTCGATAGGTTTAAGTTTGTGAGCAGTATATTATATGCATGCCTAATAAGTTTCTCCTCTGAATAATTAATTTATTTTCTGTTAATAACTTTTAATTTCTGCACCCTACACTTTAAACCCATTCAAACCCAAACTCATAAATACAAGACTTGTCGAAGGACAATTCAGTAGCACTAATCCCTATGGATTTGATATGATATACCCAATAAAATTTCATGCTTTTGCTTGCCGCTTTACCGTTTCACCATACTTGAAAGAAGGTATGTGTCAACCGAAACAATCAGAGGCTATATGCTTTACAACAACAGAAAATGTGTCGACCTATTAATCGTATATGTCAACACATAAAATAAAAATTAATTTGTCAATTTTAGAAATGCTTTAGTATGTGTCGACCTATGCGATGCATGTGTCGACCTTAGTCTTCTAGAGACTACAGACTTCAAAATTGAGTTGCATGTGTCGACCTGAAAAACAGATGTGTCTACACATGCAACAAAAATTTATGCAAAAACTTTTTTTTAATGATTTGGGTCAATTTAAAAATTCTTTTTAATGATTCCTAAGACCTCTAATGCAGAGGAGTTCCACAAGACATAGAGATATCATCCAATCCACAGAAGTGCAAGCTTTTCTTAGTTTTGACATTATGTAAAACATCTAATGATGAAGTTGTACTCACAAAGTTTTAGCTTTAAAATTATGAATTAAAATCTAAAAATCTAAAGTATTTTGTATCCTCGATCACTAAATTATGAAAATCATGCATGATTGTTTGCTTCCATTCTACTGGAAAACTTTTACCTCTCATTTCAATCGTCATTAACTTAGATCCATAAGGATCTAGAATAGTGAATTTCATGTCTTTGAAATGCAATGAATAGTTGTGTGGTCCAATGCCAACGCAGTAGGGAATGATAATCTACTTTATTTTCCAATTTTTCATACATTACACATGTTAACAACATCATCAATGACTGGTAAATGTTCAACCAAATCATGAAAACTCATTTGTTTTACGGTTGAGTAACTAAAGTGATCCAACCTTTTATACCACAAGGAAGAATCATGAACAATACTTGGAAAAACATGCATGGTTGTTTGCTTCCATTATAATGGAACCTCTCATTTCAACTGTCATTAACTTAGATCCACAAGGATGTAGAATAGTTCATTTCATGTCTTTGAAATGAAATAAAGAGTTCTTTTCCATCATTTTCCCCACACTTAAAACACTTTCATTTATTTTAGGTACAAATAAAACATCTGAAATGTATTTGATACTTGAGGGAGTTTCAATAACTACAACACCTTTTTCTTTGACATCAACATGTTCTCCATTTCCTATAGTAACTTTAGAGCTAAAGGACTTATCAAATTACTTAAAAATGCCAACATTATGAGTCATATGATTGGTGCACCCATTGTTTAATTTATTAGCCATGTTTCTTTGTAACTATTGACTAAATAATAAGAAGCCATGAATAATTTCTCCTCTTGTTTATGGTGTTCAAAAACTTGAGCTTTTTGTCCGTGCTAGTAGGCTTTGTTTTTGCAAACCTTCTCCACATGACCAAGTTGATTGCAGGCTCTACATTTAACTCTTGGTATGTACCAACGATACTTCTCTAAATGAGCATGCATTTTGCAAAAGTGAAAACTTTTTTCTAACTCTCTCATTTGTTGTTGAATTCCTCCATTATTTCTTTTCCTTTATTCTCACAAAAATACTTTTCCCAAAATTGTTGCATCTTTGATTTTTACATTTGGTACTGGCCACAAAAGCACCTTCAACATTTTTTTCCATCCTTAAATATATTCTCTGCTCAGTAGCTTGCAAAGCATTAACAAGCATTGCAAGTGTGATTCTAGAAAACCCTTTAGTTTCTTTGAGAGAGGATATTTTTGCTTCAAACCTCTCTAGAAGACACACAATATCTTTCCACAACTCTTTGATCATTGAGTTCCTCTTCCAGCAATCTGATTTGTGAAACAACCTTCGAAATTTTGTCAGAAAATTCTCTAACATTTTTTATTTCTTTCATTTTTAGTGCTTTAAACTCTCTTCTCAAGTTCAACACTAGCATCTTCTTTGTTATTTAACTCCTTTGGAACTCCTCCTTCAGCTTGTCCCAAGCTTCTTTTCTAGTCTCAAGATTCAAGATCTTGATAAATATATCATCATGTAGTGTTGCATGCATTATAGCAAGCATTCTTCTTTCTTTTGCCACTTTCTCATTGTGATTTTTTATTTGAGCAACTGTCGGGTTATTTGGAAAAGGTTGTGGGTTCCTTCCATTTTTCACAACATCCTACAAACTTTGAGCTCTCAAATAAGCTTTCATTTTTGCAGTCTACAAATGATGGTTTTCTCCTGCAAACACATGAGGTGGAGTTAAAGAACTACTGTTGGAAACCATTTATGGACTTTAAAGGTTTTTTGTGAATGTTTTCTTGTTTATTTTATTTCCTCACATACTTGTTAAGATCAATGAAGCTATAGATACCATATAAGAAAAATAGATGTTATGGTAAAAATGATGGAGAAGAGATGAATAGAAACCACAAATTAATAAAGTTTTTTTAGAGGAAAATATTATGTTGTAACATTGCATAAAGCTGAAAAGTACATTACAAAATATATAGAGTCAAACAATAAGCTTGTTTATAGGAGTGAAAATAAAATTCAAAGCAAGTCTACTTTATATTGTAGGATTCATTAGCTTTGGCCTACTTTTATTATCTTAACAAGCAAGAATTTAATCATTATTGTTAATTCTCTATTTTATGATTGACATTAATTTTAGTAAAACAAATTAGGCAGAAACATGTGAAATATGATGTTTTAACTTGGAGATAACACATGTTAATTAAGATGTTCTATGCAGAATCATCCGACATCGTGTCTATTAAAACTGGACTTTTAGATTATGTTAGTTGGTTACAAATGCTGAATATTCTGGGAATATTTTGTAATCGTGTGTGGCATCTAAGACTGAGAAATCAACCATATATGTTGGTATTCAAGATATTCAAGTTTTCTCAATATTGAGACGTTTTATGAAACTAATGATTGAAGACCTATTTTCATGGAGAAGTTTTTGTAGACTTTGTGCAATCTATTTGCTGCATTTTTTTGAAGCACAATCTAGTCCAGAAATTTTTTATAAAAAGAAGACTCTATACCTAGAGTGAATAAGAGCCAAGGTTGTAAAAGTATTAGTCTTTAGGGATTCGTATTATCATTGTTTATTGTGAGCCACTCTTGTATTGTTTGTTACTTGAGCTAGACTATTAGTTGAGTTGTAATTGTGAAGTACTCATAAACTTTTAAGCAAGAGTGAATTCTGCTTATTGAAGGATGTCTCCTTCTTGATTGTCGATCACTCTTAAGCTTCTAAGTATAAAGTGATTGTTTGTATTTGAATTTTTTCTTCTAACTCGTTTGAATTGTGTTCTTGCCACTATTTTAGACTGTCAGGGAAGTGAGAGGGGTCTCATACCTAGGCGTGTCTTAGGTAGAAATATGGCATGAGTAGTGATTAAGTGAGAAGTTGTAAACGAGGGACTTTATCTTTGAATTAATAATATTTAAGGGATTTCCTTCCTGGCTTGGTAGCCCCCAGAGTAGGTGTTGTTGCACACTGAATTGGGTTAACAATTATGTGTGTTGTTTACTTTCATCATTGTTTTTGTTGTTGTTTTAAATTGTTCATTGTATTTTTGTTCAAATATTAGTGTCTCGACATCTCTTAGGACATCTGAGATCTGACTACCAGAATTTCAATTGGTATCAGAGCAGGCATCCTGCTCTGTCTCTAGGTGAAATTCAGGGAAGGTAATTTCGAGTACAATAGACAAGGAAAGTGGACTTGTGAACAAAAGCTCTATGCAAAGGGCTGATTTGAAGAAGACATATTCTAAGGTGATGACAAGATGTTTCAGTGGTAACAATCCTAAAACATGTGATAGAATCAAGGAGTGTAGGAGGTTATTTGATAGGGGCGAGAATTGTTGTTTGGGTGGTTCCTTGAGGGGGAGTATTAATTATTTGTGATAGGGTGAATAATGGTCTTGTCTGAAGTTACCAGACATAATGTCCTGACATGTTGAGAATTTATTTTTCTCTTGGATGATGTGCCTCTGATATTTGTGTTTGATTTATTTTCAAACTTATGGTATTATGTTATAACATGTCTTGTAGTGCTTGTGTGCAAGGGTTTTTAAGTTTTCCTGAAGGGTGTTGAGGAGTTTTGATTTGTGTTCCACTGCATGTGTATCTGATGTAAAACCTATGGTAGTTCCTTGTGTCTCTGGCGTTGAGGAGTTAAAAAGGTATGTTCTTGGAATACCAATAAGGGAGAAGCATTATTATTTGGTATAATATAAAGGTTATCCCATTATGTTGTGATCCTTGAAAGATAGCTTCAACCAACTTATTAAAGTTGCTAAAGATACTTGAGGTTCATCTCAAGTCCACTCATAAAGGAACTTCCAAAGGCGGTTGATGAAAAGAGTTCTAAAGAAAAAGTGATCAAGGAATGTTTTGATTTTCTGGGTGTAATAATGACTTCAAAATGAAGCACAATAATAAGTCAGAACACCATATCATAAAAGTGTGCAGAACCCTGTTGGAAAAAGGGATGGCATATCATATGATTTGGGTGCTAAACAGATGTGTGTTAATCACATATGTTTGAGACCTTCTCCATAATTTGAAGAGGCATTTGGGTTGTGTGTATAAGTGGACTGGTCAAGATATGATCAATATATTGATTGCTTCTTGGGTAGTTTATTTCTGATCCGAGTAAGTAGGAGTGCAGAGGCTGAGCTCTAACTTCTAATGGAGGTTCGCTATCTCAACCAGGTTCTTATATATGGAAGTAAAATTCAAATGTCGAGGACATCTTCTCTGACATCTGGAAGATTCTTCTGTATTGGAAAGGTATGCTGTAAAGGTGATCTAGCCCTAAGGTAACCCCACTTTTTACTGTTGCAATCCGCAAAGGGAAGAGCAAATGTTTTGTTTAAGATTTGCAAAGGTTTTTACTATTTCCTTTTCTCTCTTTGATAATTCTCTCTCTCCAAAAGCCAGCCCCTTGAAAGTGTGATGGAGCAACTTATTTATAGGTGAGTTTGTTGTGGTTTTTGGGGGAAAACAAATGAGATTTAAATTTTTTTGGCATACCTTAGGGCTAGATAAACTTTACTTGGTTTCTTTGTTTGACTTGTATGCTTTACATTTCGGTTCTTTATTTGGGCTTAAATCCTCTACCCAGATTTGGGATACCTTATAGGTAAGTAGCAATACATTGTGAAAACTGTGTGGGGTATACCGACATGGTCTAAACAATAGCTATGTTAGTGTGACATATTTGTGGGTACCGGTAGCCCTTGAGTAGTCAAGGAGAATACGGGGCCGTTGAGTGATGTCATGAAGCACTAACTGACTTTTAGAACCTTTACTTAACCAACTTGGACATTAGGACGTAGTGAGATGACCAGCTTTGGTGCAGTCCGAAGTTGGTAGATACTCGATACTACACTCATTGAGGTTTGACTTTTTTGGATATTTTGGTCGCCATGAAAGAGGCTTGCGCTGAAACAATGCCCAAGAATACAAATAAGTGATATTGAGATCCCTTAGAACCCAATTACTATTGACTAGGACAGGTTGAGCCAACTAAAGGTTTTGGGGGGAGCAAAGGTTTTGTTTAAGATTTGCAAAGGTTTTTACTGTTTCCTTTTCTCTCTTTGATAATTCTCTCTCTCTAAAAGCCAGCCCCTTGAAAGTGTGATGGAGCAACTTATTTATAGGTGAGTTTGTTGTGGTTTTGGGGGGAAAACAAATGAGATTTAAACTTTTTTGGCATACTGTTCCATTGCTTTTTAATCACAGCTTTTGTATGCTAATTTGGTGCAAATATGTGGTTTGAGAAAAACGCAGGCGTGGACTAGATCAACAGCACCTTGGAGTGTTGTGGCAGCTGGTGGCAAGATTGTACTGTAGCAGCGCAGCAGGTTGCTCAAATGAGGTTTTGGGATTTGGTGATGATTTGATTGCAGAAGACCATAATGACACTCGAAGGGTGATGTTCTAACCGAAGAGCATCGCTTCCACATGTTCTGATTGAAGCATCATGTTCTGAATTGTGTTTGAAAATTCTGACTGCAGTTGTATAAAGGCAGGCCCAGAAGTTCTGAAGTATCATATCCTCTTAACACTTAGAAAATTTTCCGAATGCTTAGAAAATTTGATTTTTTCAAAGTAATTCCCGACTTCTGATTTTGATGAACTAATTTCATGTCTTGATGAAATGTGATTGTTAAAACTTGACTTTTGATCCAAAAGTCAAAGTTTGACTTTTCAGTATGCATTTGACCATTTTGCCCTTGTGAATGATTTTCTTGGAAAATTGTAATTCAAGACTTGAAACTTGATAGAAGCAAACCTGAGGGTCCAGGATGATCCTTTGAGAAATGAGAGGGAAAATTTTGGGGTACAACAGCTGCCCCAGTTCAATCTTCTTAAACCTGAAGAGTTAGATTGGTGTATCTGCCATTCGCGACTTGAAGGTGGAAGATGATTGAACACTGAAGTGCCCAGAAATTTGCACTCTGAGGATTTTGAGGTTGAGGTGTAAGGAATGGGCTTAAAGATGCCATTTGGAGAAATGATGGAAAGTTGTCGGAGATGGGCTTATAGATGCTATCCAAAGGTGATTGTTTACAGAAATTGGACTAAGTCTGAACTTGACTTCAACTGGAAAAGAATCAGAATAAACCCTTGGTCGATTTAAACTGAAACTAGCAGAAGTCTTGCATGTTGTTTGACTAAAAAGGATCAGAATAGATCTTGGATCGATTTATCTGAACCAGAGACAATGTCTATTTGGAAAGTATAAAGATAAATCGTTGAGAGGTTTAGACTGAACGAAAAGAAGTCTGAAGAAGAATCAGAATAGATCTTGGAGCGATCTATCTGGACCAGAGAAAATGTCTGCGGGAAAGAATCAGGATAAAACGTTGAGATATTTATACTGAACCAACAGGGGTCTGGAAAAGAATCAGAATAAATCTTGGAGTGACTTTTCCAAACCAGAGAAAGATGTCTGCAGGAAAGAACCAGGATAAACCATTGAGAGATTTATGCTAAACCAACATGGGTCTAGAAAAGAATCAGAATAAATCTTGGAGCAATTTATCTGAACTAGGGAAGATGTCAACGGGAAAGAATCAGAATAAATTGTTGAGACATTTAAACTGAACCAGCAGGGGTCTGGATTAACCTTGACTGGAATGGAAATCAGAAGAATCTTAGGATCGATTCAACTGAACCAGACAAAAATCTTGGAATATCTTCAACTGGAACAGAAATCAAAGAGATCTTAGTGTCGATCTGACTGAACCAGAGAAGGTCTTGGATTAACTTTGACTAGAATGGAAATCACAAGAATCTTAGGATCGATTCAACTGAACCAGACAAAAGTCTTGTAATATCTTCAACTGGAATAGAAATCAGAGAGATCTTAGTGTCGATCTAACTGAACCAGAGAAGGTCTTAGAGTAACTTTGACTGGAATGGAAATCAGAAGAATCTTAGGATTGATTCAAATGAACCAGAAAAAAGTCTTGGATCATCTTCGACTGGAATAGAAATCAAAGAGATCTTAGTGTCGATCTGACTGAACCAAAGAAGGTCTTGGATTAGCTTTGACTGGAATGGAAATCAGAAAGATCTTAGGATCGATTCAACTGAACCAGACAAAAGTCTTGAAATATCTTCAACTGGAATAGAAATCAGAGAGATCTTAGTATCGATCTGACTGGACCAGAGAAGGTCTTGGATTAGCATCATAATAATATTCATAAATGAATTGTATCTCACTCGTATCTGAGAGATGTACTGAATGAGCGTCAAAATGACATTCGTATCTGGATCGTATCCGGACTGTATTGGGAAGGTATGCTGAAAGAATCTTCCAACAAACATATAAAATTGGGTTCTCCCACCGTGTTACAGAACTGGTGACTCTGCTGGGGAACACTTAAAAGTGGGGTTACCTTAGGGATAGAACACCTTTACTTGCTTTCTTTGTTTGACTTGTATGCTTTACATTTCGGTTCTTTATTTGGGCTTAAATCCTCTACCCGGATTTGGGATACCTTATAGGTAAGTAGAAATACGTTGTGAAAACTGTGTGGGGTATACCGACATGGTCTAAGTAATAGCTACGTCAGTGTGACATATTTGTGGGTACCGATAGATCTTGAGTAGTCAAGGAGAATACGGGGCCGCTGAGTGATGTCATGAAGCACTAATTGACTTTTAGAACCTTTACTTGACCAAATTGGCCATTAGGACGTAGTGAGATGTCCGGCTTTGGTGCAGTCCAAAGTTGGTAGATACTCGATACTACACTCATTGAGGTTTGGCTTTTTGGGATATTTCGGTCGCTGTGAAAGAGGCTTGCGCTGAAATAATGCCCGAGAAGACAAATCAGTGATATTGAGATCCCTTAGAACCCGGTTACTATTGACTAGGACAGGTTGAGCCAACTAAACTTCAAGAGGGTACTTACCTATAAACCCCATACAAGCCTAAACCTAAGGACTTGTCTGCTTTATGTGTATATGATTATTTGTATATAAACTTGCTTACTTTGCATACTTGTATATAACATCATAACATCATACCATAGCATTTTCAATAACCATTTCAAGGATCTCAAGGGTCTATGATGCAGGGTCACATTGAACTAGACGTCTAGCAAGGGGAAAAAGGATTTATTTTCCTCTAACCAAACATCGTTAAAGATCAAGTATAACAACTTGAGTCAAGGGATACAACCCACTTGACACAGTGAGTTTAATTCTCGTGGAAGGACATCCATCGATACAAAGTTCTGCAATCAAAGCTGTAAGTGACTACTAACATTTACCCCGCGAGATCCTTGAAAACATGCATCCACATATCATGCATCATATCATGACAGGTTTCTCCCATACAGGTCTACTTATCTTCCTATTGTTTATTTCAGTAGAGATGGCTCTAGAGTAGACTATCAAGGACATCCAGACTCAAAATGCTCAACATCAAGAAATGTTCTTGAACCTATCCAAGGGGCAAGAAGAGGTGAAGGCGCTCCTCACCAGGGGCATGATCATGGGAAACTCTAGGGACGACAGAGATGACCGGTTGGAGCGGCTACAAACCAAGATAGCCATAATGAAGGACCAAATGATGGGACAACCTGTGGGCCAGATGGCTCTTATCCAAAACATGGCTCAAGGACAAGAAGAGTTGAGGACCCTCGTCAACAAACTTCATTAAGACGGTTGCAACCGCATGAAACAAACGGTCAAGATTGGGGATCAAGTCACTACTCAGCCGCCTATGAGACAAGATGCAAGTTCAGGGGAGAATAGACCTTTCCGAATTGCTACCGTGTCACGAACTCAACAATCACTTCGCCAACAAGGGTAGAGTAATCAGAGTACACGAGCCCCATCCGGTAGGCAGTTTACCAAACTCGACATACCAATATCACAAGTCTTGCAACACTTGCTGGAGCTGAATTTGGTCACGTTAAGGGATCCTCCTCGGGGTCCCAATACCTCTGCTCCTAGCTATCACCCTAATGCAATATGTGCATACCATTCCAATAATCCTGGGTATGATACAGATAGATGTTGGGCTTTGAAAAACAAGATCCAAGACTTGATCGATGAAGGAGTGTTGGAATTCACACAAGGTGGTCAGACTGAATTCTCCTGCCATCCCTAAAAGGCTCACCACCGGAAGTGACAAATTTAGACAAAAAGGCTTTTTGGGATTTTTGAAATTTCAAGTTGTAATTTCTTTTGTTGTTCGAACAATTATCTATTAATTTTAAACTATGTTTCATTAATACATTGCGTATTGTGATGCGGTGGGAGAACTGACTTGATGTTTTTGCATTTTGATTGCATTTGTGCGGATAGCAAGAGCCGCCACCGACTTTTCTTTTATCCAAAAGGAAAGGTAAAAAAAGCACAGGAAAGACCTTTCAAGATTATTTCTTGGGTTCGGGGGGTAGATTATGAAGAGGGAAGGTATTATCACCCTTTTCATCCGTAGTTATCTATGAGCTCTTAGTTACTCACTTAGATCACTTGCTTTTGTTTGACAGTATGCTTGTGGTGTATTTTTTTGAAAGTATTTTGAAAATTCCTTTGTAATGGTTCTCGTATCTATAAGAACGCGTACAAAGTGTTGTTTCAAAAAATAGTTCAAAGATGTGTTTGTGGAAATGTGTTTTTGAAAGTGGCTTTGAAAAGATGTTTTGTAATGGTTCTCGTCTCTATAAGAACGTATACAAAATGTTTTGTCTTTTGAAAAATGTTTTGAGATGAAAGTGTTGCTGTAAAAATGTTTTTTTCGTGAGCAAGCGAGTAACTAGGAGCGAATCTACCTACTCGATAGGTCTCAAATTTTCTTTTCTTCCTCCTTTAGATGTTACTATCTTACCATTGATTTGGTAAGAAGCCCCATCGTTGGATGTAAAGGGACAGGCGTGGGTCAATTTTTACAGTCATCGAAAGCAACTTATGTGACGCTTTAGCAATTTTTGTAAGGGACAAGATCGTTTTATCAAAGGCAACGCCGAGGGTCATCGAGGGACTACGATCTTTTTATCGAAGGGTCATTGCTAAAACGTCCCATATTCGAGGGACATGACTGTGTTTCCGAGGCAACAAGTGAGGTTACCCTAGAGGTGCGCGTGTGAAAAGTGTGTTTGTTTCAAGTTATTTTGTTGAAATTAGGTTATCTAACGATTGATTTTATGTCTTGCCATGCACGCATAATTACTATACAGTATAAGGAAAACAGTAAATTGCAGAAATTGAAATTCTACGCTATTACAGAGTTTTTGGGAATGGGGGGTACAAATTTATGAATGAGGATGAATCGGATCGTCAATATGATTAAAAGTTAAAATAAACAATCAATACAATCCAATCGAATTAAAAATAAACAATTAATTAAACTAAAACAATCTATTTTAAATTAATTAGAAAATTTTAATAACATAAATATTATTAAACTTAATTATTTTAATTGAAAAGTGTTTATATTTTTATATATTTTTATTATGTTAAAAATTCAAACGATGTTAAACAATTAAACATGGTTCTAAAAAAATGTCAAAGCCCAGGGGGGTGAAAAAACTGGGGCGCTAGGTTAGGTTAGATGGCCCAAGAAAAAAAATTAAAAGAAAAGTTACAAAAAAAAAAAAAAGAATAAACCTGGGTTTAGGAAACCCGATTCGCCCATGCTCCCAGCAATCGGGTTGAAAACCCTAACATAACCAAAAAAAAATCTCTTCCCTTGCTTTTATCGTATCTCTATATACTCCCAACAACTTCTTCTCCATGTCTCTTACGAAACTCCCTCTGTAAATTTCTATTCCTTTATCTCAAATGGTTCCGAAAATACTTCCCCTTTATCAAACTTCCTATGTAAATCAATCTCTCTGTCTCTTACGATCCCTAATCCTAACGAACAACACCAATAATCCGATCTCGCTTCACGGTTTCACGACCGCGCTTAGGAAAACAACAACAATAGAAGCTCACTGTATCGAAGCAAAGAAAGAGTGAGTGAAAAAGAGAGTTACCGGATCGACGGTGGGTTCTCAAATGTACGGTGGAGATGGGTTTATTTGTCGAAATTGCAGTGGAGGCTTGAGGTCTGAGTTGGGACTCGCGGTTGAACAAGAACAGCAGAATGGTCAGTGTATTTCAGACTTTCTCACATGTTTCTTTTTAATTCATCCTCTTCTTGTGTCTTTTTAGTGACTATTAGGGTACTGTGAATGAATTTTAGTTCAGATTGTTGTTGAATGATGAGTTGATTGTGTGTTGCAGTGAGGTTGGTTTGAATTGTGTAAGTAATATAAGTTCTAGTGTTTACTGTAGATGGCTCTCCCCTTTGTTGTAGGAACAGCCAAAAAAAAGTCCTCTTACCGTGTTAAAGAAAGGTGCTTTTATAGTGTTAGAGAAAGGGGTTTTGGGGGGAAATATTGGTGAGTTTTGAACAGATTTGATATGCTGCTCTGTGGCTTTTTTGTATAGCTTTTGTTTTTGCTATGTTTGTGCAAGTCAGGACTGTTATGTTAACAGGTTTGGACAGCAGAAAACAAGGAAATAGGTTGTTGTTGTTTTGACTGTTTTTTTGTAGCAGAGTTTTTGCAGGATGTATTTTGGGCAATTTTGCAGCATATATAACATGCTTATGGGCTGTAGCAGTGTTTGACAATTTTGGGGTTGTTTGTGGCCTAGGTGATCTCTTTCCTCTTTTCTCTTTCAATGAAAATAAAAAAATTTGTTTACTTATTGAAATTCTGAAGGGTTTGTATGTTTTAAGGAAAATGATGATATAATGTTTTTGATGAGCAAGTTGACTTGCTGTTTTGCCTTGTTCCATTTTTTTACTTATTGCTGCCTTATACATGTGTTGCTGCCTGCTTGTTTACAGCCTTTGTTTATTGCAGTTTTAACTTTGCTTCTGCAATGTTTATTTTGCTTTTCTGCTATAGTTTGGGCTGCTGCAATTTTGTGCATTTGAACTTGCTTGTAAATTTTTTCTTTTTCCCTTTTTGTGAACCAAGAAAGACAACTTTCTTGTGATTTTCAATTGGGGGAAAATGGGATGTGATGAAACAAACAAAATATTCTGATTCCAAGCCGCAAACCCTAGTGATAGATTATTATTTTTTAAAATCTTGATTTCATGCCCAACATTTCATGTTGCTAACATTTTTTTTCTCTTCTTTTCTTTCATGTGATGCGTATTGATGTGGAAGTGAATAAGACAATGGAAGGTTGAAGATTGATGCTAGGTTCAAAGGAACACGAAGAATTGAAGATGAAAGGCCTTGGTTGGAAACCAAATGAAGCATGGAGAATTTTAGAAGCAAGTTAGCATATGCTTAGGGAGGACTTTAGGTTTCCATGTACAAAAAAACTTGTGTAATTTTCTTGTAATTTGTAATTTGAAACTTGAAAAAAAACATGAATTGGATTTGTATAATTGTTTCTTTGATGTAAGATCAATATGATGGCAATGTAGCATGATTTGAAATTTGTAACTTTGGCTTGGAATTTGGATGTCATATTAAATGAGGCTTGAACCAATTTTGATTATACTTTTCTATTTTGAATGAACCATTGCTAAATGCCTTCAACTTTAACACTTCGAATGAATCCATGCTCAAATGTCTTCACATGAATGGCTAAGCTTGATTGTTTCTTTTTTGATCTTTAACTCAAAACCCTAATGCTTCATAAGATTGTTTTTAGGCATTTAGCTTGTGACATTAAATGATATCCAAAGAAAACTTATGTTATAAGTAACCAAGGAATCAAATGAAATGATTTTCCTTAAGCATCCGCCACCCTAATTGAATAAGACTCAAGTATCTTCTCCTCTTGTATAAATCCATAATCACATTCCTTATGATTCAAGTAACGACTAAGCCTCTTGCTTGTCAAAGAGATCTAATGAAACTATATCTCCATGGATGATATCCTTTGAGAAAATATTTTACCTTAACCTCGCGTAGTAAAACATCATTGAATCAAAACCCTAGCGTGCCATGAATACCCCATAATATCTTCAACATCTTTGCACTTTAAACTAATGGTTGATTCCTCTAATAACCTTGTATGAGGGTGAAACCTTAATCATGGCTCTTGGATCTTCAATTGAAACAAACTTATGACAATTTGATAACTCCAAGGTCTTTTAAACATAATTCTCCTTCGATTTTTTGAAAAGGACTTGTTGACGACATCGCTTATGACAATGTGCAAAAATAACCATCTCAAGATCTTGGAAATTGAGGAAATTACGATTCATGTAAATCAGGCAACAATTACTCAAGATTAGGTCAAAATCCAGAAAGTGACCTCTAAAGTATTCGAAATTTTGATGATCTTTCGCACATAATCGACCCTTGACTTATAAAGAGGAATTGGAGACGATGTCGAGGAGATTCATATGTAAGAAAAACGACTCAAAAATATTGGATAATGAAGAAGTTACAACCGTTTGAATTTGTTCTCGCAAAAGGTCAAATTTTGGGTCGATGTAATCGTTTTCAGTCATTTGACCCATTGACTGAGCTAACTTGCAATGCGAAGTTTGAAACATTGAAAACTCATTTTCTTTTGAGAAATGCAAAATCCTAATTGCTGATTGTTTTCCTAGGAAGAGAATTTTCCTGATCGATTTCTGAGCCAACTTGAATATCCGAAAAACCCTAGGATTGTGACTTGTATAAAAATGGGAGGGCAAATTTTGGGGTACAACAGCTGCCTCTGTTCAATCTTCTTAAACTTGAAAAGTGAGATCGACATGTTTGTTGTTCATGGCTTGAAAGTGAAAGATGATTGAACACTAGAGTGCCCAGAAATTAGCACTTGATGATGCGCGGGTTGATTGTGTAGGGAATGGCCTTAAAGATGCCATTTGGAGAAATGATGGAGAGTTGTCGGAGATGGGCTTATAGATGCCATCCAAAGGTGATTGTTGACAGAAGTGGACGAAGTCTGAACTTGACTTCAACATAAAATAAATCTGAATAAACCTTTGGTCGATTTAGACTGGAGCTAGCAGAAGTCTTGAATGTTGTTTGGAAATAATCAAAATATCTTTTGGAGTGATTTAAACTGAACCAGAAGATATCTTGGATTAATCTTGACTGGAAAGCATCAGAATAAATCTTGGTGCAATTTATCTGAACTAGAGAAAATTGTCGGTGGGGATGAATCAGAATAAATCGTTGAGAGGTTAAAACTGAAACAACAGAAGTTCAGAGAAGAATCAGAACAAATTGAAAGATTTATCCAAACCAGCAAAATATGGAGAAGAAATCAGAATAAACCATTGAGAGATTTATCTGAACCAATAAATCTGGAAACGAATCAGAATAAACCGTTGAGAGATTTAAATGAACCAGTGAATCTAGAAACGAATCAGAATAAACCGTTGAGAGATTTAACTGAACCAGTGAATCTGGAAACGAATCAGAATAAACCGTTGAGAGATTTAACTGAACCAGTGAGAATATGGAAATGAATCAGAATAAACCATTGAGAGATTTAACTGAACCAGTGAGAATCTAGAAACGAATTAGAATAAACCGTTGAGAGATTTATCTGAACCAATGAGAATCTGGAAACAAATCAGAATAAACCGTTGAGAGATTTAACTGAACCAGTGAGAATCTGGAAACGAATCAGAATAAACCGTTGAGAGATTTATCTGAACCAGTAAGAATCTGGAAACGAATCAGAATAAACCATTGAGATTTATCTAAACCAGTGAAAATCTGGAAATGAATCAGAATAAACCGTTGAGAGGTTTATCTAAACCAGTGAGAATCTGGAAACGAATCAGAATAAACCGTTGAGAGATTTAACTGAACCAGTGAGAATCCGGAAACAAATCAAAATAAACCGTTGAGAGATTTAACTGAACCAGTGAGAATCTGGAAACGAATTAAAATAAACCGTTGAGAGATTTATCTGAACCAGTGAGAATCTGGAAACGAATCAGAATAAACTGTTGAGAGATTTAACTGAACCAGTGAGAATCTAGAAACGAATCAGAATAAACTGTTGAGAGATTTATCTGAACCAATAAGAATCTGGAAACGAATCAGAATAAACTATTGAGAGATTTATCTGAACCAGTGAAAATCTGGAAATGAATCAGAATAAACCGTTGAGAGGTTTATCTGAACCAGTAAATCGGAAAGAAATATTTTGCTATGTAGATGGTCGACAAGTCTTTTCTTATTGAAAATATTTATCTGTTGAAAATTTGTTGATGATAATTTCCTGTCGAAGATTTATCTGAACCAATAATTTCCTGTTGAAAATTTGTTGATGATAATTATCTGGTGAAGAGTTAATTGTATGCAATGCTATGATGAATGCGATTCATGGTGTGATGTTTGTTTCTCAAAATAAATGAGATTGATCTGTATGTACTTGTGTTGTTTATGACATATGAATGCAAATGTATGGATTTAAAGATTATTCGTGCCGTAGTGTTGCCGAAAGCGGGGAAAATAAATCCCTTTTGAAGCACTGATGAGTGAGTTTCCAATCATTAGAGAAATAAACTCTGTTGTAGAAAGGAAATGCTGGACATTGCTTGTGGACTTCGTGAAATCCTTCTGGGGAAGCCTGAGAAGTTTGGTAACTTACCAGGGAACCTCTGGAGCGGTAGTTGGAAGCTTTGCTCTGTTAGGGGTATGAGAGCGCTTGATACCAACAGGCTTCATACTAGGGATATGTCAGCGATTCTATAGTAGGATGTCTTTGCTTTCGCTCTTGGTGGAGAAGGTACCTACGAGGATTTTATCGAATGGCCTATAGATATTATCCTATTTCTTAAAGCCATTAGTAATTGTCTTTCCGTTTTCTGTTCATTTGTAAACAGTAATCACGTTCAAATACATATGTTCAAAAATAAATCATTGGACGTTTTTGTAAACAAAACACATAAATAAAGAAAAACATATAGTTTTGTACTTTCAAAAGGGATATCTTTATATTAACTTGAATAAGTCTTTTTTCGTACAACGAGATGAGCATTCTAGTAAGAGAATGTCATCGTAAAAAATGAAAATTGATACAAAGAAAAGATAGCTATGTGAAATAATCCCATGGGATTCCCATTCTGCTATAGTCTTCGTGTCTCTTAGTGTCTTGTCCACTTGTCGCCTCGACGAAGTTGATTGGATTGATTAGAACAGTTTGAGTTGATTGGTCAATGCTGAAAATTGTCTGCAAGATGATCCAACGGGACATAGTCATACGCTTCAATCCCTAACTTTTGACTGGACCGCACTCTCGGGTTTTCAGTCCACCGGGATACCCTTTTTTGCCCAAGCCTCCCTTTCGGGTTTTCTACTTGCCGGGTGTACAGATTTTTTTGTATTTTATCCCTAATTTTTTTCCGAACCTTTTGGTTCGCCGGGATGCCCTAATTTTTACCTAGGTCAGTCGACCTAGCGGGTCCTTGTTCATGCGTAGTATCTTTTAACTATGTCCGTATTTACAGGGTGCGGGAGGTCGTCGCCATCCATAGTGGTCAAGATCATTGCTCCACCAGAGAATATGCTTTTGATTACAAATGGTCCTTCATATGTAGGAGTCCATTTGCCCCTGGGATCACCTTGTGGCAAAATGATACGCTTGATTACCAAGTCACTGACCCGATATACCTGACGTTTGACCTTTTTGTTAAAAGCTTTGATCATGCGTTTTTGGTACATCTGACCATGACAGATAGCTGCAAGCCTCTTCTCATCAATCAAGTTCAGCTGGTCAAGTCGAGTATGGATCCAATCTTCTTCGTTCAAACCAACATCCTTCATGATCCTCAGAGAGGGGATCTGGACCTCAATAGGTAGGACAACTTCCATGCCATATACCAGAGAATAGGGTGTTTCCCTAGTTGATGTGTGAGCTGTGGTACGATACCCGTGGAGAGCGAACGGTAGCATCTCATGCCAGTCTTTGTAGGTGACTGTCATTTTCTGTATGATCTTCTTAATGTTTTTGTTAGCAGCTTCTACAGCGCCATTCATTTTTGGCCGGTAAGGGGAAGAATTGTGATGCCGGATCTTGAATTGCTCGCACAAGGCGGTGATCATAGTGTTATTTAGATTCATACCATTATCAGTGAGGATTCTCTCTGGGACACCGTACCGACAGATGAGGTGCTGTTTGATGAACCAGGCGACCACATTCTTAGTAACGGAAGCAAAGGAAGCTGCCTCAACCCACTTTGTAAAATAGTCGATGGCCACTAAGATGAAGCGGTGTCCATTGGAGGCCGTTGGCTTGATTTCCCCAATCATATCGATTCCCCACATAGCAAAGGGCCAAGGAGCCGTTAAGACATTCAGAGGAACCTGAGGGACGTGCACTTTATCCGTATAAATCTGACACTTATGGCAAGTCCGAGAGTGTTGATAGCAATCTGCCTCCATGGTAGACCAATAATAGCCTACCTGTAGGATTTTCTTTTACATTGTATACCCACTGGAATGGGTACCAAAAATGCCTTCGTGTAATTCAACCATGATCCTTTCAGCCTCAACCTTGTCTACACACCGAAGTAATACAGAGTCATGACTGCGTTTGTACAAAATGTTGTTACTAAGGAAGAAATTAGCCGAGAATCTTCTTAGGAACTTCTTGTCATTCACCGAAGCTCCTTCTGGATATTCCTGAGACTCAAGATACCTTTTAACTTCATGGAACCAAGGTCGATCCACTACTTCTTCAATACCGACCTCGTGATAGTAGGCTGGTTCATCCATCCGCTCAATAGTGATTTGAGGAGCCTCGTTATCCCAATTAAGTTTAAAAGTAGATGACATTGTAGCTAGTGCATCTGCTAGCTGATTTTATTTTCGCGGGAAATGCTCGAAGGTAATCTTCTCAAAATGTGGCAACAATGTTAACACATGTTCTTTATAAGGGATAAGGTTGGGGTGTTTGGTGTCCCATTCTCCTTTGATCTGACTGATGACCAAAGTTGAATCTCCAAATACATACAAGAATTTGATCCCCAAGTCTATAGCAGCTTTGAGACCGAAGATGCATGCTTCATATTCTGCCATGTTGTTTGTACAGTTGAAGCAAAGTCTAGAAGTAAAGGGAGTATGACATCCCTCCGAAGATATGAGTACGACACCGATACCATTTCCCAGTGCATTGGATGCTCCATCAAAGAATAGGGTCCATCAGGATCCTTGTTCAGGTCCGTCATATGGCCTGATTTCTTCACAGTTGTCTAATGTCATGATGTCTTCGTCCGGGAATTCAAACTTCATGAATTGATAGTCTTCCACAGCTTGGTGAGCGAGGTGATCAGCCAACACACTACCCTTTATAGCTTTCTAGGTAGTAGACTGTATGTCATATTCTATCAGGATCATCTGCCATCTTGCTATTCTTCTAGAAAGATCAGGCTTCTCAAAGATGTATTTTATCGGATCCATTTTAGATATCAATAGAGTAGTATGAGTCAGCATATACTCTCAGCCGGCGAGCAGCCCATGCTAGAGCGAAACAAGTTTTCTCGAGCAGTGAATATCTTGTTTCACAGTCGGTAAACTTTTTGCTCAGGTAATAAATAGCATGCTTTTTTCGGCCAGACTCGTCATGCTGCCCCAACACACACCCATTGAGTTTTCTAAAAAAGTCAAATACAGGATTAAAGGTCTTCCCTCGACGGGTGGTAATAACACATAAGGCTCTTGTAAATATTCCTTGATTTTGTCAAAAGAAACTTGGCATTCAGCTTTCCATTTGACTACTTGATCTTTTTTCAAGAGCTTGAAGATTGGCTCACAAGTAGCTGTCAGGTGAGAAATGAACCTGGCGATGTAATTCAAACGTCCCAAGAATCCTCTGACTTCTTTCTCAGTACGAGGAGAAGGTATCTCTTGTATCGCTTTAACCTTGGCAGGATCAACCTCGATACCTTTGTTGCTGACGACAAAGCCTAGGAGCTTACCAGACCAGACTCCGAATGTGCACTTGTTTAGATTCAATCTCAATTTGTACTTCTTCAGCCTCTTAAACAGTTTCTGTAAGTGATCAAGGTGCTCTTCTTCCGTTTGCAATCTGGCTATCATATCGTCAATGTAGACCTCTATCTCATGATGTATCATGTCATAAAATAAAGCTACCATGGCGCGTTGATAGGTTTCCCCAGCATTCTTCAGTCCGAATGGCATGACCTTATAGCAGAAAGTTCCCCACTGTGTAATAAAGGTTGTTTTCTCCATATCTTCAGGCTCCATTTTCATTTGGTTGTAGCCTGAGAAACCATCCATGAAGGAAAACACTTTGTGTTGTGCCGTATTGTCAACTAGAATGTCGATGTGGGGGAGTGGGAAATCATCTTTGGGGCTTGCCCTATTCAAATCTCTGTAGTCCACACATATTCGCACTTTACTGTCTTTCTTGGGCACAGGAACAACATTGGCCACCCATTGGGGATAAGAGGTGACAGCCAAAAATCCAGCATTGAATTGCTTCATGACTTCTGCCTTGATCTTTTTTGACATATCAGGCCTCATGCGGCGAACCTTTTTCTTTACTGGAGGACAATCTTCCCTTGTAGGCAGACGATGTACCCCAATGTCTGTATCAAGTCCCGACATGTCTTCGTACGACCAGACAAAGACTTCAACATAATCGTGCAGCAACTAAATCAGACGCTCCTTGACATTAGGTTCCAAATTGGCACCCACCTTGACCTCCTTTTTGTCTTCCTCAGTTCCCAAGTTAACTGTTTCAATCGGCTCTTCGTGCGGCTGAATGGTCCTTTCTTCCTATTGCAACAACCTGGCCAACTCCCCTGGCACCTCACAATCTTCCTCACTTTCTTCGTCGGCTTGGTAGATCGGATTTTCAAAGTCACAATTGGCCATAGAAGAACTGTTACCCATGGGATCCTGAGTGGATGTAGATCTGCATTTTAATATGTGAGTGTGTAGAAGAGCATAGCTACTTTTGAAAGAAAATAAAATGTAAGAAAGAAAAAGAACACAAAATTTGATGCAAAAACGTCCATGATTCATTAATGACATATGAGGATGAAGTGACAACCCTCACAAATCGTTGTGCCTCGGTTAAGACACAAGGTTTTAAAAGTATGAATTGTTTAAATATTACAAGCCTGAAAATATTAAAAGACAATTACTCTTGAATAAAAGTAATAGGAATGAAATCTTTGGCCTCCCAATTATTGAGCCCTCCGCCGGTGGTTGGGAAAATCCATTCGTCCATATCACAACTGCCATCACTGTCCTCTACTTCATTGACTCCTTGATTGCTGATACGCAGAGGTGGTCCCCCAATGCGAGAACATCGAACAGCTCTTTGGGCTTCTGAAGTGAACCCCAACCCAAATTTGTCGGAATTGTAGGGAATATCCGGAAGCTGGCCCCAGATGATACACCCTCCTTCTTCAACTACTGCTCGAGCATCTTTCAAAGAGGCCATCTTTAGTGGAGGTCTGGTAATCTTCGGGACCTTTGGAGTAGATTTGGTTTCCGCGACCATTGCTGAAACCTCCTCAAAGTTCTGATAGGGAGTCTTGATGAATTCACCATCCATTTCAACATACCTGAAAGAGTTCTGATGGATAACCATGTACTCCTCCTCTCCGTGAAGTGTGACAATCTTTCCTTTAATTGGGTATTTTAGCATTTGGTGCAAGGTTGAAGTGACGTCACCGTACCATGGATCCAAAGCCGACCCAATAGACAAGAGTACAAAGGGAGGATGTCCATCACATAGAAAGTTGAGTCAAAAGTCTGAGTCCCAATTTTTATGGGGATACTAACTTCTCCATGCATTATCCTCTTGGAACCATCAAAGGCCCTTACTATGATGTTTCTAGGTTTCAAGATGAGCCCCTCGCAATCCAGTCGGTCGAGAGCACTTTTGGGCAAGAAATTCAATGATGAGCCAGTATCCACCAGAACATGGGCAAGTGTGGTGCCCCTGCATTCAATGGAAATATGCAAGGCATCGTTGTGCTTCCTTCCCTTAGAGGTTAAATCAGCATCGGAAAAGCCCAATCCGTTATCAGCAGTTAGACTGGCCACACAGTTTTCAAATTGGTCGATGGAGGTCTCTTGGGGCACGTGGGCGGTCTTAAGAAACTTTACCATGGCTTTGGCATGGGACTCAGAACACAAAAGTAAAGACAACAATGATATCTTCGAGGGGGTCTTCCCCAATTGTTCTACAATGTTGTAGTCACTTTTCTTGATTATCTTCAGTATTTCTTCTATCTCCTCTTTAGAAGCTTCAAGGATGATCTCAGGATGCTCTCTTGCTTGGACAGGCTCATTCAAAACCTCTTTGCCCCTTGTATCGGTAGCAGGGATAACAGTAGGAGTATCATTGGGAGTGTCAGTAGGAGTGGCAGTAGAAACGATCACAGGAGTAGCAACAGTCTTTGGAGAAATATCAGGTGAGAAGACTCTTCCACTTCTTGTTATTTTGCTGGTCCTAGTGATATTACCGATATCGGGATCAATATCTCTTGCAACTTCGTCTTTGACAGCCAACTGATCTTGCTTGACGCCATAGTAATAAACTTCGGCCACATAATTCTAGGGCACAACTTTATCCGAAGAGTAAGACATTGGTCTTGGCATAGTGATGATTAAAGGTGCGGACCTTTGAATAGATGTAATCCTGACGGGTCTTTTGGTGGAGACCCTGGGAGGATTGTCGGAAATGGTGATTATCGAAACATCTTGATAAGAACTTATGATAGGAGGAAGCTTTTCAAACAAGATTTCTTTATTAGTCATCAGGCGCTGGACGCCTATCTTTAGTAACAAACAACCGTTCAGTACAAACTTGCATAAGTGACAATCTTCATCACAGCCTGGGAACAGACCAGCTTGCAGTAGATTCTGTTTAATGGTCAACAGAGGAGTAACTAAGTCATTCACGGAGGATACAAAACGATCATCATCAATGGCATTGATACCTTGGTCATGTTTGGGCATTGGCGCCGTTATTACATTAGGAATTTCTGGGGGATCAAATTCAATCTCTTTCGCATCGATAAGGTCTTGCACCTTATTCTTTAAGGCCCAACAGTCATTTGTATCGTGCCCCCGACTTTCAGAATGATAGGCACATCAGGCGTTTGGGTTGTAGCGAGGAGAAGCAGTATTGGGGTTCTTGGGAGCTTCCTTTAAAGTTTCCAGATTGGTCTTTATAAGGTGTCACAAAACTTGAGACATGGTCATGTTAATCCGGGTAAATCGTCGCATGGGCGCTTCTGGTTTGCGCTGATAATTTCGCAGTTGATTTGGCACAGGATTAGAAATCATAACAGCCCCTACTGCCGGGTGACAATTAGTTTTGTTTTGATTCCTATAGTCATATGCAACAATGACCTCCTTCTTTCCAACAAAGGGCTTCTTCATCATACTCGAGGATGCATCTCTTCGAATTTGGCCGCTTTTTATACCGGCTTTGACCCGCTCACCAATCATGATTAATTTAGTAAATCCAGCTGAGGAACTTCCGATCAGGTGGTTGAAGAATGGTCCTGACAAGGTGCCAAGGAACATATCCACTAATTCTATGTCAGATAGAGGGGGTTGGACTCTGCCTGCGAGATCCCTCCATTTTTGAGCATAGGTTTTGAAACCTTCACCTGTTCCCATAGACATGCCTTTCAATTGTGTCCTAGTTGGAGCTAAATCAACATTGTACTGATATTGTTTGTAGAAAGCAGCAACCAAATCTTCCCAATTGCGAACATTGGTCCCTTCCAATTGATAGAACCAATCCAACTGCATCCCAGATAAGCTCTCTTATAACAAATGCACCCACAGATTCTTGTCAGCCGTATGGAGTTAAATCTTTCTGACGTATGACCTTAGATGTAGATTTGGGCAAGAGACACCATCGTATTTGGCGAAAGTGGAAACCTTAAATTTTTGTTGGATGACAATCCCTGAAATGAGTCCTAATTCTTCAAAATCTAAATCGGGTACCCTCTGAATCTCCATAGCATTCAAATGATCCTCTAGCTGTTTGTATTTATCATCAATAGGAGGATATTGCTCCTCAGAGTAATCAGGTTCTTCCTCTTCTGCAGATGCTGGGTCGTTGTTCACTTCCTGGGTCCCGTCTCCTTGATTATCTTCTTCACCCGATGATGTCGCAAAGTCCAAAGTCCGTCTGGCTTGTCCTTTAAACCTTCTTCCCATGATCACAACACTAGTTGATTTCTTCGTTTTCTTCTTCTTCTTCTCTTTGGCCAACAAAGTCTTCAACTCTTCTTGTCCTTTTGTCAGAGCCAAGAGCATTTGTTGAAATTGGTCGTTCTGCGCCTGAAGATCTTTCACAGTCTGTTCAACATCCATCTCACTGAAATAAACAGTATAAGGATAAGGTGACCTATTATGAGAAACATGTATGATGTTATGATGAATGAAGATGCAATATGCGAATGATTTCAAGGAAATTTAGAGATTTAAATTTGTTCAAACCAAAAAGAACACACGTTATATTAATAAGACCAAGTTTTGAATACATCATGCCTTCTTGGACTTACAATGAAAGAAACAAAATATAACAAAAACTCCTAAGACAGAAAGACTGAACGCATCCTCTTTGGAGCAATGTAGGAATGCAGGTTTTTCTCTTCATGAAGCAGCTTGGTGAGCTCCAGAACCTTCTTCTCACTGGCGTCATACTGGGCTTCAAAGGTGTCTCGCTCTTCCTTCAATTGAACCCAAGCTTTCTGCAGGTCTTCTAGAGAGGTAGGCATGTCAGGATGAAGAACAGTGTATGGGACGTCTCCTTCAATAACAGGCTCAATGATGACAGGAAGGATGGAAGGGTAAGGCATCAAGAGACTCTGGGCACGAGCCCGTACCCACCTAAGGTAAGGCTCGAGAGGGATAGAGTTTTTATGTCCCAAAGTCCTACTGTCCACCTTGTTCACCATTCCCCAAGCACGTGTAAACCTCTGGCGGTAACCTTGGCCTTCCTTGTCGTGGTCAAACACCAGACCTTGGATGAGCATCTTGTGAGGGCCGTCTCTTCGGGCATACCCAAACTGTCGAAGAGCTAAGTAGGGATTGTAGGTGATACCTCCCCTAATACCAAGCAGAGGTACGTTAGGGAACTCCCCACAACGGTCAATGATAGAAACATCTTCCAAGGACCTCAAACACCAACGGATATCATAGTGGGTGAGAGACATCATCCTTTTGGACCATTTCAGTTTTTGCTCGTTGTTCAAGGCTGATTGAGGTAGGTGTGAAGTGAACCACTTAGCGAGTAGGGGGATACAACACAAAAGAGTACCTCTTTTCTTCATGGTGCGGGTATGAAGGCAATGCAATATGTCTCCTAGTAGGGTAGTGTTGTACCCCAAAATTATCCCTCCCATATTTCTCAAAACATTGCAAGAAAGATCTCTAAATTGCTCAAAGTAGTCCAAGGGTTGGCCAGACAAGCTCTCTCCTAAGGCAGTCTACTCAAATTAGGGTTTTGTGTTGCATCAAGATCCTTGAGTACAAGTGACCCCAAGTGCTCACCAATTTCCTAATATGTTCTCAAGAGCATCCATGTCAAGTTTCAAGCCTTGCAGAGGAATTTTGCTCATTCAATTGCTCAAAAGGTCCAAAAATCGATTGTGCTAGGGCAAAAGTCATCTGTGACCCAAATACAGTCAAACTTCAATATTTTTTGTCAACATTATCATTTTGAAGGATATTTCATCATTTTATCAAGGGTTGATCATGATTCATCAAGGATTGCTCAAAATTCATCAAGATTCAAAAGTTGCTAAATTAGGGTTTTGTAGGAAAAGTCAACCCAACTTTGACCAAGCATAACTTTCTCATACTTTATAAGAAATGACCAATCCAAAGCTCATTTTGAAGAGGATGCAATTCTATAGAATCCATCTTCATACCCCAAGATCAAAATATGCACTCACAAGAAGTTATGAATTTGGACATTATAGGTCATTTTGAAAAGTCAACAAAACACCCTTTTTTGTCAAAGCTTCTAACTTGAGCACGGAATATAAAAATGAGATGATACCAAAAGGGTTGATTAGATGACATCTCAAGATTTCTAAAAAGTCAAAGAACACCTCCAAAAGTTCAAAATTGAGTAAGTTATGCATTGTTGAAGTTGGACTTTTTTGCAAAATTGCCAAAAGTCAACTATCCCCAAAACTTCAAATTTTGCCAAATGGGCCTATTCTTTTTCACTTGTTTTGAGTTTGCATTGTAGCCCACGTGCTCTAGCCTTGCCCATGTGTCCATATCATGATTTTATTAATTATTTTGATTTTGATTTTAATTAATTTGAATTAAATCGAAATAAATCAAATAAAATCAAAAACATTGAAAATTAAAGATCTTGTGATCATTTCAGGTCTTGTTACACAACGAACATCCTTCCAAACTCGTATCAAGCCATGTGGGTACAAAAAGATGTGATTTGGATCAAATTTGGAAAGTTTAAATGGAGGATCAAATCAAATATTCAAGCATCAATGGAGGAAGATTTGGACAACAAATTCTAACCTAATGTATTGTACAATACATAAGGAAGCGAGAGGGACAAGAATAAGGGTTGGAGATCAGTTCTAGAGGCAGAAAAGTTTGCAAAAACACCAAAAAAGTGTGACTTTGAAATCAATCATAGAGGCATCCTCCAGGCTTGGCAAGTATCTCAATCTTTTCCTGGCCATCTCCACAAGCGAAAGCGACCAAGACCACGCGTTTTCAAACCTCCCAGTGCGCTGTAAGTCATCCACGGATTCACTATGTTCTTGAAATCGAAAATCTCTATTCTTGCATCCATTGTATAAAATAATTGCATCTTTGTGATCACCATGCCATTTGCAAGCTTTTGGCAATAATCAATTTCATTTATCTAACCTATATCACAGATCACCATTGCTAGGGTTTTTTGTTCGTTTTTAGGGCTTTTCGTTTCAGGGAAAATTAGCTTTAGTAATGGATATGGCTATGATCAGAAGAGGATGAAGAGTTCAACCATGGTCCTAGAACTCATTTATATGGCCTGAGGAAGATTTTAGAATGAAGCTACGCTTTTAGCTGCGAATAAAAATCCGCAGGTTAAAATTACAGGATTTATAGGACATGGATGATTAGTTGTCGTCCACCCATTTGCCCGTTCAAATGATGCGCGTTTTTTTTTCATTTCTGGAGATTGATTTTGTTTTTTTATATATTACATTATGCTTGTATTATTATAACAAATGAAGCAGCATGGTTTGGTGGTAGTCACGTAATCCTTAAAGGACCCAAAGGCTGGAGGTCAGGGGTTCGATCCCTGCCTCCAGCAATTTGCATTTTCATATTTGTTTTCATGGAATCATGTGCATATTCAAGATGGAGGTTCACCATGGACATTCACCATTAAAGCGCCAGATGGCCAAATGGCCAGATCTGGTGGTCAGCATCAAAGGCACACCACAAGCCAGTCAACACGCGTGTATGGGATCCCAAAAAGTTAATTGGATCAGCATATTTGGGCCAACAAACTGCTTTCAACACCTCCCAATATCAGGCCCATTTTCTCTTTCTCTCATACTTTGTTTATTTAATTTAATTATTTTATTTTGTTTTAATTAATTTTTAACCAATAACAAGTTTTCTTTTTATCAAAAAAACACAAAAATACTTTTATCCAATTAAAATTCAGAATTTCATTTTTTTTATTAATAAATACTAATTAATTAATTAGGATATTAATTAGGTAACATTAATTTATTTTGTAAGTAAATAAATCAATTAGAGTTAATTAGGTTTTAACTTCATTTAATTATTTTATTTTCTTTCTAAAATAATCAAAACTCCAAAAATATGTCATTAATTATTTTTTTCATTAATTAATTTATTTAATTTCTAATTTAGTATTTAATTTAGGACTTAATTTCTTTTCTTAAATAAAAAACAACAAAAAAACCATTTTTCTTTTAAAAGGGTCAAAACCCTAATTTCGCACTCGATTTAATTTCACTCGCGCGATTTATTTTTCCTTATTCGATTATTGATGTATCTGCTCCTGGATTATAATAATTAATTAGGATATTTATTTTACCGCTTTATTTTATTTTCAAAGGGTTGCTTTTGGCGATGTAAATACCTGACGCCTTGTAATTTAATTTCCGAATTTTAATTCCGCAAATTATACAACTGTTAGATGTTTGATAACAGGGTTTGTATGACAAGAATGAATGCTTAATCTAAAATCAAATTAGATCACCCTTAACATGTGCAAAGATAAAAATAACTGAAAACGACACATTCACACATGCGCACTCTTAGGGTACACCCCACTTGGTTGCCTTCGGACACGGTCATTGAGTATAGGTCATTTTAGAGGTTGTCCTCTTGTCTAAAAGATCATAGTCGCCTCGAAATGGTTGCCTCGGATATTGTTGCCTCAAATAAATGATCTATGACATTAGGGTTACCGCTAAGGCGTCCTAACATTGCTTTAGTGACTGTGTGTCCCTCTTTCAAATTGACCCTCAAACTCCAACGACGGTGCTACCCACTCACTAATAGTGGGATAGCATTGTCTAAAGGAAACTATCATAGAACGATTCCTTTTTCAAGTAGGTAGATTAGTTCTTAGATACTTGCTCATCCTAAACAAAACAAATTTTTCACACTTACACTCCTTTATAAACAAAGTTTTCAAAAACACTTCATTACACTCTTGAGGACAGAAGCAAGAGTTAAATCAAAGTTAAAAACAAATACTTTTTCAAACCCACAAGCACAAAGAAAACATTTTGAAAACGATGAGCAAGTACCTAAGAGCCCGTAGATAACTACAGATAGAAAGGGTGCTAATACCTTCCCTTTCTATAATCTATCCCCCGTACTCAAAAACAATCTCAAAAAGGAATTTTTCTGTGTTTTTTTTTCTTTCCTTGTTGGATAAAATAAAAGTATGTGGCGACTCTTGCTTACCGCGACATTTTATGAAAACAAACGCAAAACGCAAACCAACATTCCAAAAAACAGTCAGTTCTTCCCACCGTATCACAGAACTGACGACTCTGCTGGGGAAATTTTTAAGTGGGGTGTACCTTAGCAATAGTTAATCATGATGTTTTCAATTGCTTGATTTGTATGCTTTATATTTGTGGGTTTGAATCGGAGTTACTATAGATCCTAACCCGGATCTGGGGGATACCTTTTAGGTAAGTAGCAATAGACTGTGAGGGAACTGTACAACATAGACCGATACGGTTGAAGCAGTAGCTACGTTGGTGTGGCACTTTAGTTTGTACTGATGTCCCTTGTGGTGGAACAAGGAGAATATGGGTCTTCTAAGGGGTCATTAAACACCAACTGACCTTAGAACCTATAATTGACCAACTTGGCCATATAACAGTAGCAGTATGCTACACTCATTGAGACCAAACTCTCGCGATGATTCCGGCTGCAAGAAAAGGTTGCCAAACTGGAACTATGACCGATCGAGGGTGGTCAGTGATATTGAGATCCTCTAGAACCCGATTACTATTACTAAGACAGGTTTGAACCAACTAAACTGAAAGAGGGTAATACCTAAACTCCATGCCAGCCTGAAATCTAAGGGCTACCGTGTGACTTATTTGCCCTTACCATGTTTGCTATCTGTGAATACTTGTGGTGTGTTTCTATCATAACATCATGCATCATGACATTGCATGCATCTTGCATCAGACTAACCTATTTCAAAGACTTAGGGGATTCATCTTTGTTCTGTTTTGTAGGTCATGGCCTCTATGCATAGAAATACTATTCGCATCAGCTTTGTACAGATTCCTACTCAACTTAGAGATTTGGTTGCAAAGGTTCCAGACACTTCCTCCTTTATCAGAAGACATGGTCACCTCCTTGGTTTGGTAACTTCTAAAATGGATGAGCAGATGTTAAGTGTTTTGTGCCAGTTCTTTGATCCATTATACCACTGCTTCACCTTCCCGGACTATCAGTTGGTCCCTACTTCGGAAGAGTTCTCTGATTTGATTGGTATTTATATTCTAGAGCAGACGCCGTTTACAGGTTGGGAAAAAGCTCTTAGGCCAGAAGATGTTGCTACAGCCTACATATGACAAAGGTTGAGGTAATGTCTAACTGGGAGACTAGGAGTGGGACAAAAGGCTTCTTGGCTAAGTTCTTGGTTGATCAGGCTAATCAGTTTTGGAACAGTTTAGACTTCCAAGCATTCGAAGAAATCCTGGCTCTTCTCATTTATGGCTTGGTTTTGTTTCCTAATTTAGATTCTTTCGTTGACGTGAACGCAGTGAAGATTTTCATGTCCCATAATCCTGTGCCCACTCTCTTAGGGGATATTATACATGCTCTTTATGCCCGTACTGCTCGGAAACGGGGAACCCTTATGTGTTATGCACCATTGCTGGCGAGGTGGTTTATTTCTCACCTCCCCAAAGCTGTTTTGAAGAACAAGGAAGGAATGGGTTGGGCCTACAGAATTATGAACTTGGCTCACACAGACATCATCTGAAGCACTAAAGACATGGAAGAAGTAGCTGTTATCGATCGCTGTGGGGAATACCCCAATGTTCCACTACTTGGAATTCGAGGAGGGATTACCAATAATCCTTGTCTGGCCTTACGACAGTTTGGGCGAGCTAGGAGGGACTGACCTCATGAGTTGCTAATGTCGAGCATTGTCTTTGACTTCCAAGGGGATATTGAGGAGCATCTCCGCAGGTTCATACGAGCTTGGAACAGGGTACACATGTCTGATCCACACGAGTTAGGAATGAAGACCTCTCTTCCGATGGAACCGTATCTCCGATGGGTTCGAATCCGTGCCCAAACGCTAGGGATGCCGTACGAAGCTGTCTTACCGGTAATTGTTGAGAATGCTGATGAAAAAGGGGTTCCTCCTACTGTCCTACATCCGTACATGCCAATTGACATTGGGGCATTAAATAGGTCGTGGATCCAGTTGAGAGAAGAGCTGGATACTTACAGAGAAAAGTATCATGAGCAGGAGCAGAAGATTCTAAAGCTTACAAGGCAGCTGAAGAATGAGAAGGTCCTCAATGATTATGTCAGCACCAACGGAAAACGACCATAGGAGCGCTGATGTCTTTGGTTATTTCTAGTTTTGATTTACTTTTCAGTTTTTCCCTTTGTAACGCCTTAAAGGCATTTGTCAAACATTGTTTCAAGTTTGTTATCTAATAAAGTGTGTTCCATTTTGGTTTACAAATTTGAATCCCTAAAGTCTTTGAAATCATATCATACACATATCATTCCCATGCACCTCATTACAGGTACCCTTACAGGTTTCTCATCTTCTTCACTGTTTATTTCAGCACATCATGTCTGCTAGAACATCCACTGATCAAGCTATCAAGGCTCTACAAGCTCAAAACGCTCAGTTCCAGGAAATGTTCATGAATTTGGCCAAGGGTAAGCAAGATCTGAAGACTCTTATCTTAGGATAAGAAGAAGAAGAAGACGGTCCTTCTGAACATGGGTCGCATATTTGGGAACAATTTGCGGGATGTTGATTTATCTCACTCATCTGGAGGGGGAGAAAACCAAGAAGAAAGGAGGGTTCCTAGCCCTGTGGTATCTGACAACGAGACTGACTTTGACGAAGACCAGTATCCTCCGGCTGAGGATAGATATAAACAACTTGAAGACCGGTTAAGTGCGATGGAGATCCAGAAGGTACCTGGATTGGACTTTGGTGATTTGGGTTTGTCATATGGGGTGGTGATTCCCCACAAGTTTAAAGCACCAATCTTTTCTAAATACGACGGGGTTTCTTGTCCAAAGCTGCATCTTCGCTCGTATGTTAGAAAGATCCAGCCATACACTACTGATAAGAACCTCTGGATCCATTTCTTTCAAGATAGTCTTTCAGGGACTCAACTTGAATGGTTTTACCAACTGGAAGGAGCTAGTATCCGTAATTGGGAAGACCTTGCTGCTGCTTTTTACAAGCAGTACCAATACAATGCCGACCTCGCTCCCACGCGTACCCAACATCAGGGTATGTCTATGGGTGCGAGCGAAGGTTTCAAAGACTATGCTCAGAAATGGAGGGACCTTGCTGGAAGAGTACAACCCCCGCTGGCTGACAGGGAGTTGGTGGATATGTTTCTGGGGACCTTGTCTGGTCCATATTTCAACCATCTGATTGGAAGTTCATCGTCCGGGTTTACTGAGCTGATTATGACCGGGGAAAGAGTTGAGGCTGGTATCAAGAGCGGTAAGATACAGAAGGGTGCTTCGTCAAGTACCGAGAAGAAGCCTTTTAATAAGGAGTCCAGTGAAGTTTACAGTTCAAAAGGCCATAATAGACCTGAGCGCCGCCAAGCAGTCAATACAGTTGTTATATCAAGACCTGCTGTTGCTACACAACACAACAATCAGCCAAGAGCTGAGAGGCCGCGAAGACAATTCACTCAGCTCCATATGACCCTGTCTCAGATTCTACCGCAGTTGTTAAAGACCAACTTGGTGATTCCGAAGGAATCCCCGAAGAATCCCAATACAACATCACCGCTGTACAATTCGAACGCCCGCTGTGCTTTTCATTCTGATAGCACGGGGCATGATACGAATGATTGATGGGTCTTGAAGAATAAAGTACAGGACCTGATTGACGCTAAAGAGATCGAGTTCGAAGCGCCTGAGAAGCCTAATTTCATAACGGCTCCTATGCCAAAACATGACGTGGGAGTAAATGCTATTGAAGACGATGATGAAGAGTTTGATATTGATAGTTGGATTTACCCGACTATCGACGACGGACTAAGCAAATGGACGACAAAGGATTCCATGCCCGTTTCTTATATTACACAGTAATAAGACTTTTGTTTTGAATTTGTAACAGACAGTTTTAAACTTTACAGCCCGGTGCCTTACCCGAGACACCGTGGCTTTGTTTGTGAGGGCTTTATGTGTGTCATTTCCATATATCATTAATAAAAGCATTGGACGTTTTCTTGCATTTCAAATTTTGCACTCCTTGTTTTTCTTTTTTATCTTGCAAAACAGATATTTTACACACACTCACATATACAGGTTTGAATCCACTCTGGATCCCACTGATAACGACTCTGCTACTGCCAATTATGACTTCAAAAGTCCGATCAACTTAGCCAAAGACGAAGGTGAAGATGATTGTGAAGTGCCTGGTGAACTTGCTAGACTGTTACTCCAAAAAGAGAAGGCCGTACAGCCGCATCAAGAGCCAGTGGAAACAGTAAATCTGGGTACAGAGGTAGACAAGAAAGAGGTCAAGATCGGTGCAAATATGGAGTCTAGCGTCAAGCAACGGTTGATTCAGATGTTGCGTGACTATGTGGAGATCTTTGCCTATTCTTAAGAAGATATGCCTGGTTTGGATACTGATATCGTGGTTCACCGCTTGCCTACCAAGGAAGACTGTCCTCCAGTGAAATAGAAAGTTCGCCGAATGCGCCCAGAGATGTTTGAGAAAATCAAGGCTGAAGTTATGAAACAGTTTGACGCCAGTTTTCTAGCAGTTACTTCTTACCCACAGTGGGTGACCAACGTGGTTCTTGTGTCGAAGAAGGATGGTAAGGTTCAAATGTGTGTTGACTATAGGGATCTGAACAGGGCAAGCCCCAAGGATAACTTCCCTCTACTTCATATCGACGTTCTAGTTGACAACACCGCACATCATAAGTTTTTCTCCTTTATGGATGGTTTCTACGGTTATAATCAGATTAAGATGGCTCCCAAAGATATGGAGAAGACAACCTTTATTACCCAATGGGGTACCTTTTGCTACAAGGTCATGCCTTTCAGATTAAAGAATGCTGGGGCAACGTATCAGCGTGCCATGGTCGCTTTGTTCCATGACATGATCCATCATGAGATTGAGGTATATGTTGACGACATGATTGCAAGGTCCCAGAATGAGGAAGAACACCTTGACCATCTTCAGAAGTTATTTGACAGGTTGAATTTGTACAGGCTAAGGTTAAACCTGAACAAGTGCACCTTCGGGGTGAGATCTAGTAAGCTGTTGGGTTTCATCGTAAGTGACAAAGGTATTCAAGTGGATCCTGCAAAGGTGAAGGCTATACAGGAAATGCCAGCTCCCCGAACTGAAAAAGAAGTCAGAGGCTTTCTGGGACGTCTGAACTACATTGCCCGATTCATCTCACACATAACTGCTACTTGTGAGCCCATATTTAAGTTACTGAAGAAAGATCAAGTGGTAAGATGGAACGATGAATGTCAGGCCGCTTTCGAAAGGATCAAAGAATATCTCCAAGAGCCTCCTATTCTGATGCCTCCAGTTGAAGGGAGACCTTTGATCTTATACTTGACAGTACTCGATAATTCAATGGGGTGTGTGCTGGGGAAACATGACGAGTCTGGCCGAAAAGAGCATGCTATTTATTACCTTAGAAAAACGTTTACCGACTGCGAGACCCGACACTCGTTGCTTGAGAAAACTTGCTGCGTTTTGGCATGGGCTTCTCGCCGGCTGAGACAGTATATGCTGACTCACACTACTCTATTGATATCAAAGATGGATCCAATCAAATATATATTCGAAAAGCCTTCCTTATCCGGAAGAATAGCAAGATGGCAGATGATCTTGACTGAGTATGACATCCAATATACGACCCAAAAGGCAATCAAGGGAAGTGTGTTGGCATATCATTTGGCTCATCGGGCCATGGATGATTACCAGTCTATGAACTTTGAATTCCCGGATGAGAATATCATGATAGTAACTGACTGTGAAACACTTGGACCGGATGAAGGACCTAAGGAAGGATCCCGATTGTCTATGTACGTTGATGGATCTTCAAACGCTTTGGGCAATGGCATTGGCGGCATGATCATATCTCCTGAAGGCTCTCATACTCCGTTCACCGCCCGATTATGTTTCAACTGCACCAACAACATGGCGGAGTATGAAGCGTGCATTACGGGTCTTCGAGCAGCTATTGACCTAAGGATTAAGTTCTTAAGTTTATTCAGAGATTCCACTCTCGTGATCAGTCAGATCAAAGGCGAGTGGGATATGAAACACCCAAATCTTATTCCTTATAAAGAGTATGTGTTGACGTTGCTTCCACACTTCGAGGAGATAACCTTTGAACACTTCCCTAGAGAGGAGAATCAGTTGGCGGACGCGCTAGCTACGATGTCTTCTATGTTCAAGGTCATATGGGACAATGAGGCTCCCTAGATTATAATTTGAGAGGTTGGACGAACTTGCACATTGCTGTGACATTGGGACTGAGGAGGTAACAGATAAACCCTGGTTTCATGAGGTGAAGAGGTATCTTGAAGCTCAGGAATACCCCGAGGGTGCATCTGTTAATGAGAAGAAGTTTCTGAGGAGGTTCGCGGCGAAGTTCTTCATCAATAATGGTATTCTTTACAAGCGTAATCATGATTCCACCTTACTGCGTTGTGTGGATAAAAATGAAGCAGAAAGGATCATGATAGAGTTACATGAAGGTACTTTCGGGACTCATTCCAGTGGACACACCATGGAAAAGAAAATCCTTCGGGCAGGATATTATTGGTCCACAATGGAAGCCGACTGTTATCAGCATTCTCGGAACTGTCATAAGTGTCAAGTCTATGCTGATAAGGTGCACATACCTCCAGTTCCTCTAAACGTCTTGCCAGCTCCTTGGCCTTTTGCAATGTGGGGCATTGACATGATCGGCGAGATCAGACCTACGGCATCTAACGGGCATCGTTTCATCCTGGTAGCTATTGATTACTTTACGAAGTGGGTTGAAGCAACTTACTTTGCTACAGTGACCAAGAACGTTGTGGCACGGTTCATTCGACATAATCTGATCTGTTGATATGGTGTCCCAGAGAGGATCATTACAGACAATGGTATAAATCTCAATAATAAGATGATCATCGAGCTCTACAAGCAGTTCAAGATACAATATCACAACTCTTCTCCCTACCGGCCGAAGATGAATGGGGCTGTAGAAGCGGCTAATAAGAACATTAAGAAGATTGTGCAGAAGATGACAGTGACGTACAAAGATTGGCACAAGATGTTACCTTTTTCTCTTCATGGGTACCGTACTTCAGCGCGAACGTTAACAGGGGAAACACCCTATTCTTTGGTTTATGGCATGGAAGCTGTCTTGCCCATTGAAGTTCAGATACCCTCTCTTCGGATTATGAAGGATGCAGGTTTGAGCGAAGATGACTGGATTCAGACCCGGTTTGATCAGCTGAACTTAATCGACGAAAAGAGACTTACTGCTATTTGTCATGGTCAAACGTATCAAAAGCGGATAATCAAGGCATTTAACAAGAAAGTCAGACGACAAGAGTATCAAGTTAGGGATCTGGTAATCAAGCGCATTATATTGCCTCAAGGTGATCCCAGGGGCAAATGGACCCCTACCTACGAAGGGCCATTTGTGGTTAAGAACATTTTCTCAGGAGGAGCCATGATTCTAACCACCATGGACGATGACAACCTTCCTCACCCCGTCAATGCATACATATTGAAAAAATACTACGCATAATCAAAGACCTGCTAGGTTGATTGGCCTAGGCAAAAATAAGGGCTTCCCGGCGAACCAAAAGGTTTCGGGCAAAAATAAGGGATGAAAATGAAAAAAATCTGTACACCTGGCAAGTCGAAAACCTGAAAGGGCGGCTTCGGCAAAAAAGGGTATCCCGGTGGACTGAAAACCCGAAAGGGTGGTCCAGGCAAAAATTAGGGATCAAAGTGTAACACTATGTCTCATTAGATCACCTTGCAACCAAACTTCAGTATCAACTATCAATCCCGAACAACACTAAACAATCTGATCTACCTTCAACCAAGTAGCAAAGTGATGAGATGCTCGAGGACATAAGGGAAATATCAGAGTTGGAACCAACTTTGGTCAACAGAAGATGCTGGATTGCTTGCAGTGCCTCTTTCTGATGTTGAGGGAGTGTCTCTGTTAAGAGCTTCTGATGACTTGTCTTCAGTACCTGTGAATTCAACTTCCATACCTGCAAGTAATTCATTCTACTTTGACTTTTGAGAGTCAAGCTTGTCATCAAAACGAACACTGATTGATTCTTCCACAATCTGTGTTTCTGTATTGTATACTCTGTACCCTCTTGAGCGTTCAGAGTATCCTAACATAATACACTTCTGTGCTTTAGAGTCAAACTTGTTCAAATAATTTTTAGTATTCAAAATAAAGCAAGTACATCCAAATGGATGAAAATATGAAATGTTGGGCTTTTTGTTCTTCCACAATTCATATGGAGTCTTTTCCAGAATATGTCTTATGGAGATTCTATTCTGAGTATAGCACGCTGTGTTTATTGCCTCTGCCCAGAAGATCTTAGCAACGTTAGTCTCGTTGATCATGGTTCTGGCCATTTCTTGCAATGTTCTATTCTTTCGTTCTACAACTCCATTTTGCTGGGGAGTTCTAGGACAAGAGAAATCATGCAGAATGCCTTTGTCATTAAAAAATGATTCAAAATCTTTGTTTTCAAACTCTCCACCATGATCACTTCTGACTTTTACAATTCTAAGATCCTTTTCATTCTGAACTTGGTTGCAGAAGGTGACAAACACAGAGTGTGACTCATCCTCTTGTCTTAAGAACTTTACCCATGTCCATCTTCTATAGTCATCTACGATTACTAACCCATACTTCTTGCCACTGACTGAAGCAGTTTTAACTGGTCCAAATAAGTCAATGTGCAGAAGTTCTAATGGCTTAGAGGTGGAAACAACGTTTTTAGATTTAAAATCAGGTTTTGCAAACTTGCCTTTCTGACATGGTTCACACAGAGCATCTGAATTGAACTTCAGGTTAGGAAGTCCTCTGACCAGATTGAGTTTGTTAATCTGAGATATTCTTCTCATACTAACATGCCCCAATCTTCTGTGCCAGATCCATTGCTCGTTGTTAACAGACAGAAGACACTTTACATTCTGACTTTTCAGTTCAGAAAGTTTTATTTTGTAAATGTTGTTTCTCCTCTTTCCATTAAATAGGATAGTCCTATCTTTCTGACTATTAGCTTTACATGAATTTTGATTAAATATTATATCATAACCGTTATCACTTAATTGACTTATGGATAACAGGTTATGCATTAATCCATCTACTAATAAAACATTACTTATAGAGGGAAGATTTCTGTTACCTACTACTCCAGAGCCAATGATCTTTCCCCTCTGATTGCCTCCAAATCCTACATGGCCTCCAGGCTTAAGTTCCAGGCTTTGGAACATATGCCTTCTTCCCGTCATGTTTCGTGAGCAGCCAGAGTCCAGGTACCATGACTGGTGTTTCTGCTTTGCTGCTAAAGATATCTTGGTATCCTATTCCTTTTCTGCCATTTCTGCTAACTCCATAGATCATTGAAGCCATCTTGCTTCTATCTATGCTTTTAGCAAGAAACTTCTGAAAGATGTGATCATACTCCTTGATGATCTCATCAGCACTACTGGGAGTTTCAAGAATTGTTTCCTTCTGAGAGTTTTGTAATATATTTTCTAATTTTGAAACTTTATTTTTTCAACTCAGAATTTTCCAACTTGAGACTCTCAATTTTATCAGAATCAGAAGCAAGATCCCTTTTCAGGTTTCTGAATTTGACTCTGATCTGCTGATATCGTTCCAGAATCGCATTAAGGCTTTCAGCTAGTTCAGCCTTAGTTAAATTAATAGCAAAGTCAGGAAATACCTCTTCTGTGTCTGATTCAGAGTCTGATTCAGAAGCTTCACTGTCTTCTGATATGTTTGCCATGAGAGCTATGTTTGCTCTCTCATCATCTGATTCTGAGTCAGCTTCAGATGTGTCAGAGTCATCCCATGTGGCCATGAGATTTTTCTTCTTTTCCTTGCCAAACTTTCTTCTGGGCTTTTCCTTCTGAAGCTTTGGGCAATCAATCTTGTAGTGTCCTTGCTCGTTGCATTCATAGTAGATGATGTCCTTGTTGTTTGGCTTTCTACTTCCAGAAGAGCCTTCAGATCTTCTGTGTCCAGAGGAGGATTTTGACCTTCTGTATCTGGAGGAGGATTCGTTCTGGTTCTCAGATCTTCTGGGATTCCTGAACTTTCTTTGCCTCTGCTTCCACAGTTGGTTCACCCTTCTGGAAAGGAGAGATAATTCATCTTCTTCTGATGAGGACCCATCAGAGGTTTCTTCAACAGCCTGCAAAACCTTGGAGTCAGATTTTCTGTTAGATTTTAAAGGTAATGGCTTACCTTGCTTTTGAGGTTCATCAGCTTCTAGCTCTATCTCGTGACTTCTGAGGGAGATGACAAGTTCCTCCAAAGAGATTGTGTTGAGATCCTTAGCTAGCTTCAGTGCTGTGACCATTGGCCTCCACTGTTTTGGCAAGCTTCAGATGATCTTCTTAACATGATCAACAGTAGAATACCCTTTGTCCAGAACTTTGAGACCAGTAACCAGAATCTGAAATCTTGAGAACATTGTTTCAATAGATTCACTTTCTTCCATCTTGAATGCCTCATACTTCTGAATGAGCGCAAGAGCTTTAGTTTCTTTAACTTGAAGGTTGCCTTCATGCGTCATTCTCATAGAATCAAACATATTCTTGGCAGTGTCTCTGTTTGATATCTTTTCATATTCAGAGTAAGAGATAGCACTGAGAAGAATTGTTCTGGCCTTGTGATGGTTTTTGAAATCACGCTTTTGTTGATCAGACATTGCTTTCCTGTCAATCTTCTGACCATTTGCATTCACTGGGTGCGTGTATCCATCTGTCACCATATCCCACAAATCAACATCGTGGGCTAGAAAGAAGCTTTCAATTCTGTCTTTCCAGTAATCAAAGTTCTCTCCATCAAAGACTGGAGGTTTGCCACTGAATCTGTCTCTTTCTTCATTGTGGTCATTGCTGATGTTTTGATGTTGTCCTGCTATAGTGTTTTTCAACGCTGGATCTTGTACTGACACGGTTAAGTGTTATGAACTCAGAACCAGGCGCTCTGATGCCAATTGAAGAAGTGAAAAACACAAGAATGGGGGTTGAATTGTTAAAACTTGAAATCAAATGTAGACAACACGTTATTTTTATCCTGGTTCGTTTGATCTCAAACTACTCCAGTCCACCCGTCAAGGTGATTTCGCCTCTCTCCAACGAGGTCTTAATCCACTATATTCAACTGAATACAAAACTGCTTTAACAACTGCTAAAGCCTTCTTGAGTCTAACCACAGACCGATTTCTCAAGGAAATTCTTTTACAGACAAAGTGAACAATATGTGTGTTGAATGTTTTCTGGAAAAACTACATATCACAACTGTGATAATACACAAAATGAAGCTTATGATAAAACTAGATTGCTAGAACTATATTGTAAGCAGTTGAGAGCTTTAGCAAACTGAATGAGTGAGGACGAAGATGATTGGCTTATGCGTGTAGGAGAATTGTAGAGTATTAGCCATTTCCTTTCTCACTGATTTGTTTAAATACTTCTTGGAATAGATACGTTGCAGTCCATAATTCCATTTCAATGCTCATAACATTCTTTCCATTTTGAGAAGATCTTTGTCTTGGAATAAAGCCGTTGGTAATTAATCTGTCTTGAATGTAGTAACGTTAACACTTCAGAATGTTCTGCTTAATGAGGATTAGAGTGTTCTTGGCTTTAGCTTATTCTAGCGCTTCTGAGTGCTGATGACATGGTTAGGATCTTGATCAGAGTCAGAGTATGGTAAGCGCATATTCTGTTCATCTGACTTCAGCGTAAGCACATGTATTGATCTTCTGATGCTGATGTTGATACTGATGTTCTGATGCTGATTCCATCAGAGTTTCCTGTAAATAAACAACATAATTTTAAGTAGCATCTATGTCTTATATAAAACTCATAATTCATTTAATCTTGTATTTTGTTATCATCAAAACTCTAACTGAGGGTTGTAGAATCAAACTATGTTCTAACAGTTTCCCTAGTGATGTTTGGAGAATCATCCCCAGTAGAATCTGGAAGATTGTCCCCAGTAGAGCCTAAAAGGTTATCCCCAGTAAGGTCGCTATTGAAAAAAAATCATCCCCAACGGAGTTCATTCCTTTTACAAGCAGAAACACGAATCCCCAACAGGATTCAGTATCACCAGCAACGGTAATTCATCCCCAGCTGAATATATCAATGAAATCCTCAGCAGAGCATCTCTTCCCCACAGAGTAATCTCCTCATCAGTTTATTCCCCAGCAGAGTTATCTTCTCCTGCAGGTTTATTCTCACAATCATCTTCATTCGCTATCCCCAGCGGAAATGAAGAATTCATCTCTTTTCTCCAGCAGCTACCCGAGATTTATTTTCCCCAGCTAAAAACATTACATTTCCATGTGTGATACGGTGGGAGAACTGACTTGAGGTTTTGCGTTTCGTTCGCACTTGTGCGGTTTAGCAAGAGTCGCCACCGACTTTTTATTTTATCCAAAGGAAAGGTCAAAAAGCACAGGAAAGACCTTTGAGATGTTTTCTTGGGTTCGGGGGGGGGGGGGGGGGGGGGAGATTATGAAAAGGGAAGGTGCAAGCACCGTTTTCATCCATGGTTTTCCATGGGTCTTAGTTACTTATTTAGATCACTTTCTTTTTCTTTTCAATTGTTTGAAATGGTGCTTTGTTTGAATGTTTTACAAAGGTGTTTGTCTTTTGAAAAGATATTTCAATGTTTGAAAGTTTGTATTTGGGAAATGTTTTGAAATTGTGTGTTTTGAAAATAGCAAGGATGTTTGCAAATTTGATCAAGTAGCTAGGAGTATCTACCCTTACTCAAAGATTTTTCCTACACATTTTTAACCATTTAACATTGTTGTTTTATCATTGTATTTGGTAAAGAACCTTGTGTTTGGATGTTAAACGGGACAGGCGTGGGTCAAATTTACAATCATTGAAAGAAACTTGTGGGACGCTCTAACAATTTTGTAAGGGACGAGATCATTTTATCGAAGGCAATATCGAGGGTCATCGAGGGACTACGATCTTTGTTTATCGAAGGGTCATTTGCTAGAGTGTCTCATATTCGAGGGACATGATTGTATTTCCGAGGCAACAAGCGAGGTTACCCTAGAGGTGCACGTGTGAGAAGTGTGTTGATTTCAAGTTCTTGGTTCTTGGATTAGGTCATCTAGCGATCGATTTTTGAATCTTGCCATACATGCCTAATTACTACACAATATATCAAAAGCAATAAATTTCGGGAATTAAAAGTCTAAGCTATTACAAAAGTATCCGGGAATGGGGGTACAATTATTACAAATGGGGATGAATCACATAAGAATAGCAATGTCCAAATATTACAACCAAATCTAATTGCTGTATGATTTAATACCAAGCTATGATAATTTACGAAAATAAAATCAACAAAGTATGAGATATATGTGTTTACTTGAAAAGAGATAAATAAAATCTATTCTAAAAAAAGATTAAAAATTATTATTATTCTACTTGTATTTTATTAATTAAAAAAAAAGAAAAGTTTAAAGAAAGAAAATTAATTAAACTAAATCTTGATTTTTTTGGTGTTTTTATTAAATGATTAAAAAAGGTTTAAAGAAAGCAAACTAATTAAATTAAATTTTTTGATGTTTTTATTATATGTAACAATATAACAAAGGTAAATTAAAAGAAGAAAGAGAAAATTAACTTCAAGATCAATTTAAGTTGATAAAAAAAAATATTGAGTTTTATGAAATTGTTAACAAAAAGAAGTAAGTTAAAAAAAAGGTAAAAATGGGCTTAGGGAAGTCCAAAGATGCTAGGCCCAAAGACATATTGTCCTGCTGAAAGAAACAAAGCCTGATGAGGGGGGTGGCGAGCTAGCAATGCGTTATGTGGGCCTAAGGTTTTGCAAACGGAGCCCATTGCCTCTTAACTCAGTTTAGGGTTTTTGATTAGGGAAAACGGATTAGGGTTTGTGATCTTCTCACAGCGGCGCCGTTGTCTCTCTCGTTCTCCCTCATTCATCTTTCTCACTCAAAGTCCCTAATCACCCCTGTCACGTTTTTTTTACCTCTTGATTTCATCCTAAGTTCTGAAATGAAACCAACTGAAAGGGTTTGAAATACAATCTCTCTGATCTTCCCTTCCCTGTTTCCGTTGCCGGCGCATCTCCCACCATCTAAACGATTCTCAAAGTTTTTTGTGAAAAGGTACAGTTTTGCTTTGGCTTAACAGTTTCATTGATTTTTTGTACGTTTTGTTCATGTTTGCTTGTTAATCAATTTTAATACTCACTAAGATGCAGGAAAGGGTTTGAGGAGAAACGTACTTTTGGGACTTTTGTGAAATGGAAATGGATATTGAGATTGGGCGAGGATGCACCTTGGTAGCTGGACACGAGGGGAGGGAAGAAATAATGAGGTGAAGCTTTTCTGGTGACTTTTTTTCCCTTGAACTTGAATGATGATAGTGTTTCACTTCTGACTTTGTTGTTTCTTTCCTCCCTCTTGAACTTGAATGATGATAATGTTTCACTTATGACTTTATTGGATAATGATTGATGGAAATTGTTATGTTTTTGTTGTGGAAATGAGATACAGGTTTTGAATGCTTTTGAAAGTTTACAAGTTTTTTGTTGGTGTTTGGGACTGAGATATAGGTTTGTTTTTGGTTTGATAATAGGTTTGGAGGTTATTTGTTGTTGTTACAGTTGTGGCTTTGTTATTGTTCTGCAATTTTGGGATGATTTTTGTGGTTTGAGGTACACAGGTTTGGAACTGTTTGAGGATTGGTTTTGTTGTTGAAATGGATTTTTGGGTTGATGGTTTGTTACAGTTTTGTTGTAACTGTTTGGACTTGGATATTTTGCAGCTTGGTTCTGCCAGCTTTTTTTGAAATGTTTGGTAGGTTTTGAGGTTGAAGGATTTGATTTACATGTTTTGTTGCATTCTTGAACTGAGTTCTGCAGTTTTTCTGAGTATTTTGTGAGTTGGTTTACAGTTTGGCAGACTTGTTTAGTTTGGGAACTGAGTTTGAAATGTTTGAAAGTTGTTACAGTTTTGGTTTTTTCTCATTTTTTTAACAAGTTGGGTTGTTCTAGCTATTTGTGGATTTGGAAACTGTTTTTCTGTTTGACAAAAAATGCTCTTTTTTCTTCTTACAGTTTCTCTACTGTTATATCTTGATTTCTTTGACAGCCTGTGGGTAGGATGGCCAAGTTGTACCTTTTGTGCAGTTCCAACAAAATAGGTGATATCTTTTCTCTCTCTCCTCTCTCAATGATAAAAGCAAAATGCTTTTTTCTCTGCTTTTCTGAAAAGTTTCCCAACTCTTAGGAAAATGATGAAAAGGCTATATGCAACAAGCCCTTTGCTTGTTGTTTGGTTTACCATACTGCTTTGTACTTTTTCCCCCTGCTATTTGTAAGCTACTTTGCCATGCTGCTGTGCTTGTTCAGTTACTTGACATTTACTGCTTGCATTTTGTTGCTGTCTGTTTTGCTTGTTCTAGCTGCATCCAGTTTGTATTTGGCTTTGCTTAGTTTGCCTGGTTTGTGATGTTTGGACAGCATGCTGCATTTTGGTGCCTTGTTTGTATTGTTTAGTTTCCTTGTACTTTGTAATGCTTGCACTATACTTGTCTAGTTACTTGCCATTGTTGCATTTGGACAAACTTGCTTTGCATTCTTTAATTGGACAACTTGCATTTTTATTTTTATTTTTGTGAACCAAGAAGAGCAATCTTCTTGTGATTTTCAAATAGAAAAATAAAAACTTGATGAAAATATCCCTCTGATTCCAAACGGCAAACTTTAATGATGAACATTTTTCTTTCTTTTTTTTTTGAAATTTTTATTCCTGTTCAATTAACTATACTAATCTTTTTTCTTCTATCTCTCTTTCATGTGAGCGCAAATTGGATGGTGGCAAAGTAGAGAAAGCAAGAAATTCTTTGGCGAGCAAGGGAGCAATGGAAGCTTAGTCATTCTTAGGCTTAGATTCAATTCTTTGTAATTTAGAGAGATTTTCAATCAGTTGTATTAATTTATTTTTTCAAGTACGATAAGTTGTAAAACCTAAGGCATTTGAATAATAAATTATTTTTGTAAAAGCATCTGAAATAAATGAAGAAACTCTTTATGGGATAATCTGATATCCAATATAATCCATTACTGTTAGTAACTTGTAATTCTCTCTTTGCATCTTCACTGATTCTTTAAGATTCCTGATTAAAGTAACCGAAACTACATTCCAATAATTCCAATCCAGATAACTTAAACTCCAAGTAATCCAATAACTCTGTAATCTTGTAACCTTGCAACAATATTCCAATCAGAACACGCACTGTGTATTCCAATAAACAGGCAAATGTTTATTCCATAAACGGATGGATGTTTTAAAATACGCAAATTAACTAGTTAACCTGGATCAAACGAACACTGCCTTTTCAGTAAATTTGCAAGAGCATGAAAACATGTGACATCCAATTGACTTTCTTGAGGATTTAGTTTCTTCTGAGAAATGCGAGAAAAACCCTAATTCCTGATTTACTGCCATAGGAGAAAATCTGTCTGATCGATTCCTGAGCCATTCTTGAATACCTGAGAAACTCTAGGGTTGTGATTTATGTGAAAAATGGGAGGGCAATTTTTGGGGTACAACATCTGCCCCTGTTCAATCTTCTTGAACCTGAAGAGTTAGATCGGCGAGTTTGCCGTTCGTGACTCGAAGGTAAAAGATGATTGGACACTAGAGTGCCCATAAATTTGCACTCGTCAAAGTATAGTTGATGGAATGGGCTTAAAGATGCCATTTAGAGATGTGACAGAATCTTGTCGGAGATGGGCTAAAAGATGCCATCCAAGAATGTTTGTTGAATTGTATGTTGTAAGTCGAAAGAATGAGTAGCAGAAAGGTATCCATGTCTGGAACGTCTCTGAGCTGGGGGTCTGAATAAGAAATAGAATAGCATCCGTGTCTGGAGCATCTATAAACTGTTTTCATGATTTGAATCTGAACAAGCAATAAAATAACATCTGTGTCTAGAGCATCTATAAATTGTTTTCATGATTTGAATCTGAACAAGCAATAGAATAACATCCGTGTCTGGAGCATCTATAGACTGTTTTCATGATTTGAATTTGAATTTGAATAAGAAATAGATTAGCATCCGTGTCTGGAGCATCTCTAGGCTGTTTTCTGAGGCTGAATCTGAACAAGCGATAGATTAGCATCCATGTCTGGAGCATCCGTAAACTGTTTTCATGATCCTTGAATTTGAATAAGCAATATATTAGCATCCATGTCTGGAGCATATCTAGGCTGCTTTCAGATTGTATACTGGTAGCTCGTTATTCTTATCCTGAAAAAGGGTAAAATATTAGCTGAAACACAAAGTTATGTTGCATGAAATGTATGATGCAATATATGTGTTTTAACAATGTTTATGATATATGAATGTAATGTATGCGCATGCAAGCTAATTAGTTGTCTTGCTGAGGAAAATAAATCCTTGATAGTTTGGAGATAATAAAATCTTTGACTGCTGCCGGGGAAAATAAATCCTTGACCGCTATTGGAGATTCAAAATCTTTGACTGCTGAAGATTATCAAAAACTTTGACAACTTCTGCAGGGAATTAAGAATGAGAATCTTCAATCTGCTAGGGGAATTTGCATCCTGTGGGATTTCATGCTGAGGAGCCAAGAAAGAAAATCTTCGATCTGCAGGGGATTAAAAATTCTGACAAATATATGCTAAGAATAAAGAAGGCTCTGGCAACTTCACTGGAGAATCAAGGATGAGAATCTTCGTTCTGTTGAGGAGTAAATACTCTGTAGGGAATAGCTATACTGTTGGGGAGTAGCTATCCTGCTGGAGAGTAAGCTCAGGACTTTGGGGAAAAGCTTATTCTTGTTTGGAAGAAGTTCAGGTGTTTAGGTTGTATGCCACTTTAAGAAATAAAATCTTCATTCTGCTGGAGGTATCAAGAGTTCGGGTTGTATGCCACTTTGAGAATGAGAATCTTCATTCTGCAGGGAATATCAGGAGTTCGGGTTGTATACCACTTTGAGAATGAGAATCTTCATTCTGTCGGGGATATCAGGAGCTCGGGTTGTAAGCCACTTTGAGAATGAGAATCTTCATTCTGTCGGGGATATCAGGAGTTCGGGTTGTATGCCACTTTGAGAATGAGAATCTTCATTCTGTCGGGGATATCAGGAGCTCGGGTTGTATGCCACTTTGAGAATGAGAATCTTCATTCTGTCGGGGATATCAGGAGTTCGGGTTGTATGCCACTTTGAGAATTAGAATCTTCATTCTGTCGGGGATATCAGGAGCTCGGGTTGTATGCCACTTTGAGAATGAGAATCTTCATTCTGTTGGAGATATCAGGAGTTTGGATGTATGCCAATCTACTGGGGAAGCAAGAATGAGAATCTTCATTCAGGCGTTTGGGTCAGGAGCTTGGGTGTATGCCAATCTACTGGGGAAGAAAGAATGAGAATCTTCATTCAGGCATTTGGGTCAGGAGGTTGGGTGTATGCCAATCTACTGGGGAAGCAAGAATGAGAATCTTCATTCAGGCGTTTGGGTCAGGAGCTCGGGTGTATGCCAATCTTCTGGGAAGGCAAGAATGAGAATCTTCATTCAGGCGTTTAGGTCAGGAGCTCGGGTGTATGCCAATCTTATGGGAAGGCAAGAATGAGAATCTTCATTCAGGCGTTTGGGTCAGGAGCTTGGGTGTATGCCAATCTTCTGGGAAGGCAAGAATGAGAATCTTCATTCAGGCGTTTAGGTTAGGAGCTTAAGTGTATGCCAATCTTCTGGGGAATTATCCTAGGTTGGGGATAAAAGTTAATTATTATCTGGTTGATTTGCAGGCTTTAAGATAACTTGCTGGGGGATTTGGAGAAACCAGATGATTTCCACCGTGGTTTGATAGTTTCAGCTCCGCTGGGGATTGGTAGTTGGTAGTCTCATCTCCTCTGGGGATCTTAATGACGTGTTGTAGAGATTGTGCATGGAAATGGGCTTAAAGATGACATTTGGAGAAACAAAGGAGAATCGTCGGAGATGGGCTTATAGATGCCATCCAAAGGTGATTGTTGACGGAGAGTTTGAACTGGATCTGAAACATCAAAATCTGGAAGTGAATCAGAATAAACCGTTGAGAGATTTATCTGAAACAATAAAATCTGGAAGTGAATCAGAGTAAACCGTTGAGAGATTTATCTGAAACAATAAAATCTGGAAGTGAATCAGAGTAAACCGTTGAGAGATTTATCTGAAACAATAAAATCTGGAATATCTTCAACTGGAATAAGAATCAGGGAGATCTTAGTGTCGATCTGACTGAGCCAGAGAAAGTCTTGAATGAACTTTGACTGGATAAGAATCAGAAAAATCTTAGAATCGATTTAATTGAGCCAGACGAAAGTCTTGGAATATCTTTAACAGATGCCGAGGAAAATAAATCCTAGACTGCTGTAAAAGGGGAAAGTTGAATGAACTACTATCTGGTCGTGGTCCAGGCTTCATAGCTTGAATTTTGTGAGAATTTGATTGCATCTTTCCTGAAAGGTAAAGGTTAGTTGCATGACATATATCAAACAAATATTTTCTCAAAATAAATGAGATTGCGTTGTATGATGTCCTGATGTATGAATGTGTAATGTTTTCAAGACGGCCTCTCACTCGAGAAAATAAATCCCGAACTGGTGATGGAGAAAAGAGTTGAATTCTTCGTTTCCGATAGTGAAAAATCTGGCGACTTCAATAGGAAAAATTCTCAGGCATTCTTGAGGTCGACTTAGCTGGGAAGAGGTTATCAAAGATTGAAACTCTGGCTGGGAGCCATCTTATGAGAAGGATTTTAGAAAGATTTGTCACTGCCCCAAGTAGCGAGTGTTTATGGCTTTTCCATGAAATGTTCGACTGTATGCAAACCTTTGTTGGGATTGATGTTCAATGCCCTAAGTGACGGGGACAGAGGCTTGCCCCGGGTTATTCTGCACTTTGAGAGATTTCTTGAAATCTTGAATGGACTGCCCCAGGTGTACTAGACAATGACATGTCATGTCCCTTCGTTGATAGGAGATTTTTTGTAATGGAAGTGTCATCCCACTTGAAGTGATTTTGTTCACTGAGATAACTTTTGTTCATCGGATATTCACTGTGTGAATTTCCTCGCTGTCAAACAAATAGCCATATGTAAAAAACGATATTCAACTAATGCAAAGTGTATGCTTGTCTTGAAATTTTGAAAATGCATTTTTTAGCAGAAAACTTTTGTAAGAAAAATTCAACTCATGATTTAGAGAAAAGCCTTACAGGAGTCAGGATACCTTTTGTAACAGTATGCTTTCGAACTAACCTATGCTTCAATTAGGACTTTTAAAGGGTTGTAACGTGGCTTGGTTCACAGTTTAAGAAACAAAGAATAAAGGACCAAAGTAATATTTGTACCCACCCGCTCTTCGTGATGTTCTTCAGTCCTAAACTCAGTTAATCGTGCGTTTAAACTCCAAATGAGTCTGGGACGACATTTTGGTGATGGTTCACACAAGTTGAATTTGTTGGAAGGCAGTCATTTTTGCAACATTATTTTTGTTGAGGATTTGTAGTGACCTCTTTCTTTCGGTTTATTATCCCTAATTTTTGCCTGACTGTTCCTATTTTTGAGATTACAGTCAGCGGGATGCCCCAGTTTTCTTAAGCCTTCTTTATAGGTTTTGACTTAGTGGGCTTTTCTTTTTGAGAGATAATGACTTCCTATGTGATACGGAACCATCACCGTCTTTTTGATTCCAAAGGAATTTTTTTGATGTCATTCATTGTATTATAAGATGAGAGTTTGCGACTTTATCGTGCACTTGAATTAACTGAGAGACTAACCTGCCCCAGGTTTTGATTAAAGGTTTCAATTTGTGTTAAAATAGAAAACTTCTACTTCTTTGGCTCGAAAGGGTTGACTAGGGATTATCTTCCTTATAAATCCAGTGTTTAGGATTTGAAATAAACGCTTGTACATCGTCAGCAAGGTCGGTCCAAAAGCATACTGTATGAGATTATGGCATTGTTTTTGTCATCCTCCCTCTAAAGGTTTGTAACTTTTAGCAAGAGTTAAATGTCATAAAGAAAGTAGAAAGCATAGTTTAAGTATAGTGAAAACGAATGGATGAATTCAAGACAAACATATGTAATGCATTAATGAAACAAAGTTTGACATTAATAGATAATTGCTTGAATAACAAAAGAAATTACAACTTGAAAATTCAAATGAAATAAAAGCCTCTTTGTCTAAACTTGTCACTTTAGGTGGAGAGCCTTCAATGGAAGATTTTCATCTGGCCATCTTGTGTGAACTCCAGCACTCTTTTGTCAATCAAGTCTTGGGTCTTATTTTTCAAATCCCAATAGTCATTCGTATCATGCCCAAGATTATTGGAGTGGTATGCACATAATGCATTGGGATGATATCTAGGAGCAGAGGTATTGGGATTCCGAGGAGGACCCCTTAATACAGTCAGCTTGACCTCCAACAGGCGTTGCAGTACTTGATATAATGGCATGTTAATCTCAATGAAGCGCCTTCCAGATGTATTTTGCTTACGCCGATTACCCTGCTGACGTTGGTGAGGTTGTTGTTGAGCTTGTGACCCTGAAGCAAACTGGGGAAGCTTTCCCTCGACTTCTTGTCTCAAGGGAGACTGAATGATGACTTGATCCTCAACCCTAATTGTTTGCCCCATTTGGTTACATCCATCCCGATGCAGTTTGTTGATGAGGACCTTTAGTTATTCTTGTCATTGTGCCAAGTTTTGGATGAGAGCCATCTGACCCACCAGTTGTCCCATCATCTGTATTTTCGTTGTTGCCATCTCAATCTGTAGTCCTTCCAACTGATCATTCCTGATGCCCCCAGGGTTCCCTATGACCATGCCCCTTGTGAGGAGAGCTTTCACTTCTTCCAGCCCCTTGGATAGGTTCAAGAACATCTCTTGAAGTTGAGCGTTTTGAGCCTGAATGTCTTTGATAGTCTTCTCTAGAGCCATCTCTACTGAAATAAACAGTAGGAAGATAAGGAGACTTGAAAGGGGGAAACCTGTCATGATACGATGCATGATATGTGGATGCATGTTTTCAAGGATCTCTCGGGGTAAACACAACAAAATGTTAGAAGTTGAACATCTTTGATTGGAGAACTTTGTATCGGTGGACGTTTTTCCACGAGAATCAAGCTCACCATGTCAAGTGGGTCATAGCCCTCGACTCAAGTTGTTGTACTTGATCTTTGACGGCGTTTGTTTAGAGGAAAAATGAATCCTCATGCCTTCTGGTAGACATCTGGTTCAACGTGACCCTGCATAAAAAAACCCTCGAGATCCTTGAAATGGTTATTGAAAATGCTATGGTATGATGTTATGATGTTATGTACAGATATACGAAGTAAGCAAGTTTATATACAAATAATCATATTCACACAAAGCAGACAAGTCCTTAGGTTTAGGCTTGCATGGAGCTTGTAGGTAAGTACCCTCTTGAAGTCTAGTTGGCTCAACCTGTGCTAGAAATAGTAATCGGGTTCTAAGGAGCTCAATATCAATGGATGGTTTCCTTGTTCATTGTTTCCATTTAGCCTCTTACAGGCGACCGAAATATTCCAAGGAAACGACCCTCAATGAGTGTATATCGAGTATCAACCAATTACGGACTGCACCAAAGCCAATCATCTCACTACATCCTAAAAGGCCAAGTTAGTCAAGTAAGGTTCTAAGGTCAGTTGATGCTTCACGACACCACGCGGCGGCCCCGTACTCTCCTTGATTCAACTCAAGGGTTACCGGTACCAACCAATGTGCCACATCAATGTAGCTACTGTTTCAACCATGTCGGCATACCCCGCACAGTTCCCTCACAGTTTATTGCTACTTACCTAAAAGGTGCCCCTAAATCCGGGTGTAGGATTTAAAACAAACCCCAATAAGGAACCAAAAAAGTAAAGCATACAATTCAAATAATATAAGCATGTAAATGTGATCTAAAACCCTAAGGTAACCCCACTTTTAGTTTCCCAATCCCCAGCAGAGTCGCCAGTTCTGTGATACGGTGGGAGAACTGACTTGAGGTTTTTTGTTTCGTTCGCACCTGTGCGGTTTAGCAAGAGTCGCCACCGACTTTTTATTTTATCCAAAGGAAAGGTCAAAAAGCACAAGAAAGACCTTTGAGATGTTTTCTTGGGTTCGGGGGGGGGGGAGATTATGAAAAGGGAAGGTGCAAGCACCCTTTTCATCCATGGTTTTCCATGGGCTCTTAGTTACTTATTTAGATCACTTGCTTTTGCTTTTCAATTGTTTGAAATGGTGCTTTGTGTGTGTGATTTTGAAAATGTTTTTAAAAGAGGCCTTGTCTAGGCAACCTTTGTAACAATTCTTGTTTGAATGTTTTACAAAGGTGTTTGTCTTTTGAAAAGATGTTTCAATGTTTGAAAGTTTGTATTTGGGAAATGTTTTGAAATTTTGTGTTTTGAAAATAGAAAGGATGTTTGCAAATTTGATCAAGTAGCTAGGAGTATCTACCCTTACTCAAAGAATTTTCCTACACATTTTTAACCCTTTAACATTGTTGTTTTACCATTGTATTTGGTAAACAACCTTGTGTTTGGATGTTAAACGGGACAGGCGTGGGTCAAATTTACAATCATTGAAAGCAACTTGTGGGACGCTCTAGCAATTTTGTAAGGGACGAGATCATTTTATCGAAGGCAATATCGAGGGTCATCGAGGGACTACGATCTTTGTTTATCGAAGGGTCATTTGCTAGAGTGTCTCATATTCGAGGGACATGATTGTATTTCCGAGGCAACAAGCGAGGTTACCCTAGAGGTGCACGTGTGAGAAGTGTGTTGATTTCAAGTTATTGGTTCTTGGATTAGGTCATCTAGCGATCGAATTTTAAATCTTGCCATACTTGCCTAATTACTACACAGTATATCGAAAGCAATAAATTGCGGGAATTAAAAGCCTAAGCTATTACAAAAGTATCCGGGAATGGGGGTACAATTATTACAAATGGGGATGAATCACATAAGAATAACAATGTCCAAATATTACAACCAAATCGAATTGCTGTATGATTTAATACCAAGCTATGACAATTTACGAAAATAAAATCAACAAAGTATGAGATGTATGTGCTTACTTGAAAAGAGATAAATAAAATCTATTCTAAAAAAAGATTAAAAATTATTATTATTCTACTTGTATTTTATTAATTAAAAAAAAGAAAAGTTTAAAGAAAGAAAATTAATTAAACTAAATCTTGACTTTTTTGGTGTTTTTATTAAATGATTAAAAAAGGTTTAAAGAAAGCAAACTAATTAAATTAAATTTTTTGATGTTTTTATTATATGTAACAAAATAACAAAGATAAATTAAAAGAATAAAAAGAAAATTAACTTCAAGATTAATTTAAGTTGATAAAAAAAAAGTATTTAGTTTTATGAAATTGTTAACAAAAAGAAGTAAATTAAAAAAAAAGGTAAAAATGGGCTTAGGGAAGTCCAAAGATGCTAGGGCCAAAGACATATTGTCCTGCTGAAAGAAACAAAGCCTGATGAGGGGGGTGGCGAGCTAGCAATGCATTATGTGGGCCTAAGGTTTTGCAAACGAAGCCCATTGCCTCTTAACTCAGTTTAGGGTTTTTTGATTAGGGGAAACAGATTAGGGTTTGTGAACTTCTCACAGCGGCGCCGTTGTCTCTCTCGTTCTCCCTCATTCATCTTCCTCACTCAAAGTCCCTAATCACCCCTGTCCTTCTTCCTAATTCACGAGAAAAACGTTTTTTTTTTGCCTCTTGATTTCATCCTAAGTTCTGAATGAAACCAACTGAAGGGGTTTGAAATACAATCTCTCTGATCTTCCCTTCCCCGTTTCCGTTGCCAGCGCATCTCCCACCCTCTAAACGATTCTCAAAGTTTTTTGTGAAAAGGTACGGTTTTGCTTTGGCTTAACATTTTCGTTGATTTTTTTGCACGTTTTGTTCATGTTTGCTTGTTAATCAATTTTAATACTCACTGAGATGCAGAAAAGGGTTTGAGGAGAAACGTACCTTAGGGACTTTTGTGAAATGGAAATGGATATTGAGATTGGGCGAGGATGCACCATGGTAGCTGGACACGAGGGGAGGGAAGAAATGATGAGGTGAAGCTTTTCTGGTGACTTTTATTTCCCTTGAACTTGAATGATGATAGTGTTTCACTTCTGACTTTATTGTTTCTTTCCTCCCTCTTGAACTTGAATGATGATAGTGTTTCACTTCTGACTTTGTTGGATAATGATTGATGGAAATTGTTATGTTTTTGTTGTGGAAATGAGATACAGGTTTTGAATGCTTTTGACAGTTTACAAGTTTTTTGTTGGTGTTTGGGACTGAGATACAAGTTTGTTTTTGGTTTGATAATAGGTTTGGAGGTTGTTTGTTGTTGTTACAGTTGTGGCTTTATTGTTCTGCAATTTTGGGATGATTTTTGTGGTTTGAGGTACACAAGTTTAGAACTGTTTGAGGATTGGTTTCGTTGTTGAAATGGATTTTTGGGTTGATGCTTTGTTACAATTTTGTTATAACTGTTTGGACTTGGATATTTTGCAGCTTGGTTCTGCAAGTTTTTTTTGAAATGTTTGGCAGGTTTTGAGGTTGAAGGATTTGAGTTACATGTTTTGTTGCATTCTTGAACTGAGTTCTGCAGTTTTTTGAGTATTTTGTGAGTTGGTTTACAGTTTGGCAGGCTTGTTTAGTTTGGGAACTGAGTTTGAAATGTTTGAAAGTTGTTACAGTTTTGATTTTTTCTCATTTTTTTAACAAGTTGGGTTGTTCTAGCTATTTGTGGATTTGGAAACTGTTTTTCTGTTTGACAAAAATGCTCTTTTTTCTTCTTATAGTTTCTCTACTGTTATATCTTGATTTCTTTGACAGCCCATGGGTAGGATGGCCAAGTTGTACCTTTTGTTCAGTTCCAACAAAATAGGTGATATCTTTTCTCTCTCTCCTCTCTCAATGATAAAAGCAAAATGCTTTTTTCTCTTCTTTTCTAAAAAGTTTGTCAACTCTTAGGAAAATGATGAAAAGGCTATATGCAACAAGCCCTTTGCTCTTTGTTTGGTTTACCATACTGCTTTGTACTTTTTTCCCGCTATTTGTAAGCTACTTTGCCATGCTGCTGTGCTTGTTCAGTTACTTGACATTTACTGCTTGCATTTTGTTGCAGTCTGGTTTGCTTGTTCTAGCTGCATCCAGTTTGTATTTGGCTTTGTTTAGTTTTCCTGGTTTGTGCTGTTTGGACAGCATGCTGCATTTTGGCGCCTTGTTTGCATTGTTTAGTTGCCTTGTATTTTGTAATGCTTGCACTGCTGCATCCTTACTGTTATGCTGCATTGTACTTGTCTAGTTACTTGCCATTGTTGCATTTGGACAAACTTGCTTTGCATTCTTTAATTGGACAACTTGCATTTTAATTTTTCTTTTTGTGAACCAAGAAGAGCAATCTTCTTGTGATTTGCAAAGAGAAAAATAAAAACGTGATGAAAATAGCCCTCAGATTCCAGACGACAAACTTTAATGATGAACATTTTTCTTTCTTTTTTTTGAAATTTTTATTCCTGTTCAATTAACTGTACAAATCTTTTTTCTTCTATCTCTCTTTCATGTGAGGGCAAATTGGATGGTGGAAAAGCAGAGAAAGCAAGAAATTCTTTGGCGAGCATGGGAGCAATGGAAGCTTAGTCATTCTTTGGCTTAGATTCAATTCTTTGTAATTTAGAGAGATTTTCAATCAGTTGTATTCATTTATTTTTTCAAGTACGATAAGTTGTAAAACCTAAGGCATTTGAATAATAAATTATTTTTGTAACAATATATAAATGAAGAAAGTCTTTATGGGATAATCTGATATCCAATATAATCCATTATTGTTAGTAACTTGTAATTCTCTCTTTGCATCTTCACTGATTCTGTAATATTCCTTATTAAAGTAACTGAAACTGCATTCCAATAATTCCAATCCAGATAACTTAAAATCCAAGTAATCTAATAACTCTGTAATCTTGTAACCTTGCAACAGTATTCCAATCAGAACACGCACTGTGTATTCCAATAAACAGGCAAATGTTTATTCCATAAATGAGCGGATGTTTTAAAATACACAAATTAACTGGTTAACCTGGATCAAACGAACACTGCCTTTTCAGTAAATTTGCAGAAGCATGAAAACATGTGACAACCAATTGACTTTCTTGAGGATTCAGTTTCTTCTAAGAAATGCGAGAAAAACCCTAATTCCTGATTTACTGCCATAGGAGAAAATCTGTCTGATCGATTCCTGATCCATTCTTGAATACCTGAGAAACTCTAGGGTTGTGATTTATGTGAAAAATGGGAGGGCAAAATTTGGGGTACAACACCATGCATCATGACACATGCATATACGCATCATACAGCACAATCTCATTTATTTTGAGAACATCATGGCCTGATACATATCATGCATTACATACAACTAACCTTTACCTTTCAGGAAGGACGCGGTTAAATTCTCACAAAATTTAAAGCTATGAAGCTTTTTCCTCCGTTGAATTACAGACGAGTTCCTAAATCTCGGCAGAGATGTTTTCTCAGTTGAATTACGTGCGAGTTCTTAAATCTCGACGAAGATGTTTCCCCAGTTGAATTACGGATGAGTTCTTAAATCTCAGCAGAGATGTTTTCTCAGTTGAAGTACAGGCGGGTTCCTAAATCTTGACAAAAGTGTTCCTCCATTGAATTACAAACGAGTTCCTAAATCTCAGCAGAGAAGTTTTCTTAGTTGAATTACGGGCGAGTTCTTAAATCTCGACGAAGATGTTTCCCCAGTTGAATTACGGACGAGTTCTTAAAACTCAACAAAGATGTTTTCTCAGTTGAATACAGACGATTTCCTAAATCTCGACAAGAGTGTTTCTCCGTTGAATTACAGACGAGTTCCTAAGTCTCAGCAGAGAAGTTTTCTCAATTGAATTACGGGCGAGTTCTTAAATCTCGACGAAGATGTTTCCCCAGTTGAATTACGGACGAGTTCTTAAAACTCAGCAGAGATGTTTTCTCAGTTGAAGTACAGACGAGTTCCTAAATCTCGACAAAAGTGTTCCTCCGTTGAATTACAGACGAGTTCCTAAATCTCAGCAGAAAAGTTTTCTCAGTTGAATTACGAGCGAGTTCTTAAATCTCGACGAATATGTTTCCCCAGTTGAATTACGGACGAGTTCTTAAAACTCAGCAAATATGTTTTCTCAGTTGAAGTACAGACGAGTTCCTAAATCTCGACAAAAGTGTTCCTCCATTGAATTAAAGACGAGTTCCTAAATCTCAGCAGAGAAGTTTTCTCAGTTGAATTACGGGCGAGTTCTTAAATCTCAACGAAGATGTTTCCCCCCTCAGTTGAATTACGGGCAAGTTCCTAAATCTCGACACCTCAATTGAATTACGGGCAAGTTCCTAAATCTCGACACCTCATTTGAATCACATGCAACTTCCTAAATCTCGACACCTCAATTGAATTACGGGCAAGTTCCTAAATCTCGACACCTCAGTGGAATTACGGGAAAGTTCCTAAATCTCGACACCTCAGTTGAATTACGGGCGAGTTCCTTTCCCTTAACAAAGATTAGACTTCCCCAGCGGAATCTTCCTCAACAGCAGGCGTGCAAGCTCTCGCTAAGGAATCTCTTATGCGATCGACACTTCTCTAAATGGCATCTGTAAGCCCATTCCCGACATTACAAAGCAACTACCACTTCATGCGAGTGCAAATTTATGGGCACTCTAGTGTTCAATCCTCTTCCACCTTCGGATCACGAAAGGCACGAAAGCCAATCTATATCCTAAGGTTTAAGAAGATTGAACAGGGGCATCTGTTGTACCCCAAAATTTTCCCTCCCATATTTCTCAAAACATTGCAAGAAAGATCTCCAAATTGCTCAAAGTAGTCCAAGGGTTGGCCAAAAAGCTCTCTCCTAAGGCAGTCTACTCAAATTAGGGTTTTGTGTTTCATTAAGATCCTTGAGTCCAAGTGACTCCAAGTGCTCACCAATGTCCTAATATGTTCTCAAGATCATCCATGTCATGTTTCAAGCCTTGCAGAGGAATTTTGCTCATTCAATTGCTCAAAAGGTCCAAAAATCGGCTGTGCTAGGGCAAAAGTCAACTGTGACCCAAATACACTCAAAATTCAAGATTTTTTGTCAACATTCTCATTTTGAAGGATATTTCATCATTTTATCAAGGTTTGATCATGATTCATCAAGGATTGCTCAAAATTTATTAAGATTCAAAAGTTGCTAAATTAGGGTTTTGCAGGAAAAGTCAACCAAACTTTGACCAAGCATAACTTTCTCATACTTTATTAAAAATGACCCATCCAAAGCTTATTTTGAATAGTATTCAATTATCTACAATCCATCTTCATACCCCAACATCAAAATATGCACTCAGAAGAAGTTATGAATTTGGACATTATAGGTGATTTTGAAAAGTCAACAAAAACACCCTTTTTAGTAAAAGCTTCTAACTTGAGCATGGAATATCAAAATGATATGATACCAAAAGGGTTGATTAGAGGACATCTCAATCTTTCTAAAAAGTCCAAGAACACCTCAAAAAGTTCAAAATTGAGGAAGTTGTGCATTGTTGAAGTTGGACTTTTTTGCAAAAGTGCCAAAAGTCAACTATCCCCAAAACATCAAATTTTGCCAAATGGGCCCATTCTTTTTCACTTGTTTTAAGTTTGCATTGTAGCCCACGTGCTCTAGCCTTGCCCATGTGTCCATATCATGATTTTATTAATTATTTTGATTTTTATTTGAATTAATTTGAATTAAATCAAAATAAATCAAATAAAATCAAAAACATTGAAAACTAAAGATCTTGTGATCATTTCAGGTCTTATTACACAGCTAGCATCCTTCCAAACTCGTATCAAGCCATGTGGGGTACAAAGATGTGATTTGGATCAAATTTGGAAAGTTTTAATGGAGGATCAAATCAAATATTCAAGCATCAATGGAGGAAGATTTGAACAGTAAATTCTAACCTAATGTATTATACAATACATAAGGAAGCGAGAGGGACAAGAATAAGGGTTGGAGATCAGTTCTAGAGGCAGAAAAGTTTGCAAAAACACCAAAAAAGTGTGACTTCAAAATCAATCATAGAGGCATCCTCCAGGCTTGGCAAGTATCTCAATCTCTTCCTGGCCATCTCCACAAGCGAAAGCGACCAAGACCACGCGTTTTCAAACCTCCCAGTGCGCTGTAAGTCATCCACGGATTCACTATGTTCTTGAAATCAAAAATCTCTATTCTTGCATCCATTGTATAAAATAATTGCATCTTTGTGATCACCATGTCATTTTCAAGCTTTTGGAATTAATCAATTTCATTTATCTAACCTATATCACATATCACCATTGTTAGGGTTTTTTGTTCGTTTTTAGGGCTTTTCGTTTCAGGGAAAATTAACTTTAGTAATAGTTATGGCTAGGATCAGAAGAGGATGACGAGTTCAACCATGGTCCTAGAACTCATTTATATGGCCTAGGGAAGATTTTAGAATGAAGCTACGCTTTTAGCCGCGGATAAAAATCCGCAGGTAAAAATTATAGGATTTATAGGACATGGATGATGAGTTGTCGTCCACCCATTTGCCCGTTCAAATGATGCGCACTTTTTTTTTTATTTCTGGCGATAGATTTTGTTTTTTTTATATATTACATTATGCTTGTATTATTATAACAAATGAAGCAGCATGGTTTGGTGGTAGTCACGTAATCCTTAAAGGACCCAAAGGCTGGAGGTCAGGGGTTCGATCCCTGCCTCCAGCAATTTGCATTTTCATATTTGTTTTCATGGAATCATGTGCATATTCAAGATGGAGGTTCACCATGGACATTCACCATTAAAGCGCCAGATGGCCAAATGGCCAGATCTGGTGGTCAGCATCAAAGGCACACCACAAGCCAGTCAACACGCGTGTATGGGATCCCAAAAAGTTAATTGGATCAGCATATTTGGGCCAACAAACTGCTTTCAACACCTCCCAATATCAGGCCCATTTTCTCTTTCTCTCATACTTTGTTTATTTAATTTAATTATTTTATTTTGTTTTAATTAATTTTTAACCAATAATAAATTTTCTTTTTTATCAAAAAAACACAAAAATACTTTTATCCAATTAAAATTCAGAATTTCATTTTTTTTATTAATAAATACTAATTAATTAATTAGGATATTAATTAGGTAACATTAATTTATTTTGTAAGTAAATAAAATCAATTAGAATTAATTAGGTTTTAACTTCATTTAATTATTTTATTTTCTTTCTAAAATAATCAAAACTCCAAAAATATGTCATTAATTATTTTTGTCATTAATTAATTAATTTAATTTCTAATTTAGTATTTAATTTAGGACTTAATTTCTTTTCTTAAATAAAAAACAACAAAAAAACCATTTTTCTTTTAAAAGGGTCAAAACCCTAATTTCGCACTCGATTTAATATCACTCGCGCGATTTATTTTTCTTGATTCGATTATTGATGTATCTGCTCCCGGATTGTAATAATTAATTAGGATATTTATTTTACCCCTTTATTTTATTTTCAAAGGGTTGCTTTTGGCGATGTAAATACCCGACGCCTTGTAATTTAATTTCCGCATTTTAATTCCGCAAATTATACAACTGTTAGATGTTTGATAATAGGGTTTGCATGACAAGAATGAATGCTTAATCTAAAATCAAATTAGATCACCCTTAACATGTGAAAAGATAAAAATAACTGAAAACGACACATTCACACATGCGCACTCTTAGGGTACACCCCACTTGGTTGCCTTCGTACATGGTCATTGAGTATAGGTCGTTTTAGAGGGCGTCATCTTGTCTAAAAGATCATAGTCGCCTCGAAATGGTTGCTTCAGATATTGTTGCCTTAAACAAATGATCTAAGACATTAGGGTTACCGCTAAGGCTTCCTAACATTGCTTTAGTGACTGTATGTCCCTCTTTCGAATTGACCCTCAAACTCCAACGACGGTGCTACCCACTCACTAATAGTGGGATATCATTGTCTAAAGGAAACTAGCATAAAACGATTCCTTTTTCGAGTAGGTAGATTAGTTCTTAGATACTTGCTCATCCAAAACAAAACAATTTTTTCACACTTACACTCCTTTATAAACAAAGTTTTCAAAAACACTTCATTACACTCTTGAGGACAGAAGCAAGAGTTAAATCGAAGTTAAAAACAAAAACTTTTTCAAACCCACAAGCACAAAGAAATTTTTTTGAAAATGATGAGCAAGTACCTTAGAGCCTGTAGATAACTACGGATAGAAAGGGTGCTAATACCTTCCCTTTCTATAATTTACCCCCCGTACTCAGAAACAATCTCAAAAAAGGAATTTTTCTGTGCTTTTTTTCCTTTCCTTGTTGGATAAAATAAAAGTCGGTGGCGACTCTTGCTTACCGCGACATTTTGCGAAAACAAACGCAAAACGTAAACCAGCATTCCAATAAACAGTTAGTTCTTCCCACCGTATCACAGGTAGGTATAGGATTGCGACAGAGAAAGACTTTGATGGCGTTAACATTTATGAATTGGTCCGAATTGGGAAATAGAACCAAACCATAAATGAGAAGAGCTAGGACGTCTTCGAAAGCTTGGAAATCCATGTAATCCCAGAATGAACGGGCTTTTTCCAAAAGAAACTTAGCTAGAAAGCCTTTAACCCCGCTTCTTGTTTCTCAATTGGCTATGACGTCGACCCTCTTCACATGTAAAGCTTCGGCGATGACTTCAGGTTTTGGAATCCCTTCTAGACCGGTGACCGGTATCTGATCAAGTACGAGCACCCCTAAGAGTAGAGATAACTCTTCCAGTGTAGGTACCAATTGATAGTCCGGGAAAGTGAAACAATGATGTACGTGATCAAAGAATTGGAATATTACACACATTATCTCTTCTTGGAAGTTGAATGTATCCAAACTGAGGAGTCGACCATACTTCTTGGTAAAAGGAGAATCCCCGGGCACTATTGAAGCTAGCTCTTGAAGTTGAGGATGTGCTTTTACAAAATTGATTCAGATGGTGTTTCTTCGGAGAGAATTCATGTCCTACAAAACAAAAACAAAGATAAATTTCTAAATCCTTGAAATGGTTAGTGAGCATGCATATGATGTTCATGATGTTTATGATGTTTATGTACAAGTAAATATATACACGCACAACAAACAATTCCCTATGTTTTAGGTTTGCATGAGTTTTGTAGGTAAGTACCCTCTTGAAGTTTAGTTGGCTCAACATGTCCTAGTAATAGTGATCAGGTTCTAAAGGATCTCAATATCACCGACCTTTCTCTTAGGCATTGTCTCAGCACAACAATCTTTTCTTGCAGCCGAGATATCCCAAAAGTCTAGCCTCAATGAGTGTAGTATCGAGTATCAACCAATTTTCTGCTCTACACCGAAATCGGCTATCTCACTACGTCCTAATGGCCAAGTTTGTTCAATTAGGGTTCTAAAGTCAATTAATGCTTCACGATGCCACTCAACGGCCCTGTATTCTCCTCGATTCACCACGAGGGATACCGGTACCCACAAATGCGTCGCACTAACATAGCCATTGTTTCAACCATATCGGTCTACGCCGTACAGTCTCCACAATCTATTGCTATTTACCTAAAAAGGTGTCCCAGATCCGGGTGGAGGATCAAAGCAAGCCCAATACAAAGAACTACATATAAATCACACAAATCAAATAATGAAAACGATTAAAGGTGATATAACCCTAAGGTAACCCCACTTTTTAGATATCCCCAGTAGAGTCGCCAGTTCTATGATGCGGTGGGAGAATTGACTTGATATTTTTGCGTTTTGATCGTATTTGCGGGGATAGCAAGAGTCGCCACCGACTTTTCTTTTATCCAAAAGGAAAGGTAAAAAAAGCACAAGAAAGATCTTTCGAGATTATTTCTTGGGTTCAGGGGGTAGATTATGAAGAGGGAAGGTATTAGCACCCTTTTCATCGGTAGTTATCTACGAGCTCTTAGTTACTCGCTTAGATCACTTGCTTTTGTTTGACAGTATGCTTGTGGTGTATTTTTTTGAAAGTATTTTGAAAATTCCTTTGTAATGGTTCTCGTTTCTATAAGAACGCGTACAAAGTGTTGTTTCGAAAAATAGTTCAAAGATGTGTTTGTGGAAATGTGTTTTTGAAAGTGTTTTTGAAAAGATGTTTTGTAATGGTTCTCGTCTCTATAAGAACGTATACAAAATGTTTTGTCTTTTGAAAAATGTTTTGAGATGAAAGTGTTGGTGTAAAAATGTTTTTGTCGTGAGCAAGCGAGTAACTAGGACCGAATCTACCTACTCGAAAGGTCTCAAATGTCCTTTTCTTCCTCCTTTAGATGTTGCTATCTTACCATTGATTTGGTAAGAAGCCCCATCGTTGGATGTAAAGGGACATGCGTGGGTCAATTTTTACAGTCATCGGAAGCAACTTATGTGACGCTTTAGCAATTTTTGTAAGGGACGAGATCGTTTTATCGAAGGCAACGTCGAGGGTCATCGAGGGACTACGATCTTTTTATCGAAGGGTCATTGCTAAAATGTCCCATATTCGAGGGATATGAATGTGTTTCCGAGGCAACAAGCTAAGTTACCCTAGAGGTACGCGTGTGAAAAGTGTGTTTGTTTCAAGTTATTTTGTTGAAATTAGGTTATCTAACGATTGATTTTATGTCTTGCCATGCACGCCTAATTACTATACAGTATAAGGAAAACAGTAAATTGCAGAAATTTAAATTCTACGATATTACAGAGTTTTCGGGAAAGGGGGGTACAAATTTATGAATGAGGATGAGTCGAATTGTCAATACGATTAAAAGTTAAAATAAACAGTCAATACAACCCAATCAAATTAAAAATAAACAATTAATTAAACTAAAACAATCTATTTTAAATTAATTAGAAAATTTTAATAACATAAATATTATTAAACTTAATTATTTTAATTGAAAAGTGTTTATATTTTTATATATTTTTATTATGTTAAAAATTCAAACGATGTTAAAGTCCATGGGGGTGCAAAAACTGGGGCGCTAGGTTAGGTTAGATGGCACAAGAAAAAAATTAAAAGAAAAGTTACAAAACAAACAAACAAAAAGAATAAACTTGGGTTTAGGAAACCCGATTCGCCCATGCTCCCACCAAACGGGTTGAAAACCCTAACATAACCAAAAAAAAGCTCTTCCCTTGATTTTATCGTATCTCTATATACTCCCAACAACTTCTTCTCCCTGTCTCTTATGAAACTCACTCTGTAAATCTCTATTCCTTTATCTTAAATGGTTCCGAAAATACTTCCCCTTTATGAAACTTCCTATGTAAATCAATCTCTCTGCCTCTTACGATCCCTAATCCTAACGAACAACAACAATAATCCGATCTCTTTTCACGGTTTCACGACCGTGCTTAGGAAAACAACAACAACATAAGCTCACTGTATCGAAGCAAAGAAAAAGTGAGTGAAAAAGAGAGTTACCGGATCGACGGTGGGTTCTCAAATGTACGGTGGAGACGGGTTTATCTGTCGAAATTGCAGTGGAGGCTTGAGGTCTGAGTTGGGACTCGCGGTTGAACATGAACAACAGAATGGTCAGCGCATTTCAGACTTTCTCACGTGTGCCTTTTTAATTCATCCTCTTCTTGTTTCTTTTTAGTGACTATTAGGGCACTGTGAATGAATTTTGGTTTAGATTGTTATTGAATGATGAGTTGACTGTGTGTTGCAGTGAGGTTGGTTTAAATTGTGTAAGTAATAGATGTTCTAGTGTTTACTGTAGATGGCTCTCCCCTTTGTTGTAGGAACAGCAAAAAAAAAGTCCTCTTACCGTGTTAAAGAAAGGTGCTTTTATATTTTTAGAGAAAGGGGTTTTGGGGGGAAATATTGGTGAGCTTTGAACAGATTTGATATGCTGCTCTGTGGCTTTTTTGTATAGCTTTTGTTTTTGCTATGTTTGTGCAAGTCAGGACTGTTTTGTTAACAGGTTTGGACAGCAGAAAACAAGGAAATAGGTTGTTGTTATTTTGACTGTTTTTTTGTAGCAGAGTTTTTGCAGGATGTATTTTGGGCAATTTTGCAGCATATATAACATGCTTATGGGCTGTAGCAGTGTTTGACAATTTTGGGGTTGTTTGTGGCCTAGGTGATCACTTTCCTCTTTCCTCTTTCAATGAAAATAAACAAATTTGTTTACTTATTGAAATTCTGAAGGGTTTGTATGTTTTAAGGAAAATGATGATATAATGTTTTTGATGAGCAAGTTGACTTGCTGTTTTCCCTTATTCCATTTTTTACTTATTGCTGCCTTATACACGTGTTGCTGCCTGCTTGTTTACAACCTTTGTTTATTGCAGTTTTAACTTTGCTTCAACAATGTTTGTTTTGCTTTTCTGCTGTAGTTTGGGCTGCTGCAATTTTGTGCATTTGAACTTGCTTGTAAATTTTTTCTTTTTCCCTTTTTGTGAACCAAGAAAGACAACTTTCTTGTGATTTGCAATTGGGGGGAAATGGGATGTGATGAAACAAACAAAACATTCTGATTCCAAGCCACAAACCCTAGTGATGGATTATTATTTTTGAAAATCTTGATTTCATGCCCAACATTTCATGTTGCTAACATTTTTTTTCTCTTCTTTTCTTTCATGTGATGAGTATTGATTTGGAAGTGAATAAGATAAGGGAAGGTTGAAGATTGATGCTAGGTTCAAAGCAACATGAAGAATTGAAGATGAAAGGCCATGGTTGGAAACCAAATGAAGCATGGAGAATTTTAGAAGCAAGTTAGCATATGCTTAGGGAGGACTTTAGGTTTCCATGTACAAAAAAACTTGTGTAATTTTCTTGTAATTTGTAATTTGAAACTTGAAAAGAAAACATGAATTGGATTTGTATAATTGTTTCTTTGATGTAAGATCAACATGATGGCAATGTAGCATGATTTGAAATTTGTAACTTTGGCTTGGAATTTGGATGTCATATTAAATAAGGCTTGAACCAATTTTGATTATACTTTTATATTTTGAATGAACCATGGCTAAAGGCCTTCAACTTTAACACTTCGAATGAATCCATGCTCAAATGTCTTAACATGAATGGCTAAGCTTGATTGTTTCTTTTTTGATCTTTAACTCAAAACCCTAATGCTTCATAAGATTGTTTTTAGGCATTTAGCTTGTGACATTAAATGATATCCAAAGAAAACTTATGTTATAAGTAACCAAGGAATCAAATGAAATGATTTGCCTTAAGCATCCGCCACCCTAATTGAATAAGACTCAAGTATCTTCTCCTCTTGTATAAATCCATAATCACATTCCTTATGATTCAAGTAACGACTAAGCCTCTTGCTTGTCAAAGAGATCTAATGAAACCATATCTCCATGGATGAGATCCTTTGAGAAAATCTTTTACCTCAACCTCGCATAGTAAAACATCATTGAATCAAAACCCTAGCGTGCCATGAATACCCCATAATCTCTTCAACATCTTTGCACTTTAAACTAATGGTTGATTCCTCTGATAACCTTGTATGAGGGTGAAACCCTAATCATGGATCTTAGATCTTCAATTGAAACAAACTTATGACAATTTGATAACTCCAAGGTCTTTTAAACATAATTCTCCTTCGATTTTTTGAAAAGGACTTGTTGATGACATCGCTTATGACAATGTGCAAAAATAACCATCTCAAGATCTTGGAAATTGAGGAAATTACGATTCATGGAAATCAGGAAACAATTACTCGAGATTAGGTCAAAATCCAGAAAGTGACCTCTAAAGTATTCGAAATTTTGATGATCTTTCACACATAATTGGTCCTTGACTTATAAAGAGGAATTGGAGACGATGTCAAGGAGATTCATATGTAAGAAAAACGACTCAAAAATATTGGATAATGAAGAAGTTACAATCGTTTGAATTTTTTCTCGCAAAAGGTCAAATTTTGGGTCGATGTAATCGTTTTCAGTCATCTGACCCATTGACTGAGCCAACTTGCAATGCGAGGTTTGAAAATTTGAAAACTCATTTTCTTTTGAGAAATTCAAAACCCTAATTGCTTATTGTTTGCCTAGGAAGAGAATCTACCTGATCGATTTCTGAGCCAACTTGAATATCCGAGAAACCCTAGGATTGTGTCTTGTATAAAAATGGGAGGGAACATTTTGGGGTAAAACAACTGCCTCTGTTCAATCTTATTAAACTTGAAAAGTGAGATCGACATGTTTGTCGTTCGTGGCTTGAAAGTGAAAGATGATTGAACACTAGAGTGCCCAGAAATTTGCACTTGATGATGCACAGGTTGATTGTGTAGGGAATGGGCTTAAAGATGCCATTTGGAGAAATGATGGAGAGTTGTCGGAGATGAGCTTATAGATGCCATCTAAAGGTGATTGTTGACAGAAGTGGACGAAGTCTGAACTTGACTTCAACAGAAAATAAATCTGAATAAACCTTTGGTCGATTTAAACTGGAGCTAGCAGAAGTCTTGAATGTTGTTTGGAAAGAATCAAAATATATTTTGGAGTGATTTAAACTGAACCAGAAGATATCTTGGATTAATCTTGACTGGAAAGCGTCAGAATAAATCTTGGTGCAATTTATCTGAACCAGAGAAAATTGTCGGTGGGGATGAATCAGAATAAACCGTTGAGAGGTTTAAACTGAAACAGTAGATGTTCGGAGAAGAATCAGAACAAATCGTTGAAAGATTTATCTAAACCAGCAAAATCTGGAGAAGAAATTAGAATAAACCATTGAGAGATTTATCTGAACCAGTAAATCTGGAAATGAATCAGAATAAACCGTTGAGAGATTTATCTGAAACAACAAGAATCTGAAAACGAATCAGAATAAATCGTTGAGAGATTTATCTGAACCAGTGAATCTGGAAACGAATCAGAATAAACCGTTGAGAGATTTATCTGAACCAGTGAATCTGGAAACGAATCAGAATAAACCGTTGAGAGATTTAAATGAACCAGTGAATCTTGAAATGAATCAGAATAAACCGTTGAGAGATTTAACTGAACCAGTGAATCTGGAAACGAATCAGAATAAACCGTTGAGAGATTTAACTGAACCAGTGAGAATATGGAAATGAATCAGAATAAACCGTTGAGAGATTTAACTGAACCAGTGAGAATCTGGAAATGAATCAGAATAAATCATTGAAAGATTTATCTGAACCAGTGAGAATCTGGAAACGAATCAGAATAAACCATTGAGAGATTTAACTTAACCAGTGAGAATCTGGAAACGAATAAGAATAAACCGTTGAGAGATTTATGTGAACCAGTAAGAATCTGGAAACGAATCAGAATAAACCGTTGAGAGATTTATCTAAACCAGTGAAAATCTGGAAATGAATCAGAATAAACCGTTGAGATGTTTATCTGAACCAGTGAGAATCTGGAAACAAATCAGAATAAACCGTTGAGAGATTTAACTGAACCAGTGAGAATCTGGAAACAAATCAGAATAAACCGTTGAGAGATTTAACTGAACCAGTGAGAATCTGGAAACGAATTAGAATAAACCGTTGAGAGATTTATCTGAACCAGTGAGAATCTGGAAATGAATTAGAATAAACCGTTGAAAGATTTAACTGAACCAGTGAGAATCTGGAAAAGAATCAGAATAAACTGTTGAGAGATTTATCTGAACCAACAAGAATCTGGAAACGAATCAGAATAAACTGTTGAGAGATTTATATGAACCAGTGAAAATCTGGAAATGAATCAGAATAAACCGTTGAGAGGTTTATCTGAACCAGTGAATCTGAAAGAAATATTTTGCTATGTAGATGGTCGACCAGTCTTTTCTTATTGAAAATATTTATCTGTTGAAAATTTGTTGATGATAATTTCCTGTCGAATGACTCTTTCCTGCAAAAGGTGAAGAGTTAACTGTATGTAATGCTATGATGTATGCGATGCATGGTGTGATGTTTGTTTCTCAAAATAAATGAGATTGCACTGTATGTACTTGTGTTGTTTATGACGTATGAATGCAAATGTATGGATTTAAAGATTATTCGTGCCGTAGTGTTGCTGGAAGCGAGGAAAATAAATCCCTTTTGAAGCACTGATGAGTGAGTTTCCAATCATTAGAGAAATAAACTATGTTGTAGAAGGGAAATGTCAGACATTGCTTGTAGACTTCGTGAAATCCTGCTGGGGAAGCCTGAGAAGTTGGGCAACTTAGCGGGGAACCTCTGGAGCGGTAGTTGGAAGCTTTGCTCTGTCAGGGGTATGAGAGTTCTTGATACCAACAGGCTGCATACTAGGGATATGTCAGCGATTCTGTAGTAGGATGTCTTTGCTTCCGCTCTTGCTGGAGAAGGTACTTGCGGGGATTTTATGGAATGGCCTATAGATATTATCCTATTTCTTAAAGCCATTAGTAATTGTCTTTCCGTTTTCCGTTCATTTGTAAACAGTAATCACGTTCAAATACATATGTTCAAAAATAAATCATTGGACGTTTTTGTAAACAAAACACAGAAATAAAGAAAAACAAATAGTTTTGTACTTTCAAAAGGGATATCTCTGTATTAACTTGATCAAGTCTTTTTTCGTACAACGAGACGATCATTCTAGTAAGAGAATGTCGTCGTAAAAAATGAAAATTGATACAAAGAAAAGATAGCTATGTGAAATAATCCCATGGGATTCCCATTCAGCTATAGTCTTCGTGTCTCTGAGTGTCTTGTCCACTTGTCGCCTCGACGAAGTTGATTGGATTGATTAGAACCGTTTGAGTTGATTGGTCAATGCTGAAAATTATCTGTAAGATGATCCAATGGGACATAGTCATACGCTTCAATCCCTAACTTTTTCCTGGACCGCACTCTCGGGTTTTCAGTCAACCGGGATACCCTTTTTTGCCCAAGCCGCCCTTTCGGGTTTTTGACTTGCCGGGTGTACAATTTGTTTTGTATTTTTTCCCTAATTTTTTCCCGAACCTTTTGGTTCGCTGGGATGCCCTAATTTTTGCCTAGGTCAGTCGACCTAGAGGGTCCTTGTTCATGCGTAGTATCTTTAACTATGTCCGTATTTACAGGGTGCGGGAGGTCGTCGCCATCCATAGTGGTCAAGATCATTGCTCCACCATAGAATATGCTTTTGATTACAAACGGTCCTTCATATGTAGGAGTCCCTTTGCCCCTGGGATTACCTTGTGGAAAAATGATACGATTGATTACCAAGTCACTGACCCGATATACCTGACATTTGACCTTTTTGTTAAAAGCTTTGATCATGCGTTTTTGGTACATCTGACCATGACAGATAGCTGCAAGCCTCTTCTCGTCAATCAAGTTCAACTGGTCAAGTCGAGTATGGATCCAATCTTCTTTGTTCAAACCAGCATCCTTCATGATCCTCAGAGAGGGGATCTGGACCTTGATAGGTAGGATAACCTCCATGCCATATACCAGAGAATAGGGTGTTGCCCTAGTTGATGTGTGAGCTGTGGTACGATACCCATGGAGAGAGAACGGTAGCATCTCATGCCAGTCTTTGTAGGTGACTATCATTTTCTGTATGATCTTCTTAATGTTTTTGTTAACATCTTCTACAGCCCGATTCATCTTTGGTCTGTGTGATGCGGTGGGAGAACTTACTTGAGGTTTTGTGTTTTGTGTTCGCAAATGTTTCGATTTAGCAAGAGTCGCCACCGACTTTTATTTTATCCAAAAGGAAAGGTAAAAAAGCACAGGAAAGACCTTTGAGATTGTTTTTGGGTTCGGAGGGTAGATTATGAAAAGGGAAGGTGCTAGCACCCTTTTCATCCATGGTTTTCCATGGACTCTTAGTTACTTGTTTTAGATCACTTGCTTTGCTTTTTCAATTGTTTGAAATGGTGCTTTTATGTGTGGTTTTGAAAGTATTTTGAAAAGAGGCCTTTGTTTAGGCAACCATTGTAATTATTCTTGTTTGAATGTATACAAAGGTGTTTGTCTTTTGAAAAATGTTTCAATGTTTGAAAGTTTGTTGGGAAATGTTTTGAAATTGTTTTGAAATGTGTGTGATAGTTTGAAAATAGCAAGGATGGTTTGCAAATTAATCAAGTAACTAGGAGTTGTCTACCCTACTCAAAGATCTTTCCTATACATTTTTATTCCTTTGATATTGTTGTTTTACCATTGCCTTTGGTAAACAACCCTATCTTTGGATGTTAAACGGGACAGGCGTGGGTCATCGTATGACCATGATAACAATATTGTCAAGTATCTTAGCATGTTTTTTGAGGGACTAGATCATTTTTGTTTAGGAAACCAAGATAGCGTCATCGAGGGACTATGATCTTTTTGTTTTGTTTGATTTTGCCAAGATACCTAACATACATACCATGGCCATGTTAAGGAAACAAAGTGGATGAAACCCTAGGGGTGCTTGTGTGTATTGTGTTGTCATTTTTCACGCATTTTTGTCTTGTGTTTAGTCATGCTATTTTGTTTGATTTTTGGTCTTTGCATACAAAACCCTAATTTTACTATCATGCATATAATACGATAAATTGCGTAAAAGTAAATCTAGGACTATTACAACAATATTATGGGGAGGGGGATACAAGTAATATTATTGCTCAAAATAAAACCCTAAAACTATTACAACCAAATTGAATTTATTTGTACAAATAAATAAATAAGCAAATATTTAAATATGCAAATAAATGTAAGTATGCAAAAAAATGTTTTTGTATTTATTTTATGTATGTAAAATAAATTTATTTATGTCTTAAATATAAGAAAATAAAAATGATTATTTTTTGGAAAGGGTGGAAACCCTAGTTTTTTTTTGTTTAAAAGAAAATATATATTCTAATTATTTATTTATTCATTTTTATGTACAAGAAAATAAATAAATAAATATACAAAAATGTTAAAAAACAAAATATGTGAGAAAATATTATTTTATATGTATAATATAATAAAATAAAATATGTAAGTATTTTAATATTATTTGCAATTTATTTAAGAAAAATAAAGTATATATTATTAGTAAACTATTTTTATGCCCAAAAAAATAATAAAAATAATAAAATAAAAATTTAAAAATTAAGAAAATATTTTTGGTGATTTTTAATATTTAGAAAAAATAATAAAAGTCAGAAATTATAAAAGAAATGAGAAAATATACAAAAATGAAGAAAATGGGCCAATGGGGTGCAGGAAGTAAATAGGGGGTGTCAATAGTCAGAAAAAGCCAGGCCCAACCCAACTCACTTCGTCCCTGTCCTCCAGAAACAGAAAACGCGCGCGCCCTTGTTCAAACTTGTAACTCCTGCATACGTGCTTAAAAACAAAATCTTGCAACATGAAACTTGTAGCTTGTTAAATCACGATTCCAACCATATAAAAAACTTGATCTATCTCTAAGAAACCAGGGAGAATTTCAGTGCCCCTAATTTATGACCTAGTTTTTTCAACAACTTCAACATCTAAATTCTCCTAGCTCGGTTAATATAAATGGAAGCTATACATATGTACAACTCAAGGACATTAAGGACTACATTTTTGCTTCACAAACCTAAGCCTAATGATGTCTAAATAAGGAGATAGAAAGTTGGAAATTACCTTGTTCATTCAAGTTCGAATATGGCAATGTAGGAGTTATGAGTGAGGCCTGAAGTTCTTTTGAACTTGCTTGAAGTTTCCTTGACCTTTCCTAATGCTCAGCTTGCTTTGAAATGGCTTGAATCTCCCTATATAACTCAACCTGCAAACTCAGAAATTGAAAATGGTGAAGCTTGAAAATGAAGTTACAGTTGCTTGAGAAGGGCTTGGATAGTTTAGATGAGATGTATGGAATGTGTCTGAAGTGGTTCAAGATAAAACACACGAGGTCATTTGGTTTTGGCTTGGTGTTTCCAGAGATGGCCCTGTTTTCGGCAGAAGTTAGTGTTTTTGTGTTTCAGGGTGTTTTGAAGCTTGGCAAATCGTGTTTTAGGCTTGTTGTAATATGCTGAGACCGTTTGAAAATGTTACAAGGCTTAGTTATAACAGATGCACAAGTTATGGACTTTTTGCAAGCTTACTTGCTTTTGAAGCAAAAGTGAGTTTACAAAGGAAAAGGCTTGTACAAGCTAACTCAGGGTCTGCACATAGTTGGTACACTTCTCCTGATATTTGTGGAGTTGGTTTGCAGCAAAAGCTTTGGTCCATGGCTCAAGATAAACAAAGTTTGTAAAAGCTAACTTTATCAAAGTAGCAATTCTACCTTTATGCCATTTTTGGATTAAACCTTTGTACAAAGCTCTAAAGATCAAAACAATGCCATTAACCATTTTATTTGCATTTAATTTATAAGTGTAGAAAGGATTAGAACCTGTAAACCAAGTACAAGCATGATTCAAACTGATTTGCAAGTTGTAACATGGTGCAAAATGCTTTGGTCAAAAGTGAGAAATGGCCATTTTCATTCCTTCGATTCTCCCTAAACATAAATGATCTTGGAGAGTTCTTGGACATTTTGGAAAGCTTGTAACATGCTCCACAATCCATCTTTGAAATGCATTTTGAGATTCCACTTGGAACTATGTGAAAAGTTGCCATGAAGATAGGTCAAAATCCTGCCTAAACTAGGGCAAAATTTCACTAAGTTAAAAGTTTCATGGACCCTTATTCACAAAATCATAATTTGAGATCCAAGCATCTTTTGGGAAAACTTTGTGAATAAACGTTGTAGACTTTGTGGAGGAATACAACTTTCATGTTGGAAGTTTTCTTTGAATCCAATTTCATCATGGTGAAAAAGTTGGGAAAAGTTGGGAAAAAATTAGAAATTTTCATAACTTAGAAAATTTCCAAGTTATGAAAATTTTCAATCTTAAACCCTAATTTCCAAAATTAGGTTTCTTGGTGAAAAAGTTTCATTCTTTGACACATCTTGATGAAAAACGACCCTTGGCACTTGATTTTGACCAAAAAGTCAAAGTTTGACTTTTCAGTGTACAGTTGATTTTTGATCAGTTGACTGGAAAATTCATTTGTCAATCCAATGCATTTGAGATCTTTTGAACCTTGTGGTTAGGTCAAGATGATGCCATTGAGTCCTTGAAACCATGCTTGAACCCAATTTTCCATTGGCTAGGTGAAAAATCAGAAATTTCCCTTCTACAGTCAAAACCCTAAAAATGACCATTTTGCCCTTTTGATGATCTGATCAAATTTCTTGAGGAGCAGTGGTCCAGACTTGATCAAATGGTTCATATGAGTCTATAATGTTGATGTGGATAAAAAGTTATGATGTTTGACTGTAAATTGGCCACAGTTGACTTTTTCCCCAATACAGTTGATTTTTAGGTCAACTGTCCAATTGACTGGGCAAAAATGTGATTCAAAGCTTGAAACTTGGTATGAGAAATCTTAGGGGTCCAACATGAAGTAAAAGTCACATTGAGCATTGAAAGTCCAAAAATCTCTGTGCAAACACAAACCCTAATTTCAGGTCATCAGTGCAAGGAGAGGTCTTGAGAGGAAAATCTTGGTAAAATGAGAGGGCAAATTTAGGGGTACAACAGCTGCCCCTGTTCAATCTTCTTGAACCTGAAGAGTTAGATTGGCGAGTTTTTCCGTTCGTGACTCGAATGTAAAAGATGATTGGACACTAGAGTGCCCGTAAATTTGCACTCGTCAAAATGTAGTTGAGGAAATAGGCTTAAAGATGCCATTCGGAGATTTGATAGAATCTTGTCGGAGATGGGCTTGTAGATGACATCAAGACTGTTTGTTGAATTGTATGTTGTAAGTCAGAAGAATAAGTATCAGAATGGTATCCTTGTCTGGAACGTATCTGAACCGTATCTGGAGACTGAATCAGTATGAGCAATGGAATGGCGTTCGTGTCTGGAGCGTATCCGAGCTGTAACTGGAGATTGAATCTATTTGAGAAATGGAATGGCGTCCGTGTCTGGAGCATATCCGAGCTGTAACTCTGTTTGAATCTGAATGAATAACAGAATGACTGTCGTGTCTGGAGTGTATCTGTATTGTATCTGAATTTGAAATCTGAATAAGAGACAGAAAGACATCCGTGTCTGGAGCATCTCTGGGTTGGGGATAAAGTCAGAATAAGTGACAGAATGGAAACCGTGTCTGGAGCGTATCTGGACTGTATCTTGAATAGGCAACAGAATAACTTCCATGTCTTGGAGTGTATCCAAGCTGGGGAAAATCAGAATGAGTGACATAAATGGCAACCGTGTCTGGAGCGTATCTGGACTATATCTGAAGTTGAGATCTGTATGATTAGCATAATGACTCCCGTGTCTAGAGTGTATCTAAACTGTAACTGGGATCTGAATAAGTGACAGAATGAATTTCGTGTCTGGAGTGTATCGGAACTCGAAATTGATAGTTGAATCTGAATGAGAAATAGAATGGCTTCCGTGTCTGGAGCGTATCTAATATGTATCTGGTGTTGAGGTCTGAATGAGTAACAGAATGACTTCCGTGTCTGGAGTGTATCTGTACTGTGTCTTGATTTTGAATTCTGAATGAGTAACAAAATGACTTCCGTGTCTGGAGTGTATCCGTACTATATCTTGAATTTGAATTCTGAATGAGTAATAAAATGACTTCCATGTCTTGGAGTGTATTCGTACTGTATAATGAAATCTTTGAATATCTGTTAAAGATACCTGTTAATCTTATCTTGAAAAGGGTAAAATGTTAGCTGAAACACAAAGTTATGTTGCATGAAATGTATGATGCAATAAAATGTGTTTTATCAATGTTTATGATATATGAATGTAATGTATGCGCATGTAAGCTGATTAGCTGTATTGCTGAGGAAAATAAATCCTTGACTGCTGCCGGGGGAAATAAATCCTTGACCGCTGCTGGAGATTCAAAATCTTTGATTGCTGAGGATGAGAAATCCTCGGTGACTGTTGGGGATGGAAAATATTCGACTGCTGCCTGGGAAAATAAATCCTTGATCGCTACTGGAGATTAAAAATCCTTGACAACTTATGTGGGGATGTGAGAATCCTTCACGACTTTCCTAGGGATATAGGGATCCTTCAAGTCTTTGGAGTTGGAATATGATAATCTTTCTGTTGTGAAAATAATGTTAAAGTGTTGCTTGGTGAAACCTGTATGGGGAATCCAGAGAACTTTGAAGACTTCTACTGGGAATCCTTACTCGGTTGGGGAATAGGGAAAACTCTGGAGATCTCTACTGGGGATCATACAAAGGAGAACCTTGATCTTCTGGAGAATAAGGAAGACTCTGATGGCTTCTGCGGGGAACTAAGAATGAGAATCCTCAATCTGTTGGGGAATTTGAATCCTTGGGGACTTCATGACGGGGAGTCAAGAATGAGAATCTTCGATCTGTAGGGGATTAAAAATTCTGACAAATTCATGTTAGGGAGTAAACGAAGACTCTGGAAACTTCACTGGGGAATAAAAAATGAGAATCTTTATTCCGTCGGGGAGTAAAAACTCTGTGAGGAAGAAGGCTTCCTGCTGGAGAGTAAGTGAAAACTCTGGGGGGAGTAGCTATACTGCCGGGGAGTTATCCTAGTTTGGGGATAAAAGTTAACTGTTATCTGGTTGATTCTCAGTTTTTAAGACAACTTGCTGGGGAATCTGGGGAAAGTTGAATGGTTTCCGCTGTGGATTGGTAGTTGGTAATTTGACTTGACTGGGGAAGAAGGTTTCATCTCTGCTGAGGGTCTGTAGTTCAAAGCTTTTGCTCCGCTGTGGATTGGGAGTTTGAAGTTTTAACTCTGGTGGGAAATAAGGATTTGAAATTGTAACTCCGCTGGGGATATGTATTTTAAAGTTTTAGCTCTGCTGGGGATCTAGATGATGTACTGCAGGGGATTTCTCTTGGAATAGCCTAAAGACGCTTTCCTATACTTTCAAACTGTCAGTAATTGTTCTTTCCCATTTCGTTCATTTGTAAACATGTGATTATATTCAAATTCATATGCTCATTAATAAATCATTGGACATTTTCAAATAAAACACAAGTGTAAAGAAAAATGCAAATAGTTTTCTGCACTTTGAAGTATCTTTGTATTAACTTTCTGTAAGTATTTTGTACAAAGGAGACAAACATCCTAGTAAGAGAATGTTGTCATAAAAACGAGAAAAATTTATACAAAGAAAGATGGCTATGTGTTAAAATTCCATGGGGTTCCCATTCTACTATAGCCTTCGTAACTCTGAATATCTTGTCCATTCGTTGCTTCGTCTGAAGATGATTGAGTTGATCAGAAGCCCGGAGTTTGTCCGTGAAGAGATTGTCCTTAAAGTGATCCGACGAGACATAGTCATACGCTTTAATTCCCTAACTTTTTCCTGGACCGCCCTTTCGGGTTTTCAGTCCATCGGGAAACCCTTTTTTGCCCAAGTCGCCTTTTCGGGTTTTCAACTTGCCGGGTGTACAAATTTTTTTTGTTTATCCCTAACTTTTGCCCGAACCGCCCTTTCGGGTTTTCGATTCACCGGGATGCCCTTTTTTGGCTAAGTCGCCCTTTTGGGTTTTCAACTTGCCGGGTCGTTTATGCATAGTATCTTTTGACTATGCCTGTGTTCGCAGGGTGCGGCAGGTCGTCGCCGTCCATGGTGGTTAAAATCATGGCCCCACCAGAAAAGATGTTTTTGATCACAAATGATCCTTCATAGGTAGGAGTCCATTTGCCTCTGGGATCACTTTGCGGCAAGATGATCTGCTTGATTACAACATCCCCAACTTGATATACCTGGCGCCTGACTTTCTTGTTGAATGCCTTGATCATCCATTTTTGATACGCCTGACCATGGCAAACAACAGTAAGTCGCTTCTCGTCAATCAAGTTAAGTTGATCAAGTCGGGTCTGAATCCAATCGTCTTCACTCAAACCAGCATCCTTCATGATTCTCAGGGAGGGAATCTGAACCTCGATAGGTAAAACAGCTTCCATGTCGTATACCAAAGAATAGGGTGTTGCCCCAGTTGATGTGCGTGCTGTGGTACGGTACCCATGCAGAGCAAATGGTAACATCTCATGCCAGTCCTTGTAGGTGACTGTCATCTTTTATATGATTTTCTTAATATTTTTGTTCGCAGATTCGACAGCACCGTTCATCTTTGGCTGATAGGGAGATGAATTGTGATGATGAATCTGGAACTGCTTGCACAAGGCGGTGATCATAGTGTTGTTAAGGTTTGTACCGTTGTCAGTGATGATCCTTTCATGGATACCATACCGGAAAATGAGGTTCTGCTTGATGAAGCGGGCAACCACATTCTTTGTAAAGGAGGCGAAGGAAGCTGCTTCGACCCATTTGGTAAAGTAATCAATGGCCACCAGGCTGAAGTGCTGTCCATTGGATGTTGTAGGCTTGATCTCTCCAATCATGTCGATTCCCCACATAGCGAATGGCCAAGGGGCTGTTAAGACATTGAGAGGAACTGGAGGTATATGTACCTTGTCCGCATAGATTTGACATTTGTGACAAGTACAAGAATGTTGATAGCAGTCAGCTTCCATGGTAGACCAGTAATAGCCTGCCCGCAAAATCTTCTTAGCCATCGTATGTCCGCTAGAGTGAGTGCCAAAGGTACCATTGTGCAGTTCAGCCATGATCTGTTCAGCCTCAACCTTGTCCATACAACGGAGCAGAATGCAATCATGATTGCGCTTGTATAGGATACCATTGCTCAAGAAGAACTTAGCTGAGAATCTCCTTAAGAACTTTTTATCATTGACTAAAGCTCCTTCAGGATATTCTTGAGCCTCGAGATACCTTTTGACTTTGTGAAACCAAGGTCGGTCCATTACTTCTTCGGTATTAATCTCGTGACAATGTGCAGGTTCGTCCATCCGTTAAATGGTGATTTGGGGAGCCTCATTATCCCAGTTAAGTTTAAACATGTATGACATTGTAGCTAGAGCATCTGCTAGCTGATTTTCTTCTCGCGGGAAGTGTTCGAAGGTAATTTGCTCGAAATGTGGTAGTAATGTCAAGACATGTTCTTTGTAAGGGATGAGGTTTGGATGCTTAGTATCCCACTCTCCTTTTATCTGACTGATGACCAAAGTTGAGTCCCCAAATACAATCAAAGATTTGATCCCCAAGTCTATGGCAGCCTTGAGACCAAAGATACAAGCTTCATACTCGGCCATGTTGTTGGTGCAGTTGAAACAAAGCCTGGCTGTGAAAGGTGTATGGAAACCTTCTGGAGAGATAAGTACGGCACCGATACCGTTGCCAAGTGCTTTAGAGGCACCATCAAAGTACAGGGTCCATCGGGATCCTTGTTCAGGTCCGTCATATGGTCTGAAATCTTTAACGTTGTCCAATGTCATGATATCCTCGTTGGGGAAGTCGAACCTCATGGATTGGAAATCTTCGACAGCTTGATGGGCCAGATGATCGGCTAGCACACTTCCCTTTATAGCTTTTTGGGTTGTGTACTGTATATCGTATTCCGTTAGGATCATCTTCCATCTAGCTATTCTTCCAAATAAAGCCGACTTCTCAAAGATGTACTTGATCGAATCCATCTTAGATATCAGCAAAGTGGTATGAGTCAACATATACTGCCTTAGCCGGAGAGCAGCCCATACCAAAGCGCATCAAGTATTCTCGAGCAGTAAGTATCGGGTATCACAATCGATAAACTTTTTGCTAAGGTAATAAATGGCATGCTCTTTTTCGGCCATACTCGTCATGTTGGCCCAGTACGCACCCCATTGAATTCTCCAAGACAGTCAGATACATGATTAGCGGTCTTCCTTCGACGGGAGGCATCAAGATAAGAGGTTCTAGCAAATACTCCTTGATTTTATCAAAAGCAAATTGACAGTCATCATTCCATTTAACCACCTGATCTTTCTTCAACAGCTTGAAGATTGGTTCACAGGTAGATGTTAGGTGAGAAATGAACCTTGCAATGTAGTTTAGGCGTCCCAAGAAACCTCTGACCTCCTTCTCAGTGCGAGGGGCGGGCATTTCTTATATAGCTTTGACTTTGGCAGGATCAACCTCGATGCCTTTGTTGCTGACGATGAAACCCAAGAGTTTACCGGACCTGACTCCGAAAGTGCACTTGTTAGGGTTCAGTCTGAGCTTGTACTCCTTCAACCTGACAAACAGCTTTTGCAGATGGTCGAGGTGTTCTTCTTCCGTTTGTGATTGGGCTATCATGTCATCTACGTAGACCTCTATCTCATGATGTATCATATCATGAAACAAAGCTACCATGGTGCATTGATAGGTTGCCCCGACATTCTTCAGTCCGAATGGCATCACTTTGTAGCAGAACGTACCCCACTGTGTAACAAAAGTAGTTTTCTCCATGTCTTCAGGTGCCATTTGATCTGGTTGTAACCTGAAAATCCGTCCATGAAAGAAAATACCTCGTGCTGAGTTGTATTGTCAACCAAGATGTCAATGTGCGGTAGTGGAAAATCATCTTTAGGGCCGGCCCTGTTTAAGTCTATGTAATCCACACACATTCTCACTTTGCCATCCTTCTTAGGCACGGGCAAAATGTTAGCAACCCATTTTGGATAGGAAGTAACAGCAAGAAATCCAGCATTAAACTGCTTCATAACTTCTGCTTTGATCTTTTCAGACATGTCGGGCCTCATGCGACGGACTTCCTATTTAATTGGTGGACAGTCTTCTCTCGTGGGGAGACAATGAACCACAATGTCTGTATCAAGTCCCGACATGTCTTTGTAGGACCAGGCGAAGATCTCAACATATTCATGTAACAGCTGAACTAAGCGCTCTTTGACACTTGGCTCTAGGTTGGCACCCACTCTAACTTCTTTTCTGTCTTCCTCAATACCCAAGTTGATTGTCTCTAACAGCTCCTCATGAGGTAGAATAGCCCTGTCTTCCTGTTGTAGCAGCCTAGCCAATTCTCCTAGCACCTCACAATCTTCGTCACCTTCGTATTCGGCGTGGTAGACCAGATCTTCAGAATCACTGAAGGCCATAACAAAATTGTTACCCATGGAATCCAGAATGGAAGGGTACCTGCATTTGTAAGTGTGGGTGTGTGTAAGGGATAACCACCTTTAAACAAATAAAATGCAAAAGGAAAGACAATCAACACAAAAGTTTATATGTGAAAACGTACATGATTCATTAAAATGGCATATGAAGATGAAAAATCAAACCCTTACAAATGGACCTATATGCCTCGGGTAAGGCACAAGGTAAAAAGTGTAAGAATTGTCTGAGAATTATTACAAATCAACATAAATGTTTGAAAGATAAATTACTGATTCATGAAAGTAATGGGAACAAAGTCTTTTGCTTCCCAATTGCAAAGTCCTCTGTCAATAGTAGGGAAAATCCAGTCTTCCAAGTTGCTCTCCTCTTCACTATCCTCCAAAGCATTGACTCCATGATGGGTGATCTTTACTGGTGGTCCTCCAGCCCGGGAGAGACGCACAACCTTTTGACTAGCCGAAGTGAAACCCAAGCCCCATTTGTCTGCCTTGAAATGAAAGTCGGGAAGCTGCCCCCAGATTGTACTTCCTCCTTCTTCAATCACAGCCTTTGCATATTTGAGAGAAGACATCTGAGGTAGAGGTCTTGTAATCACGGGTACATAAGCCACTGTCTTGGTTGCCGCAATCTCCTGAGCTACCTTTTCAAAATGCTGAAAAGGGGTTTCGATGAATTCTCCATCCAATTCAACATAGCGGAAATAATTTAGATGGCTTATCATGTATTCCTCTTCGCCATGAACAATTATAATTTCCCCTGGACATGATACTTGAGCATTTGGTGTAGAGTTGAAGTGACGGCACCAGCATGGTGAATCCAAGGTCTTCCCAACAAGCAAGAATAGGAAGGACGAATGTCCATCACATAGAATATGGAGTTGAAGGTGTCAGTTCCTACTTTAATCGGGATGTCCACCTCCCCGTGGACCATCCTTTCGAAACCATCAAAGGCTCTGACAATAATTTTGCTGGGTTTCAGGGTTAGGCCTTCACAATCTAACCTATCCAAGGCCTTCTTCGGCAAGACATTCAGCGAAGAACCAGTGTCTACCAGTACGTGTGCTAGAGTAGTCCCTCTGCATTCCATCGAGACATGCAAAGCATCATTATGTTTTCTCCCTTTGATTGTTAGATCAGCATCGGAGAATCCTAGACCATTGTCAGCTGTTAGGCTAGCTACACATTCCTGGAACTGATCCGTGGAGGTTTCTTGTGGCATGTGGGCCGTCTTCAAAAATATGAGCAAATCTTTAGCATGAGCTTCTGAACAAAGCAACAAGGCCAACATAGAGATCTTTGAGGGGGTTTGCCCCAGTTGTTCCACAACATCATAATCGCTTTTCTTGATTATTTTCAAAATCTCTTCCATTTCTTTTTGAGAGGTTTTAGGGATGATCAATGGCTGAGCCCTCATCTTGACGGGCTCTTCTTGGATCCCTTTACCTCTATCATCAGCAGCAGTAGATGGGACAACCACAGGAGTTACAACTTCTTCAATAACTGGAGTTTTCGCATATACGTTTACCGGCACAGGGGTAACCTTAGGAGCATTTGAGGGTCCAAAGATTGCCTTTGGAGGGGCAATCTCTGGAGAGAAAATTCTTCCACTGCGGGTGATTTTGCTCATTCCAGCAATGTTTCCAATGTCGGAAGTCTCTTCATCAGAACTCTCTTCAGTTGATTCAATTTGTTTAATACCGTGGTAAAAGATCTCTCCCCCATAGTTCCACGGTATTGATTTGTCGGACTTGTACGGGATGGGCCCGGGCATAGTTATCTTCAAAGGTGCAATCTTTGGAGCGGATGTAATCTTAACAGGTCTTTTGGAGACCTTGGAAAGATTGGCGACTATGGTAGTTATTGAAATATCATTGACAGGAGTCGGTGTAACAGGAGTCTGTGTAACATGAGTCTTTGCAAAAAGGATTTCTTGGTTATCCATTAGGCGTTGGATTCCTAACTTCAATAATGGACAGTCGGTTGGTAAGGATGAACAAAGGCAACAATCTTCTTTACAACCTGGGAAAATCCCAGCCTTCAGCAAATTCAACTTGATTATCAGTAGAGGAGTCATCAAATCATCAACAGTAGCAACAAAAAGGTCTTCTTCAACAGCATGGGCATTGTGGCCATGCTTTGGCATTGGAGCAGAGATTACATTAGGATTTTCAGGGGCGTCGAATTCAACTTCTTTAGCGTCTATTAAATCCTGAATCTTATTCCTGAGGGCCCAACAATTATTGGTGTCGTGCCCCAGGCTGTCTGAATGATAAGCACACTTGGCATTCGAATGGTAGTAAGGAGAAGTTGTATTCAGATTCTTCAGGGCCTCTTTCAGACTAGCAAGGTTTAACTTCAAGATATCGGGGAGAACCTGAGCAGGAGTCATGTTTATCTGGGTGAATTGTTGTGCAGGCCTTTCCACCCTTGCTTGTTGGTTCTTGGTTGATGGAATATGGGCTGATCAACTGCAAACTTCTGAATCACTACGGCCCCCACCGCTGTCCGGCGTTCAACTCTTCCTTGACCTCTTTGGGAGTAGACAGCTGAGACTTCTTTCTTTGCTGGAAAAGTCTTTTTGATGGCAGCGGAAGCATATGCATCTTTTTGAATTTTCCCGCTTTTAATGCCGAATTCAACTCTCTCACCAGTTCAAATCAACTCGGTGAACCCCGCAGACAAACTTTCGATCAGGTGATTAAAGAAAGGACCTGATAGAGTCCCTAAGAACATATCCACAAGCTCTCTTTCAGATAAAGGTGGTTGTACTCGTCCCGCCAAGTCTCTCCATTTTTGGGCATACTCTTTGAAACCTTCATTTGAGACCATGCCCATACTCTATAATTGAGTACGGGTTGGTGCTAAGTCCATATTATATTGATACTGTCTGTAGAAGGCGGCCGCCAAATCTTCCCAATTATGCACATCAGACCTCTCCAATTGGTAAAACCAATCCAGCCGTGTCCCCGATAAATTGGCCTGGAAGAAATGGACCCACAGGTCTTTGTCAGAAGAATGTGGTTGGATTTTCCTGACATAAGATCGTAGGTGCATCTTGGGACAAGACAACCCACCGTACTTAGAAAACAGAGGTACTTTGAATTTAGGAGGGATCAGAATTCCAGAAACCAGCCCTAGATCTTCAAAGTCCAGCCCAGACACTCTATGTACCTCCATAGCTGCCAGACGTTCTTCCAAGTTCTTGTATTTGTCATCTGCAGGAGGGTACCGCTGTTCAGAATAGTCTTCATCCTCCTCTTCTTCTTCTTCCTCAGACTCAGATGGCACTGCAACTCCCTTTCCTTTTCCTACCCCTTCATCAGATGTTGAGGGGAAATACAGGACCCTTCTGGCTTAACCTTCAAATCTTCTACCCAAGGTAGCCACACCAACTCTCTTCTTTTTCTTTTTCTCCTTTTCCTTCTCCAGCAAGGTCTTGAGCTCCTCCTGCCCCTTTACCAAGGTCAGAAGTAGTTGTTGAAACTTTGAATTCTACGCTTGTAAGTCTTTAACCGTCTTCTCAATATCCATCTTGCTGAAATAAACAGCAGAGAGATAAGGAAACCTGGTGTGAAGACCTGTTTATGCATATGATGAATGATATGTATTCATGTAATGCATTCAAGGATTCAGAAATTCAAATTTGTTTTAAACAAAAAAGGAACACACGTCATATTAATAGAATTTGTTAGTACATCAATGCCCCATGGGCAAAATAATACAAAATTCTAAGGTAAAAAGACGTTGCGCATCCTCTTTGGTGCAATGTAGGTGTTGAGAGTTTGCTCTTCATGAAGTTGACGAGTGAGTTCCAAAAACTTCTTCTCGCTTGCGTAGAATTGGGCTTCGAAAGTATCTTGCTCTCCCTTGAGCTATATCCAACTCCTTTGTAAATCTTCGAGTGATGTTGGCATGTCAGGATGTAGGAGGGTGTATGGAACCTCTCCTTCCATAACAGGCTCTATAATCACAGGTAGAATACAAGGGTAAGGCATCATAAGACTTTGGGTGCGGGTTCACACCCACTTGAGGTAAGGCTCAAGGGGGATGGAATTCTTGTGTCCCAAGGTCTTACTGTCCACCTTGTTGGGCATTCTCCAAGCTCGGATGAACCTTCATCAGAGTCCTTGATCGTCGTTGTCGAAGTCAAAAACTAAATCTGGAATCAGCATGTCACATGGGCCATCCCTTCGGGCATACCCAAACTGTCTCAGAGCCAAGCAAGGGTTGTAGCTAATGCCTCCCCTAATGCCAAGTAAAGGGACATTAGGGAATTCCCCACAATGGTCAATGATGATAACATTCTCTTTTGATCGAGAACACCAATGGATATCTGAATGTGTAAGGGTCATCAACCGTTGTGACCACCTCAAGCCTTGCTCATTCTTCAAAACTGATTGGGGAAGATGAGAAATAAACCATCTTACCAGTAGAGGAGTGCAGCACATGAGAACACTTCTTTTCCTCATTGTTCGAGTGTGAAAAGAGTAGAGGATATCCCCAAGCAATATAGGCACCGGGTTACGAGCCATGAAAATTTTGATAGCACTCACATCTATAAGCTGGTCAGGGTTAGGGAACAAGACCAACCCATAGATGAGAAGAGCTACAATCTCCTCAAAAGCTTGTAAATCCAATGAATTCCAGCAGCTTTGGGCCTTCTCAAACAGAAACTTTGACAAGAAACCCTTGACACCACTTCTAGTTTCCCAATGGCCTATGACATCAGATGGTTACAAGTGTAGGGCTTGGGCAACATCTTCAGGCTTTGGATCTCTTTCTGTACCATTGAAAGGTAGTTGATGGAGAATAGGAATCCTTAAGAGTTGAGAAAATTCCTCCAAAGTAGGCACAAGCTGGTAGTCAGGAAATGTGAAGCAGTGGTGTAGGGGGTCAAAGAACTGGAAGAGAACTTTCACCATGTCTTCCTCAGTATTGGTGTTGACTAAGTTGAGAAGACGACCATGCCTCTCGGTGAATGGATAATTCTTAGGAATCCTTGAAGCTAGCTCCTTTAGTTGAGGAGGAATTCTTACAAGGTTGACTTGAATTATTTTCCTGCGAAGTGAATCCATTACCTATAAAACACGAACAAAGATGAAAATCCAAATCCTTGAAATGGTTAGTGGATGCATATGATAGTTCATGATGTCCATGATGTTATGCACAAGTATATATGTACAAACAAATCACACAAGTTCCTAGTTTCAGGCTTGCATGGGGTTTCATAGGTAAGTACCCTCTTGAAGTTTAGTTGGCTCAACCTGACCTAGAAATAGTAACCGGGTTCTAAGGAGCTCAATATCACTGGATTATTTTGTGTTCATTGTTTCAGTTTAGCCACTTTACTGGCGACTGAAATATTCCAAGAAAACAACCCTCAATGAGTGTAGTATCGAGTATCTACCAACTTCGGACTGCACTAAAGCCGGTCATCTCACTACATCCTAAAAGGCCAAGTTGGTCAAGTAAAGGTTCTAAAATTCCATTAGTGCTTCATGACATCACTCAGCGGCCCCGTATTCTCTTTGATTGACTCAAAGGCTATCGGTACCCACAAATATGTCACACTAATATAGCTATTGCTTCAACCATGTCGGTATACCCTGCACAGTTTCCACAATGTATTGCTATTTACCTATGAATGTTTCCCAAATCCGGGTAGAGGATTCAAACCCAAACAATAGAACCAAAGTGTAAAGAAAACAAGTAAAGCAAGATAAGCATGTAAAGGTCATCTAAAACCCTAAGGTATCCCCACTTTTATATTATTTCCCCAGCAGAGTCGCCAGTTCTGTGATGCGGTGGGAGAACTGACTTGAGGTTTTGCGTTTTGTGTTTGCAAATGTTTCGGTTTAGCAAGAGTCGCCACTGAATTTTATTTTATCCAAAAGGAAAGGTAAAATAGAACATGAAAGACCTTTGAGATTGTTTTTGGGTTCGGGGGGTAGATTATGAAAAGGGAAGGTGCTAGCACCCTTTTCATCCATGGTTTTCCATGGGCTCTTAGTTACTTATTTTAGATTACTTGCTTTGCTTTTTAAATTGTTTGAAATGGTGCTTTTGTGTGTGGTTTTGATCGTATTTTGAAAAGAGGCCTTTGTTTAGGCAACCTTTGTAATGATTCTTGTTTGAATGTATACAAAGGTGTTTGTCTTTTGAAAAATGTTTCAATGTTTGAAAGTTTGTTGGGAAATGTTTTGAAATTATTTTGAAATGTGTGTGATAGTTTGAAAATAGCAAGGATGGTTTGCAAATTGATCAAGTAACTAAGAGTTGTCTACCCTACTTAAAGATCTTTCCTATACATTTTTATTCCTTTGATATTGTTGTTTTACCATTGCATTTGGTAAACAACCCTATCTTTGAATGTTAAACGGGACAGGCGTGGGTCATCGTATGACCATGATAACAATATTGTCAAGTATCTTAGCAAGTTTTTTCAGGGACTAGATCATTTTTGTTTAGGCAACCAAGATAGCGTCATCGAGGGACTATGATCTTTTTGTTTTGTTTGATTTTGCCAAGATACCTAGCATGCATACTATGGCCATGTTAAGGCAACAAAGTGGATGAAACCCTAAGGGTGCTTGTGTGCATTGTGTTGTCATTTTTCATGCATTTTTGTCTTGTGTTTAGTCATGCTATTTTGTTTGATTTTTGGTCTTTGCATACAAAACCCTAATTTTACTATCATGCATATAATACGATAAATTGCGTAAAAGTAAATCTAGGACTATTACAACAATATTATGGGGAGGGGGATACATGTTTTGAATAGGGGGGTATTGCTCAAAATAAAACCCTAAAACTATTACAACCAAATTGAATTTATTTGTACAAATAAATAAATAAGCAAATATTTAAATATGCAAATAAATGTAAGTATGCAAAAAAATGTTTTTGTATTTATTTTATGTATGTAAAATAAATTTATTTATGTCTTAAATATAAGAAAATAAAAATGATTATTTTTTGGAAAGGGTGGAAACCCTAGTTTTTTTTGTTTAAAAGAAAATATATATTCTAATTATTTATTTATTCATTTTTATGTACAAGAAAATAAATAAATATATATACAAAAATGTTAAAAAACAAAATATGTGAGAAAATATTATTTTATATGTATAATATAATAAAATAAAATATGTAAGTATTTTAATATTATTTGCAATTTATTTAAGAAAAATAAAGTATATATTATTAGTAAACTATTTTTATGCCCAAAAAAATAATAAAATAAAAATGTAAAAATTAAGAAAATTTTTTTGGTGATTTTTAATATTTAGAAAAAATAATAAAAGTCAGAAACTATAAAAGAAATGAGAAAATATACAAAAATGAAGAAAATGGGCCAAGGTGGTGCAGGAAGTAAATAGGGGGTGTCAATAATCAGAAAAAGCCAGGCCCAGCCCAACTCACTTCGTCCCTGTCCTCCAGAAACAGAAAACGTGCGCGCCCTTGTTCAAACTTGCAACTCCTGCATACGTGCTTAAAAACAAAATCTTGCAACATGAAACTTGTAGCTTGTTAAATCACGATTTCAACCATATAAAAAACTTGTTCTAACTCTAAGAAACCAGAGAGAATTTTAGTGCCCCTAATTTATGACCTAGTTTTTTCAACAACTTCAACATCCAAATTCTCGTAGCTCGGTTAATATAAATGGAAGATATGCATATGTACAGCTCATGGACATTAAGGACTACATTTTTGCTTCACAAACCTAAGCCTAATGATGTCTAAATAAGGAGATAGAAAGTTGGAAATTACCTTGTTCAGTCAAGTTCGAATATGGCAATGTAGGAGTTATGAGTGAGGCCTGAAGTTCTTTTGAGCTTTCTTGAAGTTCCCTTGACCTTTCCCAATGCTCAGCTTGCTTTGAAATGACTTGAATCTCCCTATAGAACTCAACCTGCAAACTCAGAAATTGAAAATGGTGAAGCTTGAAAATGAAGTTATAGTTTCTTGAGAAGGGCTTGGATAGTTCAGATGGGATGTATGGAATGTGTCTGAAGTGGTTCAAGACAAAACGCACGAGGCAATTTGGTTTTGGCTTGGTGTTTGCAGAGATGGACCTGTTTTAGGAAGAAGTTAGTGTTTTTGTGTTTCAGGGTGTTTTGAAGCTTGGCAAATCGTGTTTTAGGCTTGTTGTAATATGTTGAGACCGTTTGAAAATGTTACAAGGCTTGGTTTTAACAGATGCACAAGTTATGGACTTTTTGCAAGCTTACTTGCTTTTGAAGCAAAAGTGAGTTGACAAAGGCAATGGCTTGTACAAGCTAACTCAGGGTCTGCACATAGTTGGTACACTTTTCCTGATATTTGTGGAGTTGGTTTGCAGCAAAAGCTTTGGTCCATGGCTCAAGATAAACAAAGTTTGTAAAAGCTAACTTTATCAAAGTATTAATGCTACCTTTATGCCATTTTTGGATTAAACCTTTGTACAAAGCTCTAAAGATCAAAACAATGCCATTAACCATTGTATTTGCATTTAATTTATGAGTGTAGAAAGGATTAGAACCTTTAAACCAAGTACAAGCATGATTCAAACTGATTTGCAAGTTGTAACATGGTGCAAAATGCCTTGGTCAAAAGTGAGAAATGACCATTTTCATTCCTTCGATTCTCCCTAACCATAAATGATCTTGGAGAGTTCTTGGACATTTAGGAAAGCTTGTAATATTCTCTACAATCCATCTTTGAAATTAATTTTGAGATTTCACTTGTAACTATGTGAAAAGTTGCCATGAAGATAGGTCAAAATCCTGCCTAAACTAGGGCAAAATTTCACTAAGTTAAAAGTTTCATGGACCCTTATTCACAAAATCATAACTTGAGATCCAAGAATCTTTTTGGAAAACTTTGTGAATAAAAGTTGTAGACTTTGTGTAGGAATACAACTTTCATGTTGGAAGTTTTCTTTGAATCCAATTGCATCATGGTGAAAAAGTTGGGAAAAGTTGGGGAAAAATAAGAAATTTTCATAACTTAGAAAATTTCTAAGTTATGAAATATTTCAATCTTAAACCCTAATTTCCAAAATTAGGTTTCTTGATGACCAGCTTTCATTCTTTGACACATCTTTATTAAAAATGACCCTTGGAACTTGATTTTGACCAAAAAGTCAAAGTTTGACTTTCCAGTGTACAGTTGATTTTTGATCAGTTGACTGGAAAATTCATCTGTCAATCCAATGCATTTGAGATCTTTTGAACCTTGTGATTAGGTCAAGATGATGCCATTGAGTCCTTGAAACCATGCTTGAACCCAATTTTCCATTGGCTACGTGAAAAATCAGAAATTGCCCTCCTTCAATCAAAACTCTAAAAATGACCATTTTGCCCTTTTGATGATCTGATCAAATTTCTTGAGGAGCTGTGGTCCATACTTGATCTAATGGTTCATATGAGTCTTTAATGTTGATGTGGATAAAAAATTATGAGGTTTGACTGTAAATTGGCCACAATTGACTTTTTCCCCAATATAGTTGATTTTTAAGTCAACTGTCAAATTGACTGGGCAAAAATGTGATTCAAAGCTTGAAACTTGGTATGAGAAATCTTAGGGGTCCAATATTAAGTATGAAAGTCACATTGAGCATTGAAAGTACAAAAATCTATGTGCAAACTCAAACCCTAATTTCAGGTCATCAGTGCAAGAAGAGGTCTTGAGAGGAAAATCTTGGTAAAATGAGAGGGTAAATTTTGGGGTACAACAGCCGGTAAGAGGAAGAATTGTGATGCTAGATCTTGAATTTCTCGCACAAGGCAGTGGTCATAGTGTTATGTAGATTTGTACCATTATCAGCGAGGATTCTCTCTGGGATACCGTACCGACATATGAGGTGCTATTTGATGAACCGAGCGACTACATTCTTAGTAACGGAAGCAAAGGAAGTTGCCTCAACCCACTTTGTAAAATAGCCGACGGCCACTAAGATCAAGCGGTGTCCATTGGAGGCCGTTGGCTTGATTTCCCCAATCATATCGATTCCCCACATAGAAAAGGGCCAAGGATCCGTTAAGACATTCAGAGGAACCAGAGGGACATGCACTTTATCCGCATAAATCTAACACTTATGGAAAGTCCGAGAGTGTTGATAGCAATCTGCCTCCATGGTAGACCAATAATAGCCTGCCCGTAGGATTTTCTTTTCCATTGTATACCCACTGGAATGGGTGCCAAAAGTGCCTTCGTGTAATTCAACCATGATCCTTTCAGCCTCAACCTTGTCTACACACCGAAGTAATACAGATTCATGACTGAGTTTGTACAAAATGTCGTTACTAAGGAAGAACTTAGTCGAGAATCTTCTTAGGAACTTCTTGTCATTCACCGAAGCTCCTTCTGGATATTCCTGAGACTCGAGATACCTTTTAACTTCATGGAACCAAGGTCGATCCACTACTTCTTCAGTACCGACCTCGTGACAGTAGGCTGGTTCATTCATCCGCTGAATAGTGATTTCAGGAGCCTCGTTATCCCAATTAAGTTTAAACGTAGATGACATTGTAGCTAGTTTGTCTGCTAGCTGATTTTCTTCTCGCGGGAAATGCTCAAAGGTAATCTTCTCAAAATGCGGCAACAATGTTAACACATGTTCTTTGTAAGGGATAAGGTTGGGATGTTTGGTGTCCCATTCCCCTATGATCTGACTGATGACCAAAGTTGAATCTCCAAATACATCCAAGAATTTGATCCCCAAGTCTATAGCAGCTTTGAGACCGAAGATGCATGCTTCATATTCTACCATTTTGTTTGTACAGTTGAAGCAAAGTCTGGAAGTAAAGGGAGTATGACATCCCTCCGGAGATATGAGTACGACACCGATACCATTACCCAGTGCATTGGATGCTCCATCAAAGAATAGGGTCCATCGCGATCCTTGTTCAGGTCCGTCATATGGCCTGATTTCTTCACAGTTGTCTAATGTCATGATGTCTTCGTCCTAGAATTCAAACTTCATAGACTGATAGTCTTCCACAACTTGGTGAGCAAGGTGATCAGCGAATACACTACCCTTTATACCTTTCTGGGTAGTATACTGTATGTCATATTCTATCAGGATCATCTGCCATCTCTCTATTCTTCTAGAAAGAGAAGCTTCTCAAAGATGTATTTTATCGGATCCATTTTAGATATCAACAAAGTAGTATGGGTTAGCATATACTGTCTCAGCCGGTGAGCAGCCCATGCCAGAGCGTAACAAGTTTTCTCGAGCAGTGAATATCTTGTTTCACAGTCGGTAAACTTTTTGCTCAGGTAATAAATAACATTCTCTTTTCGGCCAGACTCGTCATGCTGCCCCAACACATACCCATTGAGTTTTCTAAAACAATCAAATACAGGATTAAAGGTCTTCCCTCAACGGGTGGTAGCAACACAAGAGGCTCTTGTAAATATTCCTTGATTTTGTCAAAAGCAACTTGGCATTCGTCATTCCATTTGACAACTTGATCTTTTTTCAAGAGCTTGAAGATTGGCTCACAAGTAGCTGTCAGGTGAAAAATGAACCTGGCGATGTAATTCAAACGTCCCAATAATCCCCTGACTTCTTTCTCAGTACGAGGAGAAGGCATCTCTTGTATCGCTTTAACCTTGGCATGATCAACCTCGATAACTTTTTTGCTGACGACAAAGCCTAGGAGCTTACCATACTGGACTCCGAACGTGCACTTGTATGGATTCAATCTCAATTTGTACTTCTTCAGCCTCTGTAACAGTTTCTGTAAGTGATCAAGGTGCTCTTCTTCCATTTGCAATCTGGCTATCATAATGTCAACGTAGACCTCTATCTCATGATGTATCATGTCATAAAATAAAGCTACCATGGCGCGTTGATAGGTTTCCCCAGCATTCTTCAGTCCGAATGGCATTACCTTATAGCAGAAAGTGCCCCACTGTGTAACAAAGGTTGTTTTCTCCATATCTTCAGGCGCCATTTTGATTTGGTTGTAGCCTGAGAAACCGTCCATGAAGGAAAACACTTTGTGTTATGCCGTATTGTCAACTAGAATGTCGATATGGGGGAGTGGGAAATCATCTTTGGGGATTTCCCTATTCAAATCTCTGTAGTCCATACACATTCGCACTTTACCATCTTTCTTGGGCACATGAACCACATTGGCCACCCATTGGGGATAAGAGGTGACAGCCAAAAATCTAGCATTGAATTGCTTCATGACTTCTGCCTTGATCTTTTCTGACATATCAGGCCTCATGCGGCGAACCTTTTGCCTTACTGGAGGACAATCTTCCCTTATAGGCAGACTATGTACCCCAATGTCTGTATCAAGTCCCGACATGTCTTCGTACGACCAGGAAAAGACTTCAACATAATCGTGCAGCAACTGAATCAGACGCTCCTTGACATTAGGTTCCAAATTGGCATCCATCTTGACCTCCTTTTTGTCTTCCTCAGTTCCCAAGTTAACTGTTTCGACCGGCTCTTCGTGCGGCTGAATGGTCCTTTCTTCCTGTTGCAACAACCTGGCCAACTCCCCTGGCACCTCACAATCTTCCTCACTTTCGTTGTCGGCTTGGTAGATCGGATTTTCAAAGTCACAATTGGCCATAGAAGAACTGTTACCCATGGGATCCTGAGTGGATGTAGATCTGCATTTTAATATGTGAGTGTGTGTAAGAGCATAGCTACTTTTGAAAGAAAATAAAATGTAAGAAAGAAAGACAAAGAACACAAAATTTGATGTAAAAATGTCCATGATTCATTAATGACATATGAGAATGAAGTGACAAACCTCACAAATGGACCGTTGTGCCTCGGGTAAGACACAAGGTTTTAAAAGTCTGAATTGTTTAAATATTACAAGCTTTAAAATATTAAAAGACAATTACTCTTGAATAAAAGTAATAGGAATGAAATCTTTGGCCTCCCAATTATTAAGCCCTCCGCCGGTGGTTGGGAAAATCCATTCGTCCATATCACAGCTGCCATCACTGTCCTCTACTGCATTGACTCCTTGATTGCTGATACGCAGAGGTGGTCCCCCAGTGAGAGAATGTCGAACAGCTCTTTGGGCTTCTGGAGTGAACCCCAACCCAAATTTGTCGGACTTGTAGGGAATATCCGGGAGCTGACCCCAGATGGTACACCCTCCTTCTTCAACTACTCCTCAAGCATCTTTCAAAGAGGCCATCTTTAGTGGAGGTCTGGTAATCTTCGGGACCTTTGGAGTAGATTTGGTTTCCGCGACCGTTGTTGTAACCTCCTCAAAGTTTTGATAGGGAGTCTTGATGCATTCACCATCCATTTCAACATACCTGAAAGAGTTCATATGGATAACCATGTACTCCTCTTCTCTGTGAACTGTGACAATATTTCCTTTAATCGGGTATTTTAGAATTTGGTGCAAGGTTGAAGTGACGGCACCCACACCATGGATCCAAGGCCGACCCAATAGAAAAGAGTACGAAGGGCAGATGTCCATCACATAGAAAGTTGAATCAAAAGTCTGAGTCCCAAATTTTATGGGGATACTAACTTCTCCGTGCATTTTCCTCTTGGAACCATCAAAGGCCCTTACTATGATGTTGCTAGATTTCAAGATGAGCCCCTCGCAATCCAGTCGATCGAGAGCACTTTTGGGAAAGACATTCAATGATGAGCCAGTATCCACTAGAACGTGTGGTGCCTCTGCATTCAATGGAAATATGTAAGGCATCGTTGTGCTTCCTTCCCTTAGAGGTTAAATCAGCATCGGAAAAGCCCAATCTTTTATCAGCAGTTAGATTGGCCATACAGTTTTCAAATTGGTCGATGGAGGTCTCTTGGGGCATGTGGGTGGTCTTAAGAATCTTTACCATGGCTTTGGCATGGGCCTCAGAACACAAAAGTAAAGACAACAATGATATCTTCGAGGGGGTCTTCCCCAATTGTTCTACAATGTTGTAGTCACTTTTCTTGATTATCTTCAGTATTTCTTCTATCTCCTCTCTAGAAGCTTCAAGGATGATCTCGGGATTCTCTCTTGCTTGGACAGGCTCATTCAAAGCCTCTTTTCCCCTTATATCGGTAGCAGGGATAACAGTAGGAGTATCATTGGGAGTGTCGGTAGGAGTGGCAGTAGAAATGATCACAGGAGTAGCAATGGTCTTTGGAGAAATATCAGGTGAGAAGACTCTTCCACTTCTTGTTATTTTGCTGGTCCTAGTGATATTACCGATATCGGGATCAATATCTCTCGCAACTTCGTCTTTGACAGCCAACTGATCTTGCTTGACGCCATAGTAATAAATGTCAGCCACATAATTCCAGGGCACAACTTTATCTGAAGAGTAAGACATTGGTCTTAGCATAGTGATGATTAAAGGTGCAGACCTTTGAATAGATGTAATCCTGACGGGTCTTTTGGTGGAGACCCTGGGAGGATTGTCGGAAGTGGTGATTATTGAAACATCTTGATAAGAACTTCTGATAGGAGGAAGCTTTTCAAACAGGATTTCTTTACTAGTCATCAGGTGCTGAACGCCTATCTTTAGTAACAAACAGTCGTTCGATACAAACTTGCATAAGTGACAATCTTCATCACAACCTGGGAATAGACCGGCTTGCAGTAGATTCTGTTTAATGGTCAACAGAGGAGTAACTAAGTCATTCACGGAGGATACAAAACTATCATCATCAATGGCGTTGATACCTTGGTCATGTTTGGGCATTGGCGCCGTTATTACATTAGGCATTTCTGGGGGATCAAATTCAATCTCTTTCGCATCGATAAGGTCTTGCACCTTATTCTTTAAGGCCCAACAGTCATTTGTATCGTGCCCCGGGCTTTCAGAATGATAGGCACATCGGGCGTTCGGGTTGTAGCGAGGAGAAGCAGTATTGGGGTTCTTGGGAGCTTCCTTTAAAGTTTCCAGATTGGTCTTTATAAGGTGTCGCAAAACATGAGACATGGTCATGTTAATCCGGGTAAATCCTCTCATGGGCACTTCTGGTTTGCGCTGATAATTTTGCTGCTAATTTGGCACATGATTAGAAATCATAACAGCCCCTACCGCCGGGCGACAGTCAGTTTTGTTTTGATTCCTATAGTCATATGCATCACTTACCTCCTTCTTTCCAACAAAGGGCTTCTTCATCATACTCGAGGATGCATCTCTTTGAATTTTGCCACTTTTTATACCGGCTTCGACCCGCTCACCAGTCATGATTAATTCAGTAAATCCGGCTGAGGAACTTCCGATCAGGTGGTTGAAGAATGGTCCTGACAAGGTGCCAAGGAACATATCATCTAATTCTCTGTCAGATAGAGGAGATTGGACTCTGCCTGCGAGATCCCTCCATTTTTGAGCATAGGTTTTGAAACCTTCACCTGTTCCCATAGACATGCCTTGCAATTGTGTCCTAGTTGGAGCTAAATCAGCATTGTACTGATATTGTTTGTAGAAAGCGGCGGCCAAATCTTCCCAATTGCGAACATTGGTCCCTTCCAAATGATAGAACCAATCCAACTGCATCCCAGATAAGCTCTCTTGGAAGAAATGCACCCATAGATTCTTGTCAGCCGTATGGGGTTAAATATTTCTGACGTATGACGTTAGATGTAGCTTTGGGCAAGAGACACCATCGTATTTGGCGAAAGTGGGAACCTTGAATTTTTGTGGGATGACAACCCCTGAAATGAGTCCTAATTCTTCAAAATCCAAATCGGGTACCCTCTGAATCTCCATAGCATTCAAACGATCCTCTAGCTGTTTGTATTTATCATCAACAAGAGGATATTACTCCTCAGAGTAATCAGGTTCTTCCTCTTCTGCAGATGATGGGTCGTTGTTCACTTCCTGGGTCCCGTTTCCTTGATTATCTCCTTCACCCGATGATGTCGCAAAGTCCAAAGTCCGTCTGGCTTGTCCTTTAAACCTTTTTCCCATGATCACAACACCGGTTGATTTCTTCGTTTTCTTCTTCTTCTCTTTGGCCAACAGATTCTTCAACTCCTCTTGTCCTTTTGTCAGAGCCAAGAGCATTTGTTGAAATTGGGCGTTCTGCGCCTGAAGATCTTTCACAGTCTGTTCAACATCTATCTCACTCAAATAAACAGTAGAAGGATAAGGTGACCTGTTATGAGAAACATGTATGATGTTATGATGAATGAAGATGCAATATGCGAATGATTTCAAGGAAATTTAGAGATTTAAATTTGTTCAAACCAAAAAGAACACACGTTATATTAATAAGACCAAGTTTTGAATACATCATGCCTTCTTGGGCTTACAATGAAAGAAACAAAATATAACAAAAACTCCTAAGACAGAAAGACTGAACGCATCCTCTTTGGAGCAATGTAGGCATTCAGGTTTTTCTCTTCATGAAGCAACTTGGTGAGCTCCAGAACCTTCTTCTCACTGGCGTAATACTGGGTTTCAAAGGTGTCTCGCTCTTCCTTCAACTGAACCCAAGCTTTCTGCAGGTCTTCGAGAGAGGTAGGCATGTCAGGATAAAGAACGGTGTATGGGACGTCTCCTTCAATAACAGGCTCAATGATGACAGGAAGGATGGAAGGGTAAGGCATCAAGAGACTTTGGGCACGAGCCCGTACCCACCTAAGGTAAGGCTCGAGAGGGATAGAGTTTTTATGTCCCAAAGTCCTACTGTCCGCCTTGTTCACCATTCCCCAAGCACGTGTAAACCTCTGGCGGTAACCTTGGCCTTCCTTGTCGTGGTCGAACACCATACCTTGGATGAGCATCTCGTGAGGGCCGTCTCTTCGGGCATACCTAAACTGTCGAAGAGATAAGCAGGGATTGTAGGTGATACCTCCCCTAATAGAAAGAAGAGGTACGTTAGGGAACTCCCCACAATGGTCAATGATAGAAACATCTTCCAAGGATCTCGAACACCAACGGATATCAGAGTGGGTGAGAGACATCATCCTTTGGAACCATTTTAGTTTTTGCTCATTTTTCAAGGCTGATTGAGGTAGGTGTAAAGTGAACCACTTAGAGAGTAGGGGTATACAACATAAAAGAGTACCTCTTTTCTTCACGGTGCGGGTATGAAGGCAATGCAAGATGTCTCCTAGTAGGGTAGGTATATGATTGCGAGAGATAAAGACTTTGATGGCGTTAACATCTATGAATTGGTCCGAATTGGGAAACAGAACCAAACCATAAATGAGAAGAGCTAGGACATCTTCGAAAGCTTGGAAATCCATGTCATCCCAGAATGAACGAGCTTTTTCCAAAAGAAACTTAGCTAGAAAGCCTTTAACCCCGCTTCTTGTTTCCCAATTGGCTATGACGTCGGCCCTTTTCACATGTAAAGCTTCGGAGATGACTTCAGGTTTTGGAATCCCTTCTAGACCGGTGAACAGTATCTAATCAAGCACGGGCACCCCTAAGAGTAAAGATAACTCTTCCAGTGTAGGTACCAACTGATAGTCCGAGAAAGTGAAACAATGATGTACGTGATCAAAGAATTGGAATAGTACACACATCATCTCTTCTTGGAAGTTAGATGTAGCCAAACTAAGGATTCGACCATACTTCTTGGTAAAATAAGAATCCCTAGGCACTCTTGAAGCTATCTCTTGAAGTTGAGGATGTGCTTTTACAAAACTGATTCGGATGGTGTTTCTTCGGAGAGAATTCATGTCCTACAAAACAAAAACAAAGATAAATTTCTAAATCCTTAAAATGGTTAGTGAGCATGCATATGATGTTCATGATGTTTATGATGTTTATTTATAAGTAAATATATACACACATAACAAATAAGTCCCTATGTTTTAGGTTTGCATGAGTTTTGTAGGTAAGTACCCTCTTGAAGTTTAGTTGGCTCAACCTGTCCTAGTCATAGTGATCGGGTTCTAAAGGATCTCAATATCACCGACCTTTCTCTTAGGCATTGTCTCAACACAATAATCTTTTCTTGCAGACGAGATATCCCAAAAGTCTAGCCTTAATTAGTGTAGTATCGAGTATCAACCAATTTTCTGCTCTACACCGAAATCGGCTATCTCACTACGTCCTAATGGCCAAGTTTTTTCAATTAGGGTTCTAAAGTCAATTAGTGCTTCACGATGCCACTCAACGGCCCCGTATTCTCCTTGATTTACCACGACGGATATCGGTACCGACAAATGCGTCGCACTAACATAGCCATTGTTTCAACCATATCGGTCTACGCCGTACAGTCTCCACAATCTATTGCTATTTACCTAAAAAGGTGTCCCAGATCCGGGTGGAGGATCAAAGCAAGCCCAATACAAAAAACTAAATATAAAGCACACAAATCAAATAATGATAACGAGTAAAGGTGATAGAACCTAAGGTAACCCCACTTTTTAGATATCCACAACAGAGTCGCCAATTATGTGATACGGTGGGAGAACTGACTTGATGTTTTTGCGTTTTGATCGCATTTGTGCGGATAGCAAGAGTCGCCACTGACTTTTCTTTTATCCAAGTGGAAAGGTAAAAAAAAGCACAGGAAAGACCTTTCGAGATTATTTCTTGGGTTCAAGGGGTAGATTATGAAGAGGGAAGGTATTAGCACCCTTTTCATCTGTAGTTATCTACGGGCTATTAGTTACTCGCTTAGATCACTTGCTTGTGTTTGACAGTATGCTTGTGGTGTGTTTTTTTGAAAGTATTTTGAAAATTCCTTTGTAATGGTTCTCGTTTCTATAAGAACACGTACAAAGTGTTGTTTTGAAAAATAGTTCAAAGATGTGTTTGTGGAAATGTGTTTTTGAAAAGATGTTTTGTAATGGTTCTTGTCTCTATAATAACGTATACAAAATGTTTTGAGATGAAAGTGTTGGTGTAAAATTTTTTTTGTCGTGAACAAGCGAGTAACTAGGAGCGAATCTACCTACTCGATAGGTCTCAAATTTTCTTTCTTCCTCCTTTAGATGTTGCTATCTTACCATTGATTTGGTAAGAAGCCCCATCGTTGGATGTAAAGGGACAGGCGTGGGTCAATTTTTACAGTCATCGAAAGCAACTTATGTGACGCTTTAGCAATTTTTGTAAGGGACGAGATCATTTTATCAAAGGAAACGTCGAGGGTCATCGAGGGAATACGATCTTTTTATTGAAGGGTCATTGCTAAAACGTCCCATATTCGAGGGACATGACTGTGTTTCTGAGGCAACAAGCGAGGTTACCCTAGAGGTGCACGTGTGAAAAGTGTGTTTGTTTCAAGTTATTTTGTTGAAATTAGGTTATCTAACAAATGATTTTATGTCTTGCCATGCACGCCTAATTACTATACAGTATAAGGAAAACAATAAATTGCAGAAATTGAAATTCTACGATATTACAGAGTTTTCGGGAATGGGGGGTACAAATTTATGAATGAGGATGAGTCGGATCGTCAATACGATTAAAAGTTAAAATAAACAATCAATACAACCCAATCGAATTAAAAATAAACAATTAATTAAACTAAAACAATCTATTTTAAATTAATTAGAAAATTTTAATAACATAAATATTATTAAACATAATTATTTTAATTGAAAAGCGTTTATATTTTTATATATTTTTATTATGTTAAAAATTCAAACGATGTTAAACAATTAAACATGGTTCTAAAAAAATGTCAAAGCCCAGGGGGGGTGCAAAAACTGGGGCGCTAGGTTAGGTTAGATGGCCCAAGAAAAAAAATTAAAAGAAAAGTTACAAAACAAAAAAAAAAGAATAAACCTGGGTTTAGGAAACCCGATTCGCGCATGCTCCCACCAAACGGGTTGAAAACCCTAACATAACCAAAATAAAGCTCTTCCCTTGCTTTTATCGTATCTTTATATACTCCCAACAGCTTCTTCTCCCTGTCTCTTACGAAACTCACTCTGTAAATCTCTATTCCTTTATCTCAAATGGTTCCGAAAATACTTCCCCTTTATCAAACTTCCTATGTAAATCAATCTCTCTGTCTCTTACGATCCATAATCCTAACAAACAACAAAAATAATCCGATCTCGCTTCACAGTTTCACGACCTCGCTTAGGAAAACAACAACAACATAAGCTCATTGTATCGAAGCAAAGAAAGAGTGAGTGAAAAGAGAGTTACCGGATCGACGGTGGGTTCTGAAATGTACGCTGGAGATGGGTTTATCTGTCAAAATTGCAGTGGAGGCTTGAGGACTGAGTTGGGACTCGCGGTTGAACACGAACAAGAGAATGGTCAGTGCATTTCATACTTTCTCACGTGTGACTTTTTAATTCATCCTCTTCTTGTGTCTTTTTAGTGACTATTAGGGTACTGTGAATGAATTTCGGTTTAGATTGTTGTTGAATGATGAGTTGATTGTGTAATGCAGTGAGGTTGGTTTGAATTGTGTAAGTAATATAAGTTCTAGTGTTTACTGTAGATGGCTCTACCCTTTGTTGTAGGAACATAAAAAAAAAGTCCTCTTACCGTGTTAAAGAAAGGTGCTTTTATAGTGTTAGAGAAAGGGGTTTTGGGGGGAAATATTGGTGAGTTTTGAACAGATTTGATATGCTGCTATGAGGCTTTTTTGTATACCTTTTGTTTTTGCTATGTTTGTGCAAGTCAAGACTAATTTGTTAACAGGTTTGGACAGCAGAAAACAAGGAAATAGGTTGTTGTTGTTTTGACTATTTTTTTGTAGCAGAGTTTTTTCAGGATGTATTTTGGGCAATTTTGCAGCATATATAACATGCTTATGGGCTGTAGCAGTGTTTGACAATTTTGGGGTTGTTTGTGGCCTAGGTGATCTCTTTCCTCTTTCATCTTTTAATGAAAATAAACAAATTTGTTTACTTATTGAAATTCTGAAGGGTTTGTATGTTTTAAGGAAAATGATGATATAATGTTTTTGATGAGCAAGTTGACTTGCTGTTTTTCCTTGTTCCATTTTTTACTTATTGCTGCCTTATACATGTGTTGTTGCCTACTTATTTACAACCTTTGTTTAATGCAGTTTTAACTTTGCTTCTGCAATGTTTGTTTTGCTTTTCTGCTGTAGTTTGGGCTGCTGCAATTTTGTGCATTTGAACTTGCTTGTAAATTTTTTCTTTTTCCCTTTTTGTGAACCAAGAAAGACAACTTTCTTGTGATTTGCAATTGGGGGAAAATGGGATGTGATGAAACAAACAAAACATTCTGATTCCAAGCCGCAAACCCTAGTGATGGATTATTATTTTTGAAAATCTTGATTTCATGCCCAACATTTCATGTTGCTAACATTTTTTTCCTCTTCTTTTCTTTCATGTGATGAGTATTGATTTGTAAGTGAATAAGACAAGGGAAGGTTGAATATTGATGCTAGGTTCAAAGAAACATGAAGAGTTGAAGATGAAAGGCCATGCTTGGAAACCAAATGAAGCATGGAGAATTTTAGAAGCAAGTTAGCATATGCTTAGGGAGGACTTTAGGTTTCCATGTACAAAAAAACTTGTGTAATTTTCTTGTAATTTGTAATTTAAAACTTGAAAAAAAAACATGAATTGGATTTGTATAATTGTTTCTTTGATGTAAGATCAATATGATGGTAATGTAGCATGATTTGAAATTTTTAACTTTGGCTTGGAATTTGGATGTCATATTAAATGAGGCTTTAACCAATTTTGATTATACTTTTATATTTTGAATGAACCATGGCTAAATGCCTTCAACTTTAACACTTCGAATGAATCCATGCTCAAATGTCTTCACATGAATGGCTAAGCTTGGTTATTTATTTTTTGATCTTTAACTCAAAACCCTAATGCTTCATAAGATTGTTTTTAGGCATTTAGCTTGTGACATTAAATGATATCCAAAGAAAACTTATGTTATAAGTAACCAAGGAATCAAATGAAATGATTTGCCTTAAGCATCCGCCACCCTAATTGAATAAGACTCAAGTATATTCTCCTCTTGTATAAATCCATAATCACATTCCTTATGATTCAAGTAACGACTAAGCCTCTTGCTTGTCAAAGAGATCTAATGAAACCATATCTCCATGGATGAGATCCTTTGAGAAAATCTTTTACCTCAACCTCGCATAGTAAAACATCATTGAATCAAAACCCTAGCGTTCCATGAATACCCTATAATCTCTTTAACATCTTTGCACTTTAAACTAATGATTGATTCCTCTGATAACCTTGTATGAGGGTGAAACCCTAATCATGGCTCTTGGATCTTCAATTGAAACAAAATTATGACAATTTGATAACTCCAAGGTCTTTTAAACATAATTCTCCTTCGATTTTATGAAAAGGACTTGTTGGTGACATCGCTTATGACAATGTGCAAAAATAACCATCTCAAGATCTTGGAAATTGAGGAAATTATGATTCATGGAAATCAGGCAACAATTACTCGAGATTAGGTCAAAATCCAGAAAGTGACCTCTAAAGTATTCGAAATTTTGATGATCTTTCGCACATAATCAGCCCTTGAATTATAAAGAGGAATTGGAGACGATGTCGAGGAGAGTCATATGCAAGAAAAAGGGCTCAAAAATATTGGATAATGAAGAAGTTACAACCGTTTGAATTTGTTCTCGCAAAAGGTCAAATTTTGGGTCGATGTAGTCGTTTTCAGTCATCTGACCCATTGACTGAGCCAACTTGCAATGCAAGTTTTGAAACTTTGAAAACTCATTTTCTTTTGAGAAATGAAAAACTCTAATTGCTGATTGTTTGCCTAGGAAGAGAATCTGCCTGATCGATTTCTGAGCCAACTTGAATATCCGAGAAACCCTAGGACTGTGTCTTGTATAAAAATGGGAGGGAAAATTTTAGGGTACAACACATATGTTTGTCTTGAATTGATCCATTCGTTTTCATTACATTTAAACTATTATTTTTTACTCTCTTTATGACATTCAACTCTTGCTAAAAGTTACAAGCCTTTAGAGGGAGGATGGCGAAAATAATGCCATATTCTCATACAGTATGCTTTTGGGCAGACCTTGCTGACGATGTACAGGCGTTCTTTCAATTTCTAAACACTAGAGTTATAAGGAGGATAATCCGTAGTCAACCCCTTTTGAGCCAAAGAAGTAGGAGTTTCCTTTTTTACACAAACTGAAACCCTTAATCAAAACCTGGGGCAGGATATTCTCTCAATTAATTCAAATGCGCGTTCAGTCGCAAACTTTCACTTCGTATACAACGAATGACATCAAAAACATCCCCCTGAAATCAAAAGATGGTGATGGTTCCCTACCAAAATAGGCAGTCATTATCTCTCAAAAGAAAAAACCCACTAAGTCAAAACCTACGAAGGAGACTTAAGAAAAACGGCGGCATCCCGCTAACCGTAATCTCAAAAACAAGAACAGTCAGGCAAAATCAGGGATAATAAATCAAAAATAGGTCACTATAAATCCTCAACAACATGAAAAATGTTGCAAGAAATGACTTCCTTCTGATAAACTAAACTTGTCTGAACCATCACCAAAACGTCATTGGAGTTCAAACGCACAATTAACTGAGTTTAGGACTGAAGAACATCACGAAGAGCGGGTGGGTAAAAATACACTTTGAGCCTTTATCCTTTGTTTCTTAAACCTTGAACCAATCCATGCTACAACCCTTCAAAAGTCCCAATTGAAGCATGGGTTAGTTTGAAAGCATACTGTTACAAAAGGTATCCTGACTGCTGTAAGGCTTTACTCTAAATCCTGAGCTTGAATTTTCTTACAAAACTTCTTTACTTGCTAAAACGCATTTTCAAAATTTCAAGACAAGCATAAACTTTGCATTATTTGAATATCGTTGTTTGTATATGGCTATTTGTTTGACAACGGAGAAATTCACACAACGAATATCCAGTGAACGAAAGCTCTCTCAGTGAACAAAATCACTTCAAGTGGGATGACACTTCTAATGACAAATCTCCTATCAACAAGGGGGAATGACATGTCACTATCCAAGACACCTGGGGCAGTCTAGTCAAGATCCAAAAGAAATTTCTCAAGAAATGCTGAATATACCAGGGGCAGGTCTCCATCACTTGGGGAATTGAACGCAAATCCCAACAAAGGGTTACATACAATAAATTAATTCCTGGCAGTGCCACAAGCACTTGCTACTAGGGGAAGTGACAAATCTCCCCAAGATCCTTCTCATAAGTTGACTCCCAGCTAGAGTTTCAATCTCTAAAAACTTTTCACCAGCTGAGTCGACCTCAAGAATCCTCGAGGATTTTCCCTAGTGAAGAAGACACCTCTCCAACAGACCAACAACATGGTTTATTTCCCCAACAAACTATAGATTCCCAAGATTGAGTTTGCCTCTCCGACTACTACAAATCAAAGGACCACAACTCCTCTTCCCCAGTAGACTACTCTACAATCCCCAGCAAGGTATTGTGAAGCCTAGACCCGACTAGATATTAGTTCAACTTCGACTCCCCAGTAAAGCAACGAACAACATGAGACTCATGAACTCTTTTTCCCCAAGAAAGAATCAACACTCTCCACAGAGTTTTCAACATTCCCTGGAGGAGCTCTCCTCAAACAACAAAACATGAATCCTTGGTGGAAATATTCTAAGCAAAGTTTGAAGACCCACCTACTCTTCAACAACAATCCGGGATTTAATGACTCCCCAGCATTTTTCAAGGATTTATTTTCCCAGACAAAGATACATTCAAATAACATTTCACCCTTCATGCATCATATTACATACATGACAAGTGCATACAACACAATCTCATTTATTTTGAGAACATCATTGCACCATTCATTTCATACATCATAACATTGCATACAACTAACATTTTACCTTTTTCAGGAAAAGGTTAATCAACAAATGGCTATTGTCAATAATATTTAAAAGGTCAGAAATTAATACTTGTAACAAGCCAGGGAAATTAACCACACGACCAACTGAAACAATCCTACAAGGGCTCCTTTCCATACACTCTTCTAGAAATTGTTCAGATGCGATCCAGATATGGTTGACATTCTAATGCTTATTCCATATTCCTTTTAGAGACAATTCAGATGCAATCCATATATGGCTGACATTCTAATGCTTATTCCAGATTCCTTCTAGAGACAGTTCTGATGCGATCTAGATATGGCTGACATTTTGATGCTTATTCTAGATTCCTTTTAGAGACAGTTCAGGTGCGATCCAGATATAGATGACATTCTGATGCTTATTCCAGATTCCTTCTAGAGATAATTCAGATGCGATCCAGATATGGCTGACATTCTGATGCTTATTCTAGATTCCTTCTAGAGACAGTTCATATGCGATCCAGATATGGCTGACATTCTGATACTTACTCCAGATTCTCTTCTAAATACAGTCCAGATACGACCCAGATACGGATATCATTCTGATACTTCTTTCAGCATACCTTCCTAATACAGTCCGGATATGATCCAGATACGAATGTCATTCTGACGCTCATTCAGTACATCTCTCAGATATGAGTCAGATACAATTCATTTATGAATATTATTTTTATGCTAATCCAAGACCTTCTCTGGTTCAGTAAGATCGACACTAAGATCTCTATGATTTCTATTCCAGTTAAAGATATTCTAAGACTTTTGTCTGGTTCAATTGAATCGATCCTAAGATTCTTCTGATTTCTATTCCAGTTAAAGTTAATCCAAGATCTTCTCTGGTTTAATCAGATCAACACTAAGATCTCTCTGATTTCTATTCCAATTGAAGATATTCCAAGACTTTTGTCTGGTTTAGTTAAATCGATCCTAAGATTCTTCTGATTTCCATTCCAGTCAAAGTTAATCTAATACCTTCTTTGGTTCAGTCATATCGACACTAAGATCTCTCTGATTTCTATTCTAGTAGAAGATATTCCAAGACTTTTGTCTGGTTCAGTTGAATCGATCCTAAGATCTTTCTGATTTCCATTCCAGTCAAACTTAATCCAAGACCATCTCTGGTTCAGTCAGATGACACCAAGATCTCTCTGATTTCTATTCCAGTCAAAGATGATCCAAGACTTTTGTCTGGTTCAGTTGAATCGATCCTAAGATTCTTCTGATTTCCATTACAGTCAAAGTTAATCCAAGACCTTCTCTGGTTCAGTCAGATCGACACTAAGATCTCTCTGATTTCTATTCCAGTTGAAGATATTCCAAGACTTTTGTCTGGTTCAGTTGAATCGATCCTAATATCTTTCTGATTTCCATTCCAGTCAAAGTTAATCCAAGACCTTCTCTGGTTCAGTCAGATCGACACTAAGATCTCTCTGATTCCTATTCCAATCAAAGATGATCCAAGACTTTTGTCTGGTTCAGTTGAATCGATCCTAAGATTCTTCTGATTTCCATTCCAGTCAAAGTTACTCCAAGACCTTATCTAGTTCAGTCAGATCGACACTAAGATCTCTCTGATTTATATTCCAGTTGAAGATATTCCAATACTTTTGTCTTATTCAGTTGAATCGATCCTAAGATTCTTCTGATTTCCATTCTAGTCAAAGTTAATCCAAGACCTTCTATGATTCAGTCAGATCGACACTAATATCTCTCTGATTTCTATTCCAGTTGAAGATATTCCAAGACTTTTTTCTGGTTCAGTTGAATCGATCCTAAGATTCTTCTGATTTCCATTCCAGTCAAGGTTAATCCAGACTCCTGCTGGTTCAGTTTAAATCTGTCAATGGTTTATTATGATTCTTTCCCGCAGACATCTTCCCTGGTTCAGATAAATCGCTCCAAGATTTATTCTGATTCTTTTCCAGACCCCTGTTGGTTCATTATAAATCTCTAAACGGTTTATCCTGATTATTTCCTGCAGACATCTTTCTCTAGTTCATAAAAGTCGCTCCAAGATATATTCTGATTCTTTTCCAGACCCCTGTTGGTTCAGTATAAATATCTCAACGATTTATCCTGATTCTTTTCAGCAGACATTTTCTCTGGTCCAGATAGATCGCTCCAAGACTTATTCTGGTTCTTCTCCAGGCCTCTTTTGGTTCAGTCTAAACCTCTCAACCGTTTATCTTGATACTTTCCATATAGACATTGTCTCTGGTTCAGATAAATCGATCCAAGATTTATTCTGATCCTTTCTAGTCAAACAACATGCAAGACTTCTGCTAGTTTCAGTTTAAATCGACCAAAGGTTTATTCTGATTCTTTTCCAGTTGAAGTCAAGTTCAGACTTAGTCCAATTTTTGTCAACAATCACCTTTGGATGGCATCTATAAGCCCATCTCCGACATATCTCCATCATTTCTCCAAATGGCATCTTTAAGCCCATTCCTTACACCTCAACCTCCAAATCCTTAAAGTGCAAATTTCTGGGCACTCTAGTGTTCAATCATTTTCCACCTTCAAGTCGCGAATGGAAGATACGCCAATCTAACTCTTCAGGTTTAAGAAGATTGAACAGGGGCAGCTGTTGTACCCCAAAATTTGCCCTCTCATTTCTCAAAGGATCATCTTGGACCCTCAGGTTTGCTTCTATCAAGTTTCAAGTCTTGAATTACAATTTTCCAAGAAAATCATTCACAAAGGTAAAATGGTCAAATTCACACTGAAAAGTCAAACTTTGACTTTTGGATCAAAAATTAAGTTTCAACAATCACATTTTATCAAGACATGAAATCAGTTCATCAAAATCAGATGTCAGAAATTACTTTGAAAAAAATCAAATTTTCTAAGCATTTAGAAAATTTTCTAAGTGTTAAGAGGATATGATACTTCAGAACTTCTGGGCCAGCCTCCACGCAAGTGCAGTCAGAATTTGCAAACACGGTTCAGAACATGATGCTTCAATCAGAACATGTGGAAGAGATGCTCTTAGGTCAGGAAATCACCCTTCGAGTCTCATTCTGGTCTTTTGCAATCAGAACATCACCAAACCCCAAAACCATGTTTGAGCAACTTGCTGCACTGCTACAACACAGTCCTGCCACCAGCTACCACAACACTCCAAGGTGCTGATGATCCAGTCTAAGCCTGTGTTTTTCTCAAACCCCATATTTGCACCAAATTAGCATACGAAAGCTGTGATTAAAAAGCAATGGAACAGTATTCCAAAAAAGTTTAAATCTCATTTGTTTCCCCCCCAAAACCATAACAAACTCACCTATAAATAAGTTGCTCCAACACACTTTCAAGGGGATGGCTTTTGGAGAGAGAGAATTCTCAAGGAGAGAAAAGGAAATAATAAAAACCTTTGAAAATCTTAAACAAAACCTTTGCTTTTCCCTTTGAATCAAAGAACATAACCACTGTTCCGTTGCTCTCGCTGACTCAAGAACATCTGAAGACAGCAGCTCAAGTTTCAGGCACACGCTCCAGATTCAAGGTAAGTGTGATACGGTGGGAGAACTGACTTGAGGTTTTGCGTTTTGATTACATTTTTGCGGATAGCAAGAGTCGCCACCGACTTTTCTTTTATCCAAAAGGAAAGGTAAAAAAGCACAGGAAAGACCTTTCGAGATTATTTCTCGGGTTCGGGGGGTAGATTATGAAAAGGGAAGGTATTAGCACCATTTTTATCCATGGTTTTCCATGGGCTCTTATTTACTTGCTAGATCACTTGCTTTTGCTTTGACAATGTGCTTTTGATCTGGGCTTTGAAAGTATTTTGAAAAAAATTTCTTTGTAATGGTTCTCGTTTCTATAAGAACGTGTACAAAGTTTTGTTTCAAAAAAATAGTTCAAAGATGCGTTTGTGGAATGTGTTTTTGAAAGTAGTTTTGAAAAGATGTTTTTGCAATGGTTCTCATCTCTATAATAATGTATACAAATTTTTTTGTCTTTTGAAAATGTTTTGAGATGAAAGTATTGGTATGAAAAAAGGTTTTTTGTCGTGAGTAAGCGAGTAACTAGGAGCGAATCTACCTACTCGAAAGGCCTTAAATGTTATTTTCTTCTTCATTTAGATGTTGCTATCTTACCATTGATTTGGTAAGAAGCCCCATTATTGGATGTGAAGGGACAAGCGCAGGTCAATTTTACAGTCATCGAAAGAAACTTATGAGACGCTTTAGCAATTTTTCGCAAGGGACTAGATCGTTTTACCGGAGGCAACATCGAGGGTCAACGAAGGACTACGATCTTTTTATTGAAGGGTCTTTGCTAAAACATACCATATTCGAGGGACGTGACTCTGTTTCCGAGGCAACAAGCAAGGTTATCCTAGAGGTGCGTGTGTGAAAAGTGATTTGTTCTCAATTAATTTGTCTTGATTAGGGTTATCTAGCAATTGATTTTAAATCTTACCATGCACGCCTAATTACTATACAATATAAAAGAAACCAGTAAATTGCAAAAATTAAAATTCTACGCTATTACAGAGCTTCGGGAATGGGGGTACAAATTTACAAATGGGGATGAAGTAAAAGCCTAATTAAACTATTACAAACTGTGCACAGTTACAATAATAGAAAGAATGCGAAAAATAGTAAACTACGAGCAAATGAAAAGAGAAAGAAAATTTATTTTTTTGATGTGTTTTGATAGAAAAGAAAGTAAAAAATATAGAATAAAGATGTAACTAAAACAAAAATTATTTAGGATAAATTAAAATTCTAAGATTATCAAAATTAAATCTAAACTAAATAAAGTTATTAACTTAAAATTCTAATTTACTAAATTAAACCTGAACTAAGCTAATTATAAAATTAAATATAAACTAAATAAAGTTATTAAAATGATTCTAAACTAACTTAAGATTCTAATATACTAAATTAAACCTAAACTAAGCTAATTATAAAATTAATAAAATAAATATAAATTAAATTAATTATAAAAATAATAATTTAAATATAAACTACATAAATAATAAATTTACTAACCTACATCTAAACTAAATTAATTACTAAAATAATTATCTTAAAAAAAAGGGTAGTGAAACCGAAAATGGGGGTGTGAGAAACCAAAACAGATTGGGCTTTGAATGATTAAAGGCCCAGAACAAAACAAATTTAGTAAAAGAAAAAGAATGGGCCGGGTTGGTTCATCGGGTTGCAAGCTGTTAATGGGTGTGTGGTTCAGTAAGTCGAGCACAGAGGCCTATGGTCATGATTAATCCAATATCAGTTTTCTTCAAGGCATACCAAGTTGTTCAAAAAATGTTATGGGCCAAGGGAATAGTATGCATGCAGGAGGCTCAACAAAAATAGAATAGTCCATCTCAATTTCCACCATCAACTTTTATTAATGAGCATTATTAGTTTTATTAAAAGAAATAATGAAAAAATGAAAACAAAATATCATGAGTAAAACACGATATCGTTTTGGATTTAGGGCTCAAGAGTGGCTTTTAAACTCTCTCTTGCAAACACGATCCTTCCTCATCCTCTTCTGCAAATGGCAGCTTCATCGCATCTTCTTCATGCTCATATCACCATTGTGGCTAGACTCCTCTCCTCGTTTATCACTGCAACGCAACATTAATCACCTTGCTTCCTTCTCTTCTTTGCCGTATTTTCACGCCCGGCCATCGCGAGAAAAATTCAATCCATTTGTCCTTCTCTCCTCTATACCGTGTGGCCTTTTCTTCCACCAAATCCTCTCTATACGATGAAGGAAGTGATGTTCAAAAACCTACCTCTCTGAGTGGTTCCGGCGACTCTTCGAAGGTGTCGGTGTTGCAAGAAAGCAAGAAAACCACATGCGCGATTGGAAGACCAGGTGACAAGTATTTGATCCTTTGCTCTACAATTCTACTCAATCTTCTTATTATTTTGCATGTTTTCTCTGTGTGTACTTGTCTATTTTGAGTGAAATAGAGTAGAGGGTTGAGTGGTTCGAAAGTTACAGAGTTAAGCTCATTTGCAAGGTCATGGTTTGTGAGGGTGAAGGTAATAATGGTTAGGTTAGTGAGTTAACGCTAGGGATTATAGGGTTTTGAGAGTATGGGTTGATGAAGGTTTACAGAGATTGGAGGTTTCAACTTGCAGGGAGGTCACAGTTGAGATTATCAAGATCGTGAGTGAAGGTTTTAAAGGTTGAATGGTTTAGGTGAATGGTCGATGAAAGATTGGCAGGGGAAGATTGTAAGGATGATTAGCGGATGAAGATGGTGAGTATCAGCGGGTGGGTTTTGCGTTGAAGTGATTACAGAGTTTTGCTGGAGTTGGTTGCAGGGTATTGAGAGTATTAGAGTTGCAGGTTAACAAAGGAATGGATTTTCTTCTTCAGTATTTTTGATCTGCGGCTACTGTGTTATTGTTTTCGTCCCCCTTTAAATCTTTATTATTTTATTGTTGCATTATGATAAGTTTGGTTACGTTTATGAGGTTTCGTGTTTTCTTTTTTAGAAGAAATAATAACCACTACACTCATAGTTTACTCTCTCGATGCAAAGAAGAAATCAACAACAACATCCTACTCAAAGTCACGGTTATGGTAGAAACAACATCACCAATTGAAAACTTAGTGCGAAAGTTTAAGAGAAAATCAGTCATGAAGAGCAAAGAAAAAGAATGCAGACCTAAGTAACGATAAAACATGAGTTAGGATTCGAAAGAATTACCTAATCAGAGCCTCTCTGATGGAGTTCTTCAAGAGTAGGTATGATATCGTCTTGCTATTGCCTCCTTTTGAGTTATGCTATGTTTCTAAGGTATTTTGAATTTGAAGTTTGTGATGAGATGTTTGGAATAGATAAATGTGAAATTTCTTGCAGATTGAAACAAGGATTTTTGAGTGTATTTTTTCTGTTTTTGCTTCATTAAAATTCCCCCTTTTTTTGTATGTTTGGTTTCTTTTTATAGTGAAAGAAGCAGGGCATTTAGGGGGGAAAATAGTGATAATTTTTGAACGAATGTGGCTACTATTTTTGTGCTTTCTAGTGCAGTCTTTGTTTTGTTAATTTTTGTGTATGGGCAGCATGTTTTGGACTGATATGCTGCAGTTTTTTAGACTGTTATTGGGTAGGTTTGGACAGCAATGTGCAGGGCAGCATAGGGTAGGTTTTTTAACAGCTAGTGTAAGCTATTTTTTGACAGTTTTATGGGCAAAATTGGACTGTTTTGCTGGATGCTACTGGACAACAAAAGTGCAACAACAATTGGGTTGTTATTGTGTTATTTTGGCATGTTTTTATGGGCTCTTAAAAGTCTTTTGCATTGCTGAAAAATTCGATAATCACACCATTGTTTTCTTTCTTATTTTTTACTAGTTGATGAAGAAAGTATGAAGATGGGAAGATGGAGCTTTGATAATGAAAGCAGGGAGAATTTGAGAGACCTTGAAGAATTTCTTTAGCGATTGTAACTTGAAACTTTATTGAATGTAATTTGGGCATTAACTTCGAACTTCTAAACTCATGAAAGCAATTATTTCCTTCCATATTTTGTATTATGAATGAACATCTTGTATTTGCTCCTAGAATTCCAAACAAATTACATTAATTGATCTTCAAAATGGAGCAAATTTGCATCATGAGAAATTAGTTCTTTTGTATATCTTGAATCCAAAAGCAAATTCATATGAATGAATTACACCTTGCATACTTGAATCGATTTGAAATAAAAAATAATTATTCGAATTATTTCCTCAAATATTATTCTTAATTCAATGATCGCTAATGTTCACTAGCAAATGACTTGAAGTAGGCGACAAGTATCCTTTGAGAAACATGTATGACATAAATTGAAACAAGCACAATATGACCTCGATCTTTGAAGTAATCTCATAGAAAATTCTATTTATGATACTTCGAAAAAATAATCACCTCAGGACGTTGAGATTTGGAGAAGTTATGAATCTCAAAAATTGGACAAGAGTTTCTTGTGATGACCTCTAAAGTATTCGAATTTTTCTGATGATCTTTCACATGTAATCAGCTCTTGACTTGTGAAGAGAATTTGGAGGTGACGTCAAGGAGAGTCATACGCAAATAGAATCGCTAAAAAATGTCGAATAACGAAGAAGTTACAACCGTTTGAACTTGATCTTGCAAAGATCAATTTTTTGGGGTCAATGCAGTCATTTTCAGTCATCTAAACCATTGGCTGAGCCAACTTGCAATGAGAGGTTTGAAACATGGCACAAGCATCCTTGAGAATACATGAAGAACCATGAAGACCATTTGAAACTTTGAAAACTCATTTTCTTTTGAGAAATGCAAAACCCTAATTGTTGATTTACTGCCTGGGAAGAGAAACAGTCTGATCGATTTCTGAGCCAACTTGAATATTCGAGAAACCCTAGGATTGTATCTTGTATGAAAATTGGGAGGGAAAATTTTGGGGTATAACAGTAAGTCTTTCTGACTTTGCATCTTTTCATTCAGAATATCATTAAATATGTAAATACCATAGTATTGATGTTTTCCATATCATTGCATAAGTAGAAAAACTATGGATCAGAACTTCTTGAATAAAGCTAGGCTCAGAATTAGAATTAGAACTTCTATAAATTGTTGTGCTTTTATCCTTCTGATTTGTTGTTAAGGACTGAATAAATTGCTGATGTGCTGATTAATATGAGGAAAGAGTTAAAATATAACACAGAACTTCTGAGTTCTCCTCACCATTTTAACACACACATAACTTCTGACTTTCACTCGTTGTTAACAGACACTGAACTTCTGGTTTTCACTCACTGTTTTAACATTCAGAACTTATGATTTTCACTCACTATTAACACACACTGAACTTCTGATGTTCACTCACTGTCTTAGCACATACTGAACTTCTGAGTTCTCCTCACTGTTTTAATACGCAAAACTTCTAAGACTTTCTCACTGTTCTAACACTCAGAAGTTCAACACGTGGAAACCCAGAACTTGTGTTTTCCCTCTAATGTTTCTTGCAGGACCTCAGAGTGTATAAATCCAAAACTTCAGATTTCCTCTGACGTTTCTGAACTACAGCGCACCCGGAATCAGAACTTCTGATCCCCTTTGTTTTGCTTTCAGAAGCATGCTAATTCTATCTCTCATTATTTCCCTTTTTATCATTTTCAATATTAATACCTTTTTTATTAATATAAAAAAGACATAAAAATATTTTATTTTTATTAATTAATTTATTTCTTTTTCTTAATTCATTAAGACAAAAAGCCATTTTGTAAATAAGTGCTTTTTCTTTCTTGCATTGAACATTTTAATATGGTTGTAATAGTTAATTAGGATTTAAATTCTTGCAACCCCCCATTTGTAAATTTGTACCCCCATCCCTAAATGATGTAATAGCGTAGGACTTTACATTTACGTAATTTATCGCTTTCAAATGCAAATGCTAGTAATTAGGGTGTATATGGCAAGACATGAAATCAATAAATAGATCACCCTAATCAAGACTAAATGCATGTAAATCAAATACACCATTCACACTTGCACCCTTAGGGTAATCCCATTTTGTTGCCTATCAGAAAATAGTCATGTCCCTCGAATATGGGCGTTTTAGCAAAAACCCTCGATAAAAGATCATAGTCCCTCGACGACCCTCGATGTTTCCTTCGGTAAACGATCTCGTGCCTAAACGACATTTCTAAAACGTCCCATAGGTTGCGTTCTATGACTATACAAACGTCCCGCGCCCGTCCTTTCACATCCAACGATGGGGCTTCTTACCAAAACAGTGCTAAGATAGAAACATCTAAAGGAGGAGGAATAGAACATTTAAGACCTTTTGAGTAGGTAGATTCGCTCCTAGTTGCTCGCTTGCTCATAATAAAAAAATCATTTTTACACCAACACTTTCATCTTGAAACATTTTTAAAAGACAAACAATTTGTACGCGTTCTTATAGAAACGAGAGCCATTACAAAGAAGACATCTTTTCAAAATCATTTTCAAAAACACATTCCACAAACACATCTTTAAACTATTTTTGAAACAACACTTTGTACACGTTCTTATAGAAACGAGAACCATTACAAAGAAATTTTCAAAATATTTTAAAAACCCATATCACAAGCATATTTTCAAACAAAAGCAAGTGATCTAGCAAGCAACTAAGAGCCCGTAGATGAGTACAAATGAAAAGGGTGCTAATACCTTCCCTTTTCATAATCTACCCCCCGAACTCAAGAAAACATCTTTAAAGGTCTTTCCTGTTCTTTTTAGCCTTTCTTTTTGGATAAAAGAAAAGTCGGTGGCGACTCTTGCTATCCGCAAAAATTGCGATCAAATACAAAACAACCAAGTCAGATCTCCCACCTCGTTACAGATGTCTTAATTGATCTTTTAACATCACATCAGTGATTACTTATCCAGAAAAGTAAGTTGTTATGGAAGTTCATGGTGGAATGTAAAGTCAAGCCACAGGCCAAATCTGGCATGGTGTGTGGAGTGAATATCAGTCATAATTGTTTGAATCCAAGTGTTCTAGTGGATTACAGAGGAAGTATGTCAGACCTAATGGTCTACCATTTGCGAGGAGGTAGCCCTATCTGTTGATTGTACCCCTACGGGAAACTGTGAAGGAAAGAATGTAATGAAATTCCTCTCACATCGTTGTGTATGTGGCTGATGTCAACTCCTTTGAGTTTGACACTTTATATATTTAAAGAAGTGAGTTGTGTATTTGTCTAATGTATTGATGTAGGAGTGTAATCTGAACATTATGATTCTCAAAGTGTATGAGAGTTTATTTCTCTCAATGGTTCTCTGGTGCTTGTGATAACCTGAATAAGCTACAGAGATTGTGTTCTATTGATGTCCTCTTGTATAGGTTGAAAGAAAGACTTCTAAGCATAAAAAGTTCTAGGGATGATTGATTAAGAACCAAAGTGAATAGTTTCTACGATGAGAGCCTGGTGTCCTAAATGATGTTGTGAAATCATGCATGGCAATGGTTTGTTTTGGGAGATGCTCGAGGTTATAAATGTGAAACTTGATGTTTAATGCTAGTGTCAGAAGTGGCTTTTCAACTATGCTGAAGTAGGATGTAAAGCTTCTGACCATATCTACAGTTGTGTGTATGGTAAATGCATGACTACCATCTTGTTCACTTGTACCAACAAATGCTAGTGGGTGCAAGAGAAGAGTATCATATATAAAGATTTGTGTGTGTCAGTCTGGATCTTGTGAAGCAAGCAAACTGGGATGTTTTGGTTTGTGAGTAATGTCAAACCAAATGTGCGTGACATCTTGGCCATCCAAAGAGATATGACCACGTGTGTGGATCTGCAAGGACATTTACCAGATATGTCTTTGTTAAGTGAATAAGTCAGGGTGTGCTCTCAAGGAACTAGAGTATGTAGATCAGGATTGGTTTTACAGTGTGTGAATTTGGATAAGAATCAGAATAAATTGTTGAGAGATTTATCTGAACCAGCAAAAATCTGGAGAAGAATCAGAATAAATCATTTAGATATTTATCTGAACCCGTAAGAATCTGGAAACGAATCAGAACAAATCATTGAGAGATTTAAGCTGAACCAGTAAAATATGGAGAAGACTCAGAATAATTCGTTAAGAGATTTAGCTGAACCAGTAAAAATCTGGAGAAGAATCAGAATGAACCGTTGAGAGATTTATCTAAACCAGTAAGAATCTGGAGAAGAATCAGAATAAACCGTTGAGAGATTTATCTGAACCAGTAAGAATCTGGAGAAGAATCAGAATAAACCGTTGAGAGATTTATCTGAACCAATAAGAATCTGGAGAAGAATCATGATAAATCATTGAGAGATTTATCTGAACCATTAAAAATCTGGAGAAGAATCAGAATAAACCATTGAGAGATTTATCTGAACCAGTAAGAATCTGGAGAAGAATCAGAATAAACTGTTGAGAGATTTATCTGAACCAGTAAGAATCTGGAGAAGAATCAGAATAAACCGTTGAGAGATTTATCTGAACCAGTAAGAATCTGGAGAAGAATCAGAATAAACCGTTGAGAGATTTATCTGAACTAGTAAGAATCTGGAGAAGAATCAGAATAAACCGTTGAGAGATTTATTTGATCTAGTAAGAATATGGAGAAGAATCAGAATAAATCATTGAGAGATTTATCTGAACCAGTAAGAATCTGGAAACGAATCAGAACAAATCATTGAGAGATTTATCTGAACCAATAAGAAACAACCTTTTCTCGGGAAATGATCTGTATTTGACTTGTTGAAAATATTTTCCTGTTGGAAATTTGTTGATGATAATTTCATGTCGATTGATTCTTTCCTGAAAAGGTGAAGAGTTAATTGTATGCAATTCTATGATGTATGCAATGGATTGTACAATGTTGTTTTCTCAAAATAAATTAGATTGCACTATATGTACTTGTGTTTTCAATGCCATGACGTATGAATGCAAACGTATGGGCATAAATATTGTTCGTGTCGTAGTTTTGCTAGAAACGCAGAAAATAAATCCCTGAGTACTGCTGGGAAAGAGGAGTGTAAGTCTCTATACTTTGTTGAAGTTTGAAGTGTTGATGGGTGAGTTTCCATTTATTAGAGAAATAAACTCTGTTGTAGAAGGGAAACGTTGGACATTAATTGTGGACTTCGTGAAATCCTGCCGGGGAATCCTGAGAAGTTGGGCAACTTTCACTAGGGAACCTTTGGAGCGGTAGTTGGAGGTTTTGCTCTGTCATGGATATGAGAGTGCTTGATACCATTAGTTTGCATATTGGAAATACAATAGCGACTCTGTAGTAGGATGTATTTTCTTTCGCTCTTGCTGGAGAAGGTACCTGCGGGGATTTTATGGAATTGCCTATAGATATTATCCTATTTCTTAAAGCTGTTAGTAATTGTCTTTCCGTTTTCTGTTCATTTGTAAATAGTAATCACGTTCAAATGCATATGTTCAAAAATAAATCATTGGACGTTTTTGTAAACAAAACACAGAAATAAAGAAAAACAGATGGTTTTGCACTTTCAAAAGGGATATCTTTGTATTAACTTGAATAAGTCTTTTTTTTGTACAACGAGACGAGCATTCTAGTAAGAGAATGTCGTCGTAAAAAATGAAAATTGATACAAAGAAAAGATAGCTATGTGAAATAATCCCATGGGGTTCTCATTCTGCTATAGTCTTTATGTCTCTGAGTGTCTTGTCTACTTGTCGCCTCGGCGATGCTGATTGGATTGATTAGAACCGTTTGAGCTAGTTGGTCAATGCTGAAGATTGTCTGCAAGATGATCCAAAGGGACATAGTCATACGTTTTAATTCCCTAACTTTTGTCTGGACCGCCCTTTCGGGTTTTCGATCCACCGGGATACCCTTTTTTGTCCAAGCCGCCTTTTCAGGTTTTCAGCTTGTCGGGTGTACATATTTTTTTTGTATTTTATCCCTAATTTTTGCCCGAACCTTTTGGTTCGCCGGGATGCCCTAATTTTTGCCTAGGTCAGTCGACCTAGCGGGTCCTTGTTCATGCGTAGTATCTTTTAACTATATTCATATTTACAGGGTGTGGGAGGTCATCGCCATCCATAATGGTCAAGATCATTGCTCCACCAGAGAATATGCTTTTGATTACAAACGGTCCTTCATATGTAGGAGTCCATTTTCCCCTGGGATCACCTTGTGGCAAAATGATACACTTGATTACCATGTCACTGACCCGATATACCTAATGTTTGACCTTTTTGTTAAAACCTTTGATCATGCGTTTTTGTTACATCTGACCATGACAGATAGATGCAAGCCTCTTCTCATCAATCAAGTTCAACTGGTCAAGTCGAGTTTGGATCCAATCTTCTTCGTTCAAACCAGCATCCTTCATGATCCTCAGAGAGGGGATCTGGACCTCAATAGGTAAGACAACCTCCATGCCGTATACCAGAGAATAAGGTGTTGCCCCAGTTGATGTGCGAGCTGTGGTATGATACCCGTGGAGAGCGAACAATAGCATCTCATGCAAGTCTTTGTATGTGACTGTCATTTTCTGTATGATCTTCTTAATGTTTTTGTTAGCAGCTTCTGCAAAGCCATTCATCTTTGGCCGGTAAGGGGAAGAATTGTGATACTGGATCTTGAATTACTCACACAATGCGGTGATCATAGAATTATTTAGATTCGTACCATTATCAGTGAGGATTCTCTCTGGGATACCGTACCGACATATGAGTTTCTGTTTGATGAACTGGGCAGAAACATTCTTGGTAACGGAAGCGAAGGAAGCTGCCTCAACCCACTTTGTAAAATAATCGATGGCCACTAAGATGAAGTGGTGTCCATTGGAGGCTGTTGGCTTCCCCAATCATATCAATTCCCCACATAGAAAAGGGCCAAGGAGCCGTCAAGACATTCAGAGGAACCAGAGGGACGTGCACTTTATCAGCATAAATTTGACACTTATGGCAAGTCTGAGAGTGTTGAAAGCAATCTGCCTCCATGGTAGACCAATATTAGCCTGCCCACTGGATTTTCTTTTCCATTGTATGCCCGCTGGAATGGGTGCCAAAAGTGCCTTCATATAATTCAACCATGATCCTTTCAGCTTCAACCTTGTCTACGCACCGAAGTTATACAGAGTCATGACTGCGTTTGTACAAAATGTCGTTACTAAGGAAGAACTTAGCCGAGAATATTCTTAGGAACTTCTTGTCATTCACTGAAGCTCCTTCTGGATATTCCTAAGACTCGAGATACCTTTTAACTTCATGGAACCAAGGTTGATCCACTACTTCTTCAGTACCGATCTCGTTACAGTAGGCTGGTTCATCCATCCGCTCAATGGTGATCTGAGGAACCTCGTTATCCCAATTAAGTTTAAATATAGATGACATTGTAGCTAGTGCGTCTGCTAGCTAATTTTCTTCTCGCGGGAAATGCTCGAAAGTAATCTTCTCAAAATATGGCAGCAATGTCAACACATGTTCTTTGTAAGGGATACAGTTAGGGTGTTTAGTGTCCTATTCCCCTTTGATATGACTGATGACCAAAGCGGAATCTCCAAACACAACCAAAGATTTGATCCCCAAATTTATGGCAGCTCTGAGACCAAAGATGCACGCTTCATATTCTGCCATGTTGTTTGTACAATCGAAGCAGAGTCTTGCGGTAAAGGGAGTATGACACCCTTTAGGAGATGCGAGTACAACACCAATACCATTGCCAAGTGCGTTGGATGCCCCGTCAAAAAACAGGATCCATTGGGATCCTTATTCAGGTCTGTCATATGGTCTGATCTCTTCACAATTGTCTATTGTCATGATTTCTTCATCTGGGAATTCGAACTTCATGGATTGGTAGTCTTCCACGGCTTGATGGGCAAGGTGATCCGCCAGTGCACTACCCTTTATTACTTTCTGGGTAGTATATTGTATGTCATATTCCGTCAGGATCATCTGCTATCTTGCTATTCTCCCAGAGAGATCAGGCTTCTCAAACATGTATTTTATTGGATCTGTTTTAGATATCAACAAGGTAGTATGGGTCAGCATATACTGTCTTAGCCGGCGAGCAGGCCATGCCAGAGCGCAACAAGTTTTCTCAAGCAGTGAATATCTTGTTTCATAGTCGGTAAACTTTTTTCTCAGGTAATAAATAACATGCTCTTTTCGGCCAGACTCGTCATACTGCCCCAACACACACCCCATTGAGTTTTCTAAAACAGTCAAATACAGGATCAAAGGCCTTCCCTCGACGGGTGGCAACAACACAGGAGGCTCTTGTAAGTATTCTTTGATTTTGTCAAAAGCAACTTAGCATTCGTCATTCCATTTGACTACCTGATCTTTCTTCAACAATTTGAATATCGGTTCACAAGTAGCTGTCAGGTGAGAAATTAATCTGGCAATGTAATTCAAACGTCCCAAAAATCCTCTGACTTCCTTCTCAATACGAGGAGAAGGCATATCTTGTATCGCTTTAACCTTGGCAGGATCAACCTCAATACCTTTGTTGTTGATGACAAAGCCTAGGAGTTTAACAGACTGTACCCCGAACGTGCATTTATTTGGGTTCAACCTCAGCTTGTATTTCTTCAGCCTCTCAAACAGCTTATGTAAATGATTGAGATGTTCTTCTTCTGTTTGAGATCTGGCTATCATATCGTCCATGTAGACCTCTATTTTGTGATGTATCATATCGTGAAACAGAGCTACCATGGCACGCTGATAGGTTCCCCCAGCATTCTTCAGTCCGAATGGCATGACCTTATAGCATAATGTGCCCCACTGTGTAACAAAGGTTGTTTTCTCCATATCCTCAGGCCCCATTTTGATTTGGTTGTAGCCTGAGAAACCGTCCATGAAGGAAAACACTTTGTGTTGTGCTGTATTGTCAACTAGAATATCAATGTGGGGAAGTGAGAAATTATCCTTTGGGCTTGCCCTATTCAAATCTCTGTAGTCCATGCACATTCGTACTTTTCTGTCCTTCTTGGGCACGGGAACAACGTTGACAACCCATTGGGGATAAGAGGTGACAGCCAAGAATCCAGCATTGAATTGCTTCATGACTTCTGCTTTAATCTTTTCTGACATATCAGGCCTCACGCGGCGAACCTTTTGCTTTACTGGAGGACAATCTTCTCTTGTAGGCAGACGATGTACCACAATGTCTGTATCAAGTCCCGGCATGTCTTCATATGACCAGGCAAAGACTTTAACATAATCGTGTAACAACTGAATCAGACGCTCCTTGACACTGGGTTCCAAATTGGCACCCACCTTGACCTCTTTCTTGTCCTCTTCAGTATCTAAGTTAATCGTTTCCACCGGCTCTTCGTGAGACTGAATGGTCCTTTCTTCTTTTTGCAACAACCTAGCTAATTCCCCTGGTACCTCACAATCTTCCTCACCTTCATCTTCGACTTGGTAGATCGGACTTTCAAAGTCACAATAGGCCATAGCAGAACCGTTACCCATGGGATCCTGAGTGGATGTAGATCTGCATTTTAATATGTGAGTGTGTGTAAGAGCATAACTACCTTTGAAAGAAATAAAATGTAAGAAAGAAATACAAAGAACACAAAATTTATATGCAAAAACGTCCATGATTCATTAATGAAATATGAGAATGAAGTGACAACCATCACAAATGGACCGTTGTGCCTCGGGTAAGAGACAAGGTTTTAAAAAGTCTGAATTGTTTAAATATTACAAGCCTAAAAACATTAAAAGACAATTACTCTTGAATAAAAGTAATAAGAATGAAATCTTTGGCCTCCCAATTGTTGAGCCCTCCGCTGAAGGTTGGAAAAATCCATTCGTCCATATCACAGCTGCCATCACTATCTTCTACTGCATTGACTCCCTAATTGCTGATACGCAAATGTGGTCCCCCGACGCGAGAACGTCGAAAAGCTCTTTGGGCTTCTGTAGTGAATCCCAAACCAAATTTGTCGGATTTGTAGGGAATATCCAGAAGCTGACCCCAGATGCTACACCCGCCTTCTTCAACTACTGCTCGAGCATCTTTCAAAGAGGCCATCTTCAGTGGGGGCCCGGTAATCTTCGGGACTTTAGGAGTAGACTTGGTTGCTGCAACTGTTTCTGAAACCTCCTCAAAGTTCTGACACGGAGTCTCAATGAATTCATCATCCATTTCAACATACCTGAAAGAGTTCAGGTGGCTAACCATGTACTCCTCCTCCCTGTGAACTGTGACAATTTTTCCTTTGATCGGGTATTTTAGCCTCTGATGCAGGGTAGAAGTGACGGAACCAACACCAAGGATCCAGGGTCGGCCTAATAAATAGGAGTAAGACGGACATATGTCCATTACATAGAAAGTTGAATCAAAAGTCTGAGTTCCCACTTTTATAGGGATATTAACTTCTATGTGCATTGTCCTTTTGGAACCATCAAAGGCCCTCACTATGATGTTGCTAGGTTTTAAAATGAGTCCCTCAAAGTCCAGTCGGTCGAGAGCATTTTTGGGCAAGACATTCAATGATGATCCTGTATCCACCAGAACGTGGGCAAGCGTGGTGCCCCTGCATTCATTGGAAACATGCAAGGCAACGTTGTGCTTCCTTCTCTTAGAAGTTAGATAAGCGTCAGAAAAGCCCAATCCGTTATCATCAGTTAGACTGACCGCACAATTTTCAAATTGGTTTATGGAGGTCTCTTGGGGCACGTGGGCGGTCTTGAGAAAATTTACCAAGGCTTTGGCGTGGGCCTCAGATAACAAAAGTAAGGACAACAATGATATCTTCGAGGGGGTCTGCCCCAACTATTCTATAATTTTGTAGTCACTTTTCTTGATTATCTTCGGTATTTCTTCTATCTCCTTTCTAGAAGCTTCAAGGATGATCCCGAGACGCTATTTTGCTTGGACAGGCTCATTCAAGACCTCTTTGCCCCTTGTATCGGTAGTAGGGATAACAGTAGGAGTATCACTGGGAGTGTCGGTAGGAGTGGTAGTGGGAATGATCACAGGAGTAGCAACGGTATTTGGAGAAATCTCGGGTGAGAAGACTCTTCCACTTCTTGTTATCTTACTGGTCCTAGTGATATTACCGATGTCAGGATTAATATCTCTCTCAACTTCGTCTTTGAAATCCAATTGATCTTGCTTGACGCCATAGTAATAAATGTCAGCCCCATAGCTCTAGGGAACAGCTTTATCCGAAGAGTATGATATTGGTCTTGGCATAGTGATGATTAGAGTTACAGACCTTGGAGCAGATGTAATCCTGACGGGTCTTTTGGTGGAGACCCCGGGAGGATTGTTGGAAATGGTGATTACCGAGACATCTTGATAAGAAATTATGGTAAGAGGAATCTTTTCAAATAAAATTTCTTTGCTAGTCATTAGGCGTTGAACACCTATTTTTAGTAACAAACAGCCATTTGGTAGATACTTGCATAAGTGACAATCTTTATCGTAGCCCGAGAACAGAACGGCTTGCAGTAGATTCTGTTTAATGGTCAACAGAGGAGTAATTAAGTCATTCACAGAGGAGACAAAACGATCATCATGAATGGAATTGATACCTTGGCCATGTCTCGGCATTGGCGCTGTTATTACATTAGGCGTTTCTAGGGGATCAAACTCAATCTCTTTTGCATCGATAAGGTCTTGCACCTTATCCTTTAAGGCCCAACAGTCGTTTATATTGTGCCCCGGGCTTTCAGAATGATAGGCACATCGAGCGTTTGGGTTGTAGCAAGGAGAAGCAGTATTGGGGTCTTGGGAGATTCTTTTAAAGTTGCCAGATTGGTCTTCAGAAGGTGTGGAAAAACTTGAGACATGGTCATGTTGATCTGGGTAAATCGTCTCATGGGCGCTTCTGGCTTGCGCTGATAATTTTGATGTTGATTTGGCACAGGATTAGAAATCATAACAGCCCCTACCACCGGGCGACATTCAGTTGTTTTGATTCCTATGGTCATATGCAGCACTGACCTCCTTCTTTCCAACAAAGGGTTTCTTTATCATGCTCGAGGATGCATCTCTTTGAATTTTACCACTTTTTATACCGGCTTCGACCCGCTCACCAGTCATGATTAATTCAGTATATCCAGCTGAGGAACTCCCAATCAGGTGGTTAAAGAATGGTCTTGACAAGGTGCTTAGGAACATATCCACTAATTATCTATTAGATAGAAGGGGCTGGACTCTTCCTGCGAGATCCCTCCATTTTTTAGCATAGGTTTTGAAACCTTCACCTGCACCCATAGACATGCCTTGCAATTGTGTCCGAGTTGGAGCTAAGTCAGCATTATACTTGTATTATTTGTAGAAGGCGGCCGCCAAATCTTCCCAATTGCGAATATTGGTCCCTTCTAACTGATAGAACCAATCCAACCGCGTCCCTGACAAGCTCTCTTGGAAAAAATGAACCCACAGATCCTTACAGTCGTATGGGGTTGAATCTTTCTGACGTATGACCTTAAATGCAACTTCGGGCAAGAGACACCATCATATTTAGCGAAAGTGGGGACCTTGATATTCTGCGGGATGACAACCCCTGAGACAAGTCCTAACTCTTCAAAATCCAATCCATGTACCCTCTGGACCTCCATAGCATTCAAACGATCCTCTAGCTCTTTGTATTTATTATCAGCAGGAGGATACCGTTCCTCAGAGTAGTCAGGTTCTTCCTCTTCTAAGGATGTTGGGTTGTTGTTCACTTCCTTGGTCATGTTTTCTATATTATCTCCTTCACCCGATGATGATGTAAAGTCTAAATTTCGTCAGGCTTGTCCTTGGAACCTTCTTCCCATGATCACAATACCGGGTGGTTTCTTCGCTTTCTTCTTCTTTTCTTTGGCTAGTAGAGTCTTCAACTCCTCTTGTCCTTTTGTCAGAGTCAAGAGCATTTGTTGAAACTGGACGTTCTGCGCCTGAAGATCTTTCAATGTCTGTTCAATATCCATCTCCATGAAATAAACAATAGAAGGATAAGGAGACCTGATATAAGAAACCTGTATGATGTTGTGATGAATGGAGATGCAATATGAAAATGATTTCAAGGAAATTAGAGATTTAAATTTGTTCAAACCTAAAAAGAACACACATTATATTAGTAAAACCAAGTTTGAGTACATCATGCCTCTTTGGGCTTACAATGAAAGACACAAAATACAACAAAAACTCCTAAGACAAAAGATAGAACCCATCCTCTTTGGCGCGATGTAGGCGTTCAGATTTCGCTCTTCATGAAGCTGCTTGGTGAGTTCCAGAACCTTCTTCTCACTGGCATAAAATTGGGCTTCAAAGGTGTCTCACTCTTCCTTCAACTGAACCCAAGCTTTCTGCAAGTCTTCGAGAGAGGTAGGCATGTTAGGATGAAGGACAGTGTATGGGACGTCTCCTTCAACAACAGGCTCTATGATAACAGGAAGAATGGAAGGGTAAGGCATCAGGAGACTCTGAGCACGAGCCCGTACCCACCTAAGGTAAGGCTCGAGAGGGATAGAGTTTTTGTTTCCCAAAGTCCTACTGTCCACCTTGTTCACCATTCTCCAAGATCGTGTAAACCTCTGGCGGTAACCTTGGTCTTCTTTGTCGTAGTCGAACACCAGACCTTGGATGAGCATCTCGTGAGGGCCGTCTCTTCGGGCATACCCAAACTGTCGAAGAGCTAAGCAAGGGTTGTAGGTGATACCTCCCCTAATACTAAGCAGAGGTACGTTAGGGAACTCTCCACAGCGGTCAATGATAGAGACATCTTCCAAGGATCTCGAACACCAATGGATATCAGAGTGGGTGAGAGACATCATCCTTTGAGACCATGTCAATCTTTGCTCGTTCTTTAATGCTAATTGAGGTAGGTGTGAAGTGAACCACTTAGCGAGTAGGGGGATACAACACAAAAGAGTACCTCTTTTCTTCATGGTGCGGGTATGAAGGCAATGCAAGATGTCTCCTAGTAAGGTAGGTATAGGATTGCGAGAGAGAAAGACTTTGATGGTGTTAACGTCTATGAATTGGTCCGAATTGAGGAACAGAACCAAACCATAAATGAGAAGAGCCAAGATGTCTTCAAAAGCTTGGAAATCCATGTCGTCCCAGAATGAACGAGCCTTTTCCAATAGAAACTTGGCTAGAAAGCCTTTAACCCTGCTTCTTGTCTCCCAATTGGCTATGATGTCGGCCCTCTTCATATGCAAAGCTTCAGCGATGACTTCGGGTTTTGGAATCCCTTCTAGACCGGTGAATGGTATCTGATCAAGCACGGGCACCCCTAAGAGTAGAGAGAAATCTTCCAGTGTAGGTACCAACTGATAGTCCGGGAAAGTGAAACAATGATGTACGTGATCAAAGAATTGGAACAACACACACATCATCTCTTCCTGGAAACTGGATGTAGCCAAACTGAGTAGTCGACCATATTTCTTGGTAAAAGGAGAATCCCTGGGCACTCTTGAGGCTAACTCTTGAAGTTGAGGGTGTGCTTTTACAAAGATGATTCGGATGGTGTTTCTTTGGACATAACTCATGACCTACAAAACAATAACAAAGATAAATTTCCAAATCCTTGAAATGGTTAGTGAGCATGCGTATGATGCTTATGATGTTTATGATGTTATGTATTAGTAAATATATACACACACAGAAAACAAGTCCTTATGTTTTAGGCTTGCATGGGTTTTATAGGTAAGTACCCTCTTGAAGTTTAGTTGGCTCAACCTGTCCTAGTAATAGTGATCAGGTTCTAAAGGATCTCAATATCACCGACCTTTCTCTTAGGCACTGTCTCAGCACAATCAATCTTTTCTTGCGGCCGAGATATCCCAAAAGTCTAGCCTCAATGAGTGTAGTATCGAGTATCAACCAATTTTCAACTCTACACTGAAACCGGTTATCTCACTACATCATAATGGACAAGTTTGTTCAATTAGGGTTCTAAAGTCAGTTAGTGCTTCATGACGCCACTCAGCGGCCCTGTATTCTCCTCGATTCACCACGAGGGATACCAGTACCCACAAACGCGTCACACTAACATAGCCATTGTTTTAACCATATCGGTCTACGCCGTACAGTTTCCACAATCTATTGCTATTTACCTAAAAGGTGTCCCAGATTCGGGTGGAGGATCAAAGCAAGCCCAAACAAAGAACAAAATGTAAAGCATATAAATCAAACAATGAAAGCAAGTAAAGGTGATCTAACCCTAAGGTAATCCCACTTTTCTTATTCCCCAGCAGAGTCGCCAGTTCTATGATACGGTGGGAGAAATGACTTGAGGTTTTGCATTTTGATTACATTTGTGCGGATAGCAAGAGTCGCCACTGACTTTTCTTTTATCCAAAAGGAAAGGTAAAAAGCATAGGAAAGACCATTCGAGATTATTTCTCGGGTTTGAGGGGTAGATTATGAAAAGGGAAGGTATTAGCACCCTTTTTATCCATGGTTTTCCATGGGCTCTTAGTTACTCACTAGATCACTTGCTTTTGCTTTGACAATGTGCTTGTGATGTAGGCTTTGAAAGTATTTTGAAAAAAAATGTCTTTGTAATGGTTCTCGTTTCTATAAGAACGCATACAAAGTTTTGTTTCGAAAAAATAGTTCAAAGATGTGTTTGTGGAATGTGTTTTTGAAAGTGGTTTTGAAATGATGTTTTTGCAATGGTTCTCGTCTCTATAAGAACGTATATAAAATGTTTTGTCTTTTGAAAATATTTTGAGATGAAAGTATTGGTATGAAAAAAGTTTTTTGTCGTTAGAAAGCGAGTAACTAGGAGGGAACCTACCTACTCGAAAGGCCTTAAATGTTCTTTTCTTCCTCCTTTAGATGTTGCTATCTTACCATTGATTTGGTAAGAATCCCCATCGTTGGATGTGAAGGGACATGCGCGGGTCAATTTTACAGTCATCGAAAGCAACTTATGAGACGCTTTAGAAATTTTTCGCAAGGGACTAGATCGTTTTACCGGAGGCAACATCGATGGTCAACGACGGACTACGATCCTTTTATCGAAGGGTCTTTGCTAAAACGTACCATATTCGAGGGACATGACTGTGTTTCCGAGGCAATAAGCAAGGTTACCCTAGAGGTGCGTGTGTGAAAAGTGATTTGTTTTCAATTAATTTGTCTTGATTAGGGTTATCTAGCAATTGATTTTAAATCTTACCATGCACACCTAATTACTATACAGTATAAAAGAAACCAGTAAATTGCAAAAATTAAAATTCTACGCTATTACAGAGCTTCGGGAATGGGGGTACAAATTTACAAATGGGGAAAAAGTAAAAGCCTAATTAAACTATTACAAATTGTACACAGTTACAATAATTGAAAGAATGCGAAAAATAGTAAACTACGAGCAAATGAAAAGAGAAAGAAAATTTATTTTTTTGATGTGTTTTGATAGAAAAGAAAGTAAAAAATATAGAATAAAGATGTAACTAAAACAAAAATTATTTAGGCTAAATTAAAATTCTAATATTATCAAAATTAAATCTACACTAAATAAAGTTATTAACTTAAAATTCTAATTTACTAAATTAAACCTAAACTAAGCTAATTATAAAATTAAATATAAACTAAATAAAGTAATTAAAATGATTCTAAACTAACATAAGATTCTAATTTACTAAATTAAACCTAAACTAAGCTAATTATAAAATTACTAAATTAAATATAAATTAAATTAATTATACAAATACTAATTTAAATATAAACTACATAAATAATAAATTTACTAATCTACATCTAAACTAAATTAATTACTAAAATAATTATCATAAATAAAAAAAAGGGTAGTGAAACCGAAAATGGGGGTGTGAGAAACCAAAACGGATTGGGCTTTGACTGATTAAAGGCCCAGAACAAAAAAAAATTTAGTAAAAGAAAAAGAATGGGCCGGGTTGGTTCATGGGGGTGCAAGCTGTTAATGGGTGTGTGGCTCAGTAAGTCGAGCGCAGAGGCCCATGGTCATGATTAATTCAATATCAGTTTTCTTCAAGGCATACCAAGTTGTTCAAAAAATGTTACGGGCCAAGGGAATAGTATGCATGCAGGAGGCTCAACAAAAATAGAATAGTCCATCTCAATTTCCACCGTCAACTTTTAGTAATGAGCATTATTAGTTTAATTAAAAGAAATAATGAAAAAATGAAAACAAAATATCATGAGTAAAACACGATATCGTTTTGGATTTAGGGCTCAAGAGTGGCTTTTAAACTCTCTCTTGCAAACACGATCCTTCCTAGTCCTCTTCTGCAAACGACAGCTTCATCGCATCTTATTCATGCTCATATCACCATTGTGGCTAGACTCCTCTCATCGTTCATCACTGCAACGCAACATTAATCACCTTGCTTCCTTCTCTTCTTTGCCGTATTTTCACGCCTGGCCGTCGCGAGAAAAATTCAATCGATTTGTCCTTCTATCCTCTATACGGTGTGGCCTTTTCTTCCACCAAATCCTCTCTATACGATGAAGGAAGTGATGTTCAAAAACATATCTCTCGGAGTGGTTTCGGCGACTCTTCGACGGTGTCGGTGTTGCAAGAAAGCAAGAAAACCAGAGGCGCGATTGGAAGACCATGTGACAAGTATTCGATCCTTTGCTCTACAATTCTACTCAATCTTCTTATTCTTTTGCATGTTTTCTCTGTGTGTACTTGTCTATTCTTAGTGAAATAGAGTAGAGGGTTGAGTGGTTCAAAAGTTATAGAGTTAAGTTCATTTGCAAGGTCATGGTTTGTGAGGGTGAAGGTAATAATGGTTAGGTTAGTGAGTTCACGCTAGGGATTATAGGGTTTTGAGAGTATGGGTTGATGAAGGTTTACAGAGATTGGAGGTTTCAAGTTACAGGGAGGTCACAGTTGAGATTATCAAGATCGTGAGTGAAGGTTTTAAAGGTTGAATGGTTTAGGTGAATGGTCGATGAAAGATTGGCAGGGGAAGATTGTAAGGATGATTAGAGGATGAAGATGGTGAGTGTTGTACCCAAAAGTTTTCCCTCTCATTTCATCAATATTTCTCATCACAAGACTCTTGAAACTCAACATTTCTCAAAAGAAGCTTGTATCTCAAGTTATGATTTTTGGAACAAGGGTACCTAAAACGTTTAACTTAGAGAAATTTTGCTCTAGTTTAGGCAGGATTTTGACCCATCTTCTTGGCCATTTTTCACATAGTTACACTTGGAGTTTCAAGTTGCATTTCAAATATGGATTATAGTACATGTTTCAAGCTTTCCAAATTGTCCAAGAACTCCTCAAACACCCTTGTGGTTAAAGAGAGTCGAATGCTTGAAGTTGGCAAAAACTCACTTTGATCCATGGCCAATACATGTTCATACAAACTTGCATTTTCAAATCAGCATGCTTGGCACTAGCTTGCAGGCCTCAAAACCAATTTATACTCCATAATTTAATGCATAACCATTGAGTTAAGGTGTTATCTTGGTCATTTGGACATTGCATACAAGATTAATCCTTATTTGGAAAAAGGTAAAATGCCATTTTTGTAAAGTTGCACTTTATGTCAAACCAAAATCCTTGAGGCATGGGGCCATATCTCTGAAGCAAGATTCAATCTACTAATTCCAAGAACCAAGAGAAAAGTATGCAGCATGATATAGGGCTTGTACAGGCTTGCATTGAGAACACACACACTCTTGCTTGAAAAAGAAGAAACTTGCAAAATACAAGCCATCTCTCACATCTGAAGAAACCAACTTAACAAACATTGTAAACAAGTTTCATACCTCCCAACAAGCCAGAAACACGACCCTTCTGCCTCTAAAACCCCCTTGTACACAAAATCCCTGTTTTGCTGCAAAATAGGGCAAGCTCTGCAAACTTCAAGCCATAACCAAATTCCATCGTGCATTTTGTCCAAAGATACTTCAAACACCTTCCAACCAACATATCTAAGCTATCCAGATCATCCATTGCTAGCTGTAACACCTTTAACACACATTGCCATTTTTGTTTCAAAGCTTTGCAGGCTGAGTTCTGTGGCACGATTCAAGTTGTTTCAAAACAAACCAAGCATTGGAAAAGCTTCCTTGGACCTCATGCAAGCTCAAAAGAAGCTCAAGCACCCTTGAAAGTTACTGCATTGTCCAACTCGAAGTCAACTGAAACAGGTATTTCATGAACTTCTATCTCTCTATTTAGGAATAGTTAGGCTTAGGTTTGTGAATGAAATATGTTATACTCATAGCCCTGAAGCCATACATATGATTAGTTTTCATTTACATTAATCGTGCTAGGAGAATTTCACCCATGAACTTTCTGAAAAAACTAGGTTAAGAATTAGGGCCAGAGAAATTCTCTCTGGTCTTTGAGAGTTAGCTCAAGTTTTTTATATGGTTGGATTCGTTGTTTAATTCTCTACAAATTTCATGTTATGAGTTTTGTCAAAAAATAAAAGAATCAGGAGATAGAATTTCTATACAAAGCACGCGCAGGTCTGTTCAAAGGAAGAAGAAGAAGTGGATTCTGGGCTGGGCCTGGTTTCCTTTGCTTTTGACACCCCATTATTCTGTTTACACCCCCCTGGCCCATTTATTTGAATATTTGTCATTTTGATGTTTTTATTTTTTATTCTGACTTTATTACTTTTTGTCCAAATATAAAAAATGCCAAAAAAATTATTTTATATTTTTTCATATTTATTTCACATTTATTTTTTATTTTACTAACATAAATATGTAAATAATTTATTTTTCTTTTATTAAAACTTAAAGAATAATGTAAAAAAATATGCTTATTTTTATTTATTATTTTTATACACACTTAAAAAACATTTTCTTGAATATACACATTTTTTTGTAAATGATTAATTTATATTTTTATATATTTAATATATTTAATATTTTATATATTTAAATAATTTA